>JAHDVE020011073.1:0-513242 GCA_022606495.2 Halesus radiatus
GACAGGAATCAGTTTATATTCAAAACTTACGGTCAACAGATTGGCTCTAGAAAGACCTGCCAGCTTTTGCACTTCTACCCTCTCTTCAAAACTCATGTCCACCTAATCCACTTCCTAAATGACCTGTTGCAGGACACCTCCAAAGATCAAATAAATAAATATAGATAAAATACAAAATTCATTACGTTATTCCATCGGTCAATACTGGTCTTATAATATGTCATAAAACTATGAAGCGTGATTCTAAATATAGGGATTTCATCTAAAAGTTTAAATTTTGTCTGATAAGATATTATCGCATTCACATTGTATATAATAATTGCAGAGTGTCACATTTTTACTACATTAAGGTAGAAAGATCGTAAATAACCCAGAATTTTCTTACGGAAATTCATCAAAGAAATTTTTTATGTACCAACACCGTATTGACCAGTTGTTCATAGAAGCTGAAAATCTGTGCCTACCCTAAGAAAATGGAGATTAAAAATAAATAAAAGTTTAACAAAAAAACGAAAAAATTTCGATAAGAATGTAATTTTTCCATAAATTTGAAGGATTTTTTTTATGTAATAATTGTTCACTATAATAAAAAGTTTCTATTTTAATAATGTCTTTTCAGTTGCAACCCGATCCGGTTCATTCGTATTAAAAATACTATCCCCCACGAGAGTATTTTTAGTATTATCAAACAGGATACATAGCACATTCTGAGCAAAATGAAACCTACATCGGAATATATCTCACTCTTTCAGACTGAATTCGTTTCCAAAAGTAGGATTACATGGAGTATTACGGTAAGTAATTTTAGCACAAAAAAGGGTTCAAATTGAAGATAGCTTGTAATCATTTCAACGAGGTTTTTATACTTTTTCAAAAATTGCCAATTTTTTTGCCAATGGTGGACAGTGACATCTGTGGACATGTTTCAAAGACAATGCTTCCATTAGCAGATTGATCCTTTAAAACCAGATGATTCTATACGATCCATCTATAATGCTATGATATAAAGAGATATACTCGTAAAGAGGTTCCTTTAGAGCTGTTTATAGCAGATCTTTTAAATTACCCGAGTTTCGCTGCGTACAATGTGTTTTTTACTTTGCTAAAATAATATATTTTTAGCGGGAAATGAAAAAAATGTATTTAAAACAATGTTACGAGTTTATTATACATAATATAAAAATACAATTATAATTTATCTTTTATAATATTAGTTTGATTTTTTTGTTTTGCCTTCTGTGTTATTATATATTTTTTAAATCACAGAACAGTAATTATGTCCCTAAGCACCTATGTCACCTCAGTAGACGCTGAATTGAGGGTAAAAAAAAAAGACCAACGGAATGCGGTATTCTGAAGGGGTCACCCATCCAAATAGTGACCACGCCCAATGTTGGTTAACTTCTGTTATCGGACAAGAACCGATGTAACATGATACAGTCATTGACAAATAATCTTAATAACTAATCGCCACTGCAAATGAATATTTTAACTGATAACAACCTGTAATGACGATAAAGACAACTCCATATCAAAAAAAAGTCAATTAGGAATTTAAACATTGCATCAGAGTTATGTCAAAAATTTATACGCTTTACCTACTATTTTATTAATTTTTGATTGGAACATATGTGGTACTTTTGTATAGTACATCAGAGTGTGCGAAATAAACCAGTTTCGAGAAATAGTCGAAACTTCATGAATGACTCTCGGCGGGATTACCTGCTGGTAAATCTAAGACGTTTGGGTTTTCATGATGAATGATGATTATACTGATTATCAACACCAGCTAAACTATAACCTACCCTTGGTCAAGGAGCAATGCACGCCACTGGTATTGACGCTCATTATCTACCAGCATTGTCTCTCTGGTGTCATTCGTAGCACCTAACGAACAAACTAAAACTTCACAACTTTATTATAATTCTTTTTATAAATTTTTTCATGGAATTATTTTTACTTTACTTGGATTAGTTTTGGTAATTGGAGATAAATATACAACTTTTGCCACAAAATTAAATCAACATTCAAGGCCCGATGGATTAATATTAATTACCTTTTTTTAAACGCAAAATTTTTTATAATACTTCTACTTAGCTGTAAGAAGAAGCACAGCTTAAATTTATTTTGTGTTGCATACACAGCAATTAAATTTTCAAATTATATTTGTCTGAAAATATGTTATGTTGATGTTTGTCAATTAAATTTAATATTCGAGAGTTTTTGGATAATAAAATCTAATAACCGACCGAAGCTTGGATTTTGGTTTCAGCCAATAAACTAGATTCAGCCAAAAATGTGCCCAAACTTTGGCTCTGCTGAATCCTGCGTTTGTGATGTGTTAGATCACATTCAGCTTTACTCGAGCGTGTGTGTATGCCTCAGCCGTGTTAATGCCAAATGCATACATCTCAATTACAAGATTACAACACTTAATAAAAAGGACATTTTAGTTTTAGATAAAAGTTTAAGTTGGCTTGGCAGGCTAAACTAACTAAATAACTAACTCTTAAGGTTAAATGTGGCAAATGCATAGATCTCAATTACAATATGTAAGATTTAATATTTTAAAACAAGCTGTTGGAAAAAAGTTGTCAGTTCAAAGTTGAAATGGTTTGTAATTTTCAAATACTATTTATTGTTGGCAAAATTTTATCGATTAAATAATAATTAGTTATTGTATTGCTTTGTCTAACATAAAGACTAGACTGATTTGTTTGTTATAACAAACTAAGTAAGTAGTTAGTACTTCTAAGATCTTTTGTATTTTTGTAATTCCTTTAAAGTTAAAGCACCTATAGCGCACATTGAAGAACTATTACATAACAACGAACCAAAAAGTGCTGAAAGTAAACCAATTTACTCGTTAAATTGATGTCCTTTATTTCATTGTGCATTTTATTGAATACTAACTATAATGAACTCTTACAAGTTTAACAATAAAATACTGTAATTTCGGGGTGTAGTGTTTTTTTTTTATTTACCTACTTAAATATTTTTCGTTTATTCCGAAACTACAACAGAAGCCGAAATTCAGTTTCATTTTGTTGTGAAAATCTAGTTTCGGTCGGTCACTAGTAAAATCAAATCGCCTCACTTTTTACAATAAAGGCATTTAAAAACAAAACAGAATAATAATCATTTTTGCACGTTAAACAGAAGAATTTTAAATTAAATAAATAATTTTATTTTCATAGAAAGCAATTACTTTGTGGTTTGACATATTTATTAAATAAAACAAACACTTTGTTTTAAACGAATAATTTATTTTTAAATCATCACCAGCCAGTTTTGTTATTTATAAGTAATTACCCCTCGATATAATATAATGTAATATAGTTTACTTAAGAATAAGTGGAACCAGAGTTCTTTAACTAAAATTCTTTGTCTTCTATAAATGGAAATTCAATTTGTTGCATCATTTTAAATTAAATAATGATAAAATATCTTGTTTAAACCACTAATTTAACACCTCGACTCCGGTGATGGGTCTGATTTGACCCAGTGTTTTTTAAATAAAAGATTTTGCCGCAAATATTTCGTTTAGGCTAATTTCCTCTTGTCTATTCTTTTATCAAATATTTACCCACATCTCGACTCAAAAATGATTAAAATCGGACACGTTTTAAATAAGTTATTAGAATAATTGTTTATAAAAACACGCAAAAACTCTATCTCTTCTCATTTGAATTTGAGCAGCCGACGAAACAGTATATCTCTCGCTCTATCCTTCCGTCTTTGTCCCTCGCAGTCCTTAACACGCAGATGTTGTCAACCATTCGGGCACATTTCTAGTATGGTGATTATATTTTTATAACTTTGTTTTAATTTTTTTTTATTTCGTACCATACTAACGCAATGGCAAGGCAACATTATTTAGCTGATAATGAGATTGAAAAGCTACTAACAGTGAGATCAGTGATGATGGCGACTTGGAATTCGAAGCATTGGATCCAGAATTTGAAAGTGATCCGGAAGACATATTACTAGAGGAAATATCTGAAAGTGAAAATGGAAGTGATAATGCAGTTAGTGTAGGAAATCTGAGTGAATCCGTTGCAGATCAACTTGTCAAATTCCGGATTCCTTTAATTTTTTAATGAAAATTGTTCATTTAAATTTGTTTTGTTGAAAAATAAAAGTTTTAGTATTTTTTAACTAAAATGTATGTCATTCAATGGTTTTAATTGTGACAAATAAATGTGTGAGAAAATTAAATACTCAAATAAGAACGCCATTATATAATATTTTCTAATATTTGCATAAGCAATCATCATATAATATGGCTATAAATTTAATTTATTTTCTTTTTACACATCTTTCTATTAGAGGTACAGCCACAAGGAAGAATTAAATAAGTGATTTTATTTCTGGTATTTTAAATCATACATGATATACTTGTAAATGCACACCATCGATTTCCCGAAAATGTTAATAAATATGTAAGCAGAAATGTTCGCTTCCACTGACTTCCTGGGGCGAGTCCTAACCCCCTCCCGTACTGCTCTCCTCATTCCGCTGACCGTCGGCAGCGGTTGTCTCCAGACGCTACCGATTTAGTTGTTGTTTTGCTCTCGCGTGGTATGCCCGCGCTGCTGCATATCGAAGAACCGCAACATTTGCGGAATACTAATTTCTAAAATATCTATCTTTATACAAGAAACACAAGGGATATGTTATGAGTTTATGAGGAATTACATAATATCATATAAAAGTAAGGATATGAATGAAAAATGCATAAAAAAGCCTTTTATTTTCATCATTTCAGCCGGGTCAATCTGGACCCACCATCGCCGAATGTGTTTTATTTTGAACCTCCGGGTATTACGTGTTAATAAATAAATATCTACATATTTCGAAACCAATTTGCTTTTATATGGTTGTAAACAAACACTTTGTTTATTAATAAAACAAACACTTTGTTTATTAATAAAACAAACACTTTGTTTATTAATAAAACAAACACTTTGTTTATTAATAAAAACACTTTGTTTATTAATAAAACACTTTGTTTATTAATAAAACATTTTGTTTATTAATAAAACACTTTGTTTATTAATAAAAACACTTTGTTTATTAATAAAAACACTTTGTTTATTAATAAAACATTTTGTTTTAAACCACTAAAAAGATGGAGACAAAAGAAATATATATTGTCTCCTTCTTTTTGTATATCTCAACTATATAGGAGGTGTGTTCAAAAGAAAAGGTGATTTTGAATTTTTTCGAAAAGTATTTATTTATTCATCAATATCCATTTTCTCAGTAATCCCCCTCAGATATAATTCACTTAGGCCAGCGCTTCTTCCAATCCTCGAAGCACTTCTAGAATGAGCTTTTCGATATGGCCATCAGCTCGTTCTTTGGTTCTGACTTTATCTCATCAATTGTGGCAAAACGCTTTCCTTTCATTAGTCTCTTCAGTTTCGGGAATAGGAGAAAGTCGCAGGGAGCCAAATCTGGTGAATACGGTGGTTGAGGCATGATTATGGTGTTGTTTTTGGCCAAATAATCATGAACAAGCATTGATGTGTGAGCCGGTGCATTATCGTGATGCAAAATCCATGATTTGTTTTTCCACAATACCGATCGTTAGAGCCGTATTGCTTCACGCAAACGTTGCATAACTTCCTTGTAGTATTCCTTATTAACCATACGACCTGTTGGCAAGAACTCATGATACACCACGCCATTGTAATCGAAGAAAACAGTGAGCAAAACCTTCACATTTGATCGAACTTGGCGTGCTTTTTTCGGTCTTGGCTCTTCTGGCCGCTTCCATTGGGATGATTGGGCCTTGGTTTCGACGTCATAACCATATACCCACGTTTCATCACCAGTTATAACCCTTTTGAGCAAATCTGGATCGTCGTTGACGTCATTCAACAACTCCTGAGCAACACTAATGCGACGTTGCTTTTGCTCAAAATTTAGCAATTTCGGAACAAACTTCGCTGCCACACTTTTCATGGCCAAAATATCCGAGAAAATTGCATGGCATGAGCCGATTTATATGCCAACATCCTCTGCAACTTCCCTAATAGTGATTTGACGATTTTCCAAAACCATTTTCTTCACTGTTTTGATGTTTTCTTCATTTTCTGACGTGGTTGCAACTCCAGGACGCTCATCGTCATTAACATCTTCTCGGCCTTCTGTAAAGCGCTTGTACCACTTATAAACACTTTTTTGAGACAAAGTAGACTCGCTGAATGTCACAGTTAACATTTTAAGTGTGTTGGAGCACTTTATTCCATTTTTAATGCAAAATTTAATACATATTCTTTGATCCATTTTTTCAAAAGTAAAAAATCGAAGAACACACCAAAACGTGAGTAACCTTTCCAGTTGTCAAAAACAAACCACTAATCCAAAATGGCTGATAATGCTAACATATGATAAACATATGTGTACCAACATAACAAAAAAAAAATTAGATAATCGAATGTACACAGCCCGTGAAAGTTCAAAATTCACCTTTTCTTTTGAACACACCTTGTATATACTCACATGCTCACTCTATGTATTTTTGTGTAGTTTTAAATTTTACCCTGATGAATGATTTTTTATTAACTTCATCTTGTATATTGTTTTTTTTATAATATTAATTACTTTTTTAAAACATTTAAAATCCACGATTGTTTAAAAAAGATATCACTTTCATTTTTCCCAATTTCTTCCTCAAAACACGCAACACCTTATAAGTCTCATCTCCTGTACCGGGATTCACTAAAATGTTCATTATATCGCTAACTTGCGCAACTGCTTTTGTTTCGGCTGGAAAATCACAGTTGTCATAAATCACTAGCTTACGCAATTGTTAGTAGTTTCGGTTGTAAAATTTGACTTGTCATAAACCACAACCTTCGGACCAATTCGTACAGCCTACGAACCAATTTCATATAACCCACATCGCTATATAAAAAAACCTGTATGTTTAATTTTTTTATAGAGTTTTTGTTAATCCATTCAGGAAATCCTAAATGGAACAAAATTTTTAGAACCGATTTGCACCACACAATAATCAAAAATTCCACTTAATTATTCTATGCGGCACGCAAATGTTTGAAAAATATATAAAGCTGCCCTTCTGCTTTAAATGACATGCATTACTCCACAAACTTACCCTATGTCGGTACTCGTACCTACCTACATTAACATTATTTATTGGATTTTCAAAAAAAATTACAACGAATAGTAATTACAAACGAAGTTGTAAAAAGAGAACAAAATTGCAAAGCACATTTTTCGTATGACTTAGATTTTATATGACACTTTTATATTGTTCCGATAGTACTGGATAGCAATGTTTCAGAGAGCGGAAAACTAAGGTGGTGTCATAAAAATATTAACCTGTCCCTAACGGGGTACAAGAAATTTCCGCCCGCCACACCGCTGCCGCATTACTTCTGCAATATTATTTGCACGTTATTCAATAAAGCGTCCTCGCTATAACTGCACACAATCGTATGAAGATAAACCTAAACTAAAAGATCATTGGGTAAGTGATCATTATAGCCGTGAACTCGCTATTTCCGTAATATTTCACTTGTCATTTTAATATTTCAGAAATAAGAATGATTTATTTCAGTAACAGTCAAGGGGTCTTTATCATCAAATATCAGTGTTTGGGAAAAACATTTTGACCAATGATAATAATTTAACATACAACTTTATCATCAACAATTTTTTTTGATAAGCAAACCAACAGATTATACATTAGGTACAAAAATAGTTAGTCATATTTCATTGATGTTAATAATGTAGATTATCACATATGATTATCATTTAAATATTCTCATTGAACATGATTTATGAATGAAAAGACAAAATTATGTCATTTTCATGGGTTGTAAAATTGTAGACCATCGGGACAAGAACCTATGAAATTGACTAGTTGGACCCAAATTAGAGTTGATAACAATTTGGAAGATGCCATCAGGTAAATTTTGGAAACAAGAATCCCATGAATCGGCATCAACCTGCATGAAATTACTTTCGACATTCTATTATAAGTGTTATTATGGTTTAGATAATAAAATAAATAATATTTTGTTGAACTAACCTCGCCATCGATATCATAATATGTCAAAGCTTTTCTGGTTAGAATGAACAGTCGCTGTTTGTAATTCACTGGTGTGAAACGCTTCTTATTTTGGGATCGTTTAGTCATCAACCCTTGCCGTAAAACGTCTTCCCCTTTGTCATCTTTCACAGCGCCCGCCATGGTCAGGGTACCTTTAAAATATTAATGAATAACATCAAATAATGCAAATTAATTAAGAACATTTTTTTCATATTTACACAACATGCCAGCAGTCAGTATTTCTCAGTGACGATTGTTAAAAACATAGTTAGCACAAGTTTAAACGTGCCGCTTATTTGCACTAAAATTGGGTGACAGCAATAAATAAAAAAGTTGTTTACCATCAAACCATACAACTGAACATTCTTTTGTGTACACCTTATTAATTAATAATCCTTAAAAAAGGAAAAAAAACTGTGTTTCTCTCATGAACTGCCAAACCGGGCGGAAACAGACAGCACCAGGTAAATTTTGACATAGAATCAAATACATACATACAAATTTCTCGCAGCATCCATAGACAATTAATTAGAACGGTGTGAGAGGAATGTAGATTAAACAGGTGTTGACGACAGGTGAAAAAACGATCAAGCGTCGTTGGATTGCAGAAAATATTGTTTTTTATTTGTAAAAAATCCTACAAACCAAAAAAAAGCTTCAAAAAATCGTTTAACTTTTAAGCGTTATTTGAAGATTTTTTTTCTCAAAAATCTGTCCAAAAAGTTGCGGGATTAGATAAAAGGTCGTTTAATCAATTTTTTTCTGCAATATACCGCAACGGTGGATTTCGCTGTCAATAAAGTGGTAGGTACTTAGTTTCACATATAAAATGTTAACTATTTAGAAGGGTTCTACCAAAACCATCTAGGTCGTTTTGGTTCTAGTCTGACATTTAATAGTGAACAAAAAATGTGGGCGCTCCGTTTGTTCAAAATGTTTTTATGTGATATCACCTAGATGTGTCATAGGAAAATGATTTTAAATTTTTTAAAATCATAATGATCCAAGTGTATATTTTTTACTTTACCAAACGGTATTCAGAAATTAGTGGTACTTCCGAAAGGAAATGATTCTATATCTTCATCGTGTTCGAAGACATTTTTCTTTTTTCGTTATATACGAAGATAATTGCATGGAAAGGCGATTTTTTCAACTTTCTGAAATTTATGTATCGAACCATGTATTGGATGTTAGATAAATAAAAATCAAAATCAAATTCACAGATCAAAATAATAAAAAAAAAAATGTTTTGCGTAAATTTACAAAAAAATGTCATTTGTTTTGCGTTGTTTCCAAATACGAGTACGAGAAAATATTTTAATGCGAAGAACACATTTCAAAGACGAGGTGAGTGGCTTTGTGTTGCCATAGTTATGACATTTTATAATTCAAAAATAATAAATTTTTACGTTTAAATGTCAAGCTATGCTAAATTTGACATCCACGTCACACTTCACCCTGAAATTTTGAATTATGCCACATTATATTTATTTTCTTAGCGGAAAACTAATCCACAACTTCCTGACATAATAATAAATACTCAAACATTGAAATTCAATCTAGGAATTAGAATTAATCACGGTGAATACGAATCGGTGTCACTAAATTGTAAATATAAGAATATGTTAATAATCATGTTTCCGGCTTCACAATTTATAGCACGGAAAGGTTTTTTTACATAGTATACAGCATACGATGTCATAATATATATATGTGGGGGGTACGCTTGCCATACAATGGGCTGTTTTCTGAGCAGCTTCGTAAAAATTCCGCTAGGGAAGGCGGTCCTACTTTCAAATAAATCTCACTATTTCGATATCAGTTTGTTTACCGCCTCGACGTAGTTTATACGATTTATTAATTTTGTTACCAGTTTAAAACCTAAAATGAACAAGAATTATGGTCAGTGGACTATTGTTCAATTGAAGGAGGAATTAAAAGGACGTAATGCCAAAACTATCGGTAAAAAAGCAGTTGTCGTAGAAAGGTTAGTAAATACACCACACATAAGGCTTGTACCTCCCACGATCATTTATTTTGTAATACATCACATAATATTATCGTAATGCGTTTTATTTTAGACTCGAAGACTATGATAAGAACCATGACTTCAACCCTACTGGCATCACGTACGAAAATACCTACGAAATGACCATACCGAAGCCGGAATATTTTCAAGATGTCAACATGGTCTCAAATATTCCAGCACTGACGCATGAAGAACTCCATAAATTCAGTGTTTCTTGGGAAATTTTGAAGAATGCTGACAAAGCATTTAGTATGTATGCTGAAAAATACTTACTGAATGTCAGAAGTTCCTGTGAAAATGACAAAACCTATGTTTTAGGAATGTGTGCTTCGGAGTATAGAAAACATGTTTCGTATGCAGTTTATATACGTTATAATTCTGATGCTGTATTGGAATGCCAATGTGAGTGTGCAGCGGGTGTGGGGCCTAGTGCACATTGCAAACATGTATTTGTAGTCCTACATGGAATAGTAGATTTTAGTGTAAACAAAAAAATCATTACTCAAGAAAGCTGTACAAAATTGTTACAAAATTTTCACACACCGAGGAAATATCATGGTGCACCTATAAAAGCGGAAGATCTCCTATTGAAAAAACGGCAATTGTCACAACAACAGCTCATCAGTTTTGAACCTAGGCCTGCTCCTTTAATTAACGACAAAAATTACCAAATTAGATTCAATAATTTAGCCATTGGATTTTCTGCTCACAATCTAAGTTTAAGGCACATGCCTATCATGAAAATTATCCCCCCGGCAGACAAATATTCTGCCACGTTTGATCATTTTTATGAGAAGGAAACTGTTGAACATTCTTTCCTCAAGTGTTATGAGAAATCCCAATCAGAACTTGATTTGATTGAATCCTCTACTAGAGGTCAGGGTAAATCAAAGAACTGGTTCACTGAACGATGCCTACGCCTAACCAGTTCAAATTTTGGAAAAATATGCAAAAGTACGGTGAAAACTAATCGCAGAAATCTGGCAGAATCTTTTTTGAAAGTTTATGACGTCAAAGCAGCATCTATAGAACATGGATTGAAATTTGAGGCAGCAGCAGTGAGAAAATTTGAATTTGAAGCAAATACACCTCTTCCTGCGGAATTGTTGTTCACCCTGAACATCAGTTCTTAGCCAGCTCTCCCGATGCACTGATTGGCGAAGATGCTGTTTTGAAAGTCAAATGTCCATATACAGCCAAGGACAGCATCATATCTGTGGAGACTGTCCCATATTTATATTTAGGCGAATACTCGGGCAAGCTAGAGTTAGACAAAACACATAACTATTATTACCAGATCCAAGGACAGCTGCTATGCACTCTTAGATGTAAGGCATTCTTAGCAATACTTACCTTGAAGGATTTTCAAATCATTGAGGTAGATAGGGATCAAGATTTCATTGGGACAATGGTACATAAATTAATAACTTTTAATGAAGATTATTTTAAACCAGCATTATTAAAGAGGCAGATTTACAAAGACAACTTTTGGTGAGGTAACAAAGGGAACAGCCCCACTTGATTGTGGCTTATTTGACTAACTTATTTTTGTAAATAAATATGGTGTAAAAAAACATGTAATTGCAATTTGGACTTCAATCTAGCTATACATCCATAATATAAAATTGTAATTAAATAAATAAAAAAACTTACCACAAAATATTTTCTATTATTATAACACCAATCACATAATTTGGATTGCAATTATTAATTTTGCACACTCAATGTATAGAGAAAGAATAACAGAAGTCACTGTGAGTATCGCCATGGTGAAACAGCGTGATGATTAGTCAATTTAGGGCTTTCATGAGTGGAAGGAGGTGCATAGATCAGATGTTCTCATTGCGTTTGCTCACAGAAGTTTCTGGGAGAATACCAGAAAATTTTCTGTACCTTTGTAGATCAAATACTTGGGTCAGAATAACAGAAGAGAATGTATGAATGTGAATGAAGTAAGAAGTGTGTGCCAAGACCGAGTTGCTTGGCAGTCTGTCCTCTCTGTCTGAAACGGCATGATGGTTAGTTTGTTTGGGCTTCATTGTAATAAAATAAGAGTCGGTTCAATCAAATGTAATTATATATTATCTACTAGTAATAGATCATGGTAACTACATACAATTTACTATGCATCTTTGTCTATAATACTTGATCTAAAATTACACAACATGCAAAATATAAATATAATATCCGCAGAAAGTATTGTCTCGGTATAGTTCATAGGAGATTTCAAAATTTTATATGTTTTTAAAAGTCCTATTATTCTTTCTATGTGCACCCTTTTGCTGGCAATTTTTCTATCATTTTCTAAAACACTCCTACTGATTCTGTTAGTTTTTTTGAAAAATGTTGGAATGTTTATGGTGACACCATATGGTGCAAAGATATCCTGGACATTGAAACCTTTGTCAGCCATTATGGAATCACCAACATCACACGGGGATGTAAGGTTGCTTCTTTCAACGATCTGGCGATCACTGACAGAGCCTGCATATCTTGGAGATACATACGTTATGAGGCCACTAGGAGCAGCACCAATAAGTACCTTAACAGTATTTCTGTTTTTATAAGTAGAAAAGGTTGCTTGTTGGGCAGTCGGTAGTGCAGGCCGTTTAATGGGACATTCCGTGCCATCAATCATTAACCTCGTGTTAAGGTATTTGTCTCGAAAATCTGTTGGAGAAAAGAAATTTACACTCGGTTTCGATGTCCAAATGTTGAGCTCTTTCCACTGCAGCGACACGAATTTCACCCAAGTAATAAAAATATTGGAAACATCTTTAATGGATATAAGATACATTCTTGCAATTTCAAAAAATGTTTTGTGTGTTCTTAATATCATTAATGTTAAAAAAATTGTTCAAAAGGATTTAGATTAGTGGGGGGATTGCCATAAAAGTATTTTAAACAGTATGTGGCTTGACCTAAGGAATGGAAAACAAACACCACTTTCTCATATGACTCTAAACCGATAAAAAATGAATTGATGCCGGGTCTTTCCTGTATGTCATTATACTGAAAACGGAGTATTTTAGCGATTGACTTGAGGATTCTCTTGTAGATATTTCAGTTTATCATCCGTCTGAGTGTCTCCATCTACCTTGAGAGTATCAAATGGCAATACGACTTCCACTGCCACGTCTTCCATATTCACAGGCAACATCACTTCTTCCATTCCATCTTGTAGTTTTGGTTTCTTATGGATCCTGGCCGAATTTATACATTTTTTATACATTTTTGTTCGCGTTCCAGAACCCTTTTCCGTCTGTTAATGGCTTCCAAATTATCTCCTTTCGTCCAGGGAAATATTGAAGGAACTACACCTTTCCGCAACTTTTGTATCAATGGTGTGGTTCCATCTGAAAATAAAATACAAGGATCAGAGTCTGGAAACTCGCATGATATAAAATACAAAACTGTCTATGTCAACAAATAATTATTTCTGATAAATAATTTTTACGGAGAAAGAGGAAAGAAAATATTGACAAATGCATTCCCAATGACAATTATTGTGCTATATTTAAAATGTTTCTTTACGTGTTTATGTAATTTTATACTTACTTTTTTATATTGGGGATTCAATTGTGAAAAGATTAAGAAGGTATTAAAATAAATGGGGGTACTTACGCTTAATATTCTCGCCTATATAATCTGTGTTCATAAAATGAGATTTACAAACTACAGAAGTACGAGTCGGTATCCACTTCAAACGTTTGATGGAATTAATCCATTTCGCCTTCAAATCTTTGTCTTTTGGAAATACATGTCCACCCCTATTTTTGCAAATTGGAACACAACAATAAGTTGACGGCATTATTACGATATTAAGACAAAAACTTTCAATTATTTCAAATGGCGCAGAAAACGTATGACATTTGACAGTTCTCCTACGCTAATGGGACCGCCTTGGACATGCGGCACCTAGCGGCAAAAATCGTGCGAAAACCTCCCATTGTCACAGGTATATATGATAGTACCCGCGTGTGACGACTGTATGGGATAGTATGGTGAGCGATATCTAGAGATAAGCACGCCCACATATTATATTAACTGTGTGTAACAGGCATTATACACAAGAAAACGGCAATAAATATTTGTAGAACAGGAATTGTTTACAATTATTGTACAATGTTAAATGTTGTGATCATTGATATAATATTATAAACTTGATCGAATTCGGATAGTATAATATTATTATTATTATATATAATATTATTTATTTTTATTATGGCGGGCGGTGAATGGTATATCTACGGGCGGGCATGTAAAATAAAAGAAATGCATACCATAATAAAATAAAAAATAAAAATATTGTGTGAAATATGTTTAAGCGATTTGCGTATTTATTATAGATTCTATTTTCTATGGGTTAACTGTCAAACGGTGTCGGGCAATATCTATGGTGTCAAGAACGCTAGGTTGTGTTTGTGTTACTGTGTCGTGTGTTGAAAAAGTTTATTTGTTTCGCTGTCATATCTCTACGCATGGTTGATATTATGTTTGTCTGATTTTATAACAAAATATTTCTGATAAATGTTATTTACTCCATTTTTAAATACTTCAAAAGCCGCTGCAGTGAACATATAAATAACAGTATGGCTGCATCAGAAAGTACACAAGTCAGCTCGTTACCTCTCCCGCCTATGCAGTACATAAATTTGTATACCGATGAGAATATACGCAGAAATAGAGCGCCACTGCCCCCTCAACCTATACATGATACGTATTCTATGTTTGGAAATGCTTTTAATGCCGATGACACAATAATTAGATCATTAGAAAGCCAAGTACGTAAACAGTTGATTAATCGGGAAATATCTGCTACATTTAATTGATAACTGCCTTGTGCAATTGTTAATATGATTTACTTATTTTTAGGGTTTCAGACGATTATACCCGATTCATTTTGAGAGAAGGCGGGAATTGAAAAAGCTAAACCATTCACTATTAGTAAATTTCCTAGACCTGTTGGACCTTCTGGTACACTGTCCAGATTCTCCCAGACGGCAAGAGAAAGTAGAAGATTTGAGTCTCTTGTTTATTCACATTCACCATCTTCTTAATGAATTCCGACCGCACCAAGCAAGAGAGACACTCCGTGTCATGATGGAACTGCAGAAACGCCAAAGGATTGAAACTTCTATAAGGTTCTTAATTTTTGAAGCTGTTTTTAAATCTTTCCATGTTAATCCTTCTAACACACGGTATTTTAGTACATAACTTATTTGGTATACACTTTATCTGTGTATTTCAAGGAGCTTCTCAAAACTATCGCCAATTTACATATGAACCTTCGACTCCTGTACTCCGGACGGGCCGATGAAATTGATTATCTCCTTAATTTCAAAAGAACTAAAGAAAAATTGACTTCTGTAACTTTATCTCTTCAGTGTGCAAAGTCAATTGTGTACACTGCGTAAACATTCTTAACTTCACCAAACATTGAGTTTTAATTTTGGTTGGATGAGGTATTTATTTAACGCCCATAGGGCCTTTACATAAATATCTTACTGATAAATCGGTTAGGTTGAGTAAGTCCTTTAAAAAAGTATAATTAAGATCTTCAATTGGAATGCTAACTTATAATTAATATATCTAAGGAATTTATGCTGCACTCTCTCAATTTTTAGTATGCGGATCTTATAAAATGGAGCCCACATTGTTGAATTATACTCAAGATTGCTTCTCACCAACCCAGTAAATAGTAATTTATAACTTTAAAATCGTTTACAGTCCTCAAAATAAATCCCAAACATTTCATAGCCTTATTAATAATTTCATTTATATGAGGAACAAAAGTTAGTTTACTGTCGATGATTATACCAAGGTCCTTAATTTTCTCAACTCTTAGATAAATGTTATTGATGGTAAATTGGTATATAATGGGATTTTTGATTCGAAATGTCGAGTCACCACGCCGTTAAAAGATCAAGTAATCTTGACTCTAACTAGTATTATTTTAGGATAAGGGTCTGTTTGTATTAAATGTTGATATTCTTTACAGGTTCCAAAAGCATTTATCAAAGGTGCAAGATATTCTCCAGAATGCATTGCAAAGCTTACCAGACCAATGCGAATCGGAATCCAAGTTATTAGTTCCTACCGAAGCGTTTGAACACATGGACACCAACCAAAAGGAAGTTTCCAGTATGGACGCCCTCTACGAATTGGACAAAATGATGTGTGGGATTGTAGATAAGATGCAATGACGTTCATTAAACATATTGTTAATTAATAATGTAGAATCTTCTTAATATTAATGTTTATTTTAGTTTAAAGTTTTTTTAATTGAAGAGAAAATGGTCTTTGAACACAATTCGATGATCTCGTCCAAATCATTGTTTATGTATTAAAATCACTTGTTAATAATTGTATTTCTATTTGTACATTATAATTATTTAATTAATTATTAGTACGAATTAATATTGTTGTATAATTTTAACTTATTCTTTTTATGTAAACCTGACACTTATTCCTGAAAGGGGAACTAAGTCAGATTGATAAATAATAATCAATCTGTGTGTAATAAAAAATAGTGTATTTCTAGATTAGAATTACTTTAGCTGTAAATTTTGTTAAAATAAAATAATTCAAACTAATGTTTTAAATTAAAGCATTGTCATAAGAAATAAGTTTTTTCTTCAACATCTCTCTCACAGTAGGTGCCCCTATAGTTAGCAACAGGCAACACTTTTATTGGATTTGAAATATTCATGTGAATTGTAGAGCAGGGAAAGAATAAATGTGGAGAATGAATTAATTTCAATCCTTTATTACGGGGGTGGCCACTTTTTCTAGGAGCGACTAGTTGATAAAAAAAATGGTGGCATTCGACTGATATTGCTTGTAATTATATCATGAGATAACAATAGAAACCCAATACAGTTCGAATATGGATATGTATGTTGAAAACAGATATTTTATAAATATTAAAAAAAATCATTACAATAATATTATTATGAATTTCACTAGTAAAAAAGAGAAGAGATCTAACAGATTTTAAGAGACGGGAACGTCAAGTAGTTTTGACTCGTTTGAACAAGAAATAGCAGAATATATTAGAGGAGGGCGTTTCAGTTTCTTTTTTAAAATAACCGAAGCCATTTCGGGTTCTCAAAATAAACGGTTACTTGAAACCGTTTATTGAAAATAGTGCAAAAAAATAAATAAATTGGAGAAACATTTACATATTTATTGTAATTGTTTATATCTATCGTAAGTAGTTTCCCCAGAATAGCTATTCATATCCAGAGAAATTATTTTTTGACATTGCCGATCAGAATGCCCGTGTCCAATGGAATTTTTGGGTCCAACAAATTTTTGCTTACCGATGGGCAATTCCTGCGCACTAAAAGTTAAAAACGAATTGTGTCAGATTAACGGCCCTCTGCACATAATCCAGAAGGTACTATTATACATTACCTAATATGTTTCTGCATCTGTTTGTATATAATAAGACAAACAAAAATTTGTAGTGCGCCCTTGAGGTAATTTTTCACAAATATGGCGCTGTACAAATCATCCAATTATTATTATTAAGTTAATAAAATATGGAGACGGGGTCGGGGTCGACTTCGGCAATAATAAAAAATAAACGTATAAAAGTACATAATTACGACAAAAAAACCACCGGCCACTCACATGTCAATATAAATAACGAAATGTGTTTTCAAATTAGATACCCACAGCAGATTCAAAATACAAACTCGTCTTACAAAATATTATACAATATTATCCCCAGTACTTTCAAAATGCAACTGACTAAACAGTAAAATAATAATAACCCCTTTTCAAGAGATAATAATAATTATAATTATTTTACTTGAGACGAGTCGGCGTTCTTGTAAACGTCAGTTTTTAATTACCTAGCCATCTTAAGTGAGAGCGAATTGTAAAAATAAGAACGCTTTGTTTCCATCTTAAGTGAGAGCGAATTGTAAAAATAAGAACGCTTTGTTTCCTGAGCCACAATTCACTGCGGTAAAAGGTTCACCCTTTTTTCTACGTTACTAAAATTAGCAAATGGACAGATATCAAACTTTGTGGTAAAAAATGTCGTGTATTTTGCGCGTCCCTAAAATAAAATTAAGAGCTGGATAAAACTTTTTGCGTATATCGGTCAAATTAGTTGATATTCCACAAGCGAATGGTAGCTTTCGCGTCATATATTCTCCTTAGGCGCCTTTCCTTTTAAGGTACTATATCGGTCCAACCCATCCAGTCAATCCCAAATATTTCAGGTGGGAAATTTGAAAACAATAATTATTTCCATATTCTAATTTTACGGCAATGGATGATAAGAATAATATCTTCGTCGTAGGCTGTTCGGTTTAACATTGGCTTGGCTAGATACTTTGCTAGATATATGGAAGTGAGGCATGGAACTGGCAGAGGTAGGATAAAAGTAGACTGAATGCTGTAGAAATGAGATCCCCGAGGCGTATGTGTGGTAAAACTGACCGAGTGAAAAATGTTGAGATTCGCAAAGAATGCAAGGCTGATATGAGTGTAATGATTTAGATTAAGAAAGGGACGCTTAGACGGTTTGGCATGGCACGATCAAGTGATCCACAGTCGGGCCATGTCAAGAGTCAGAATAACAAGAGAGTATGTATGGGAAGATGTGTGAATATAAATGAAGCAAGGAGTGTGTGCCAACACTGAGTTGTTTGGTGGTCCCTCCTCTCTGCCTACTCCTGCGGAGAAATGGCGTGATGGTTAGTTAGTTAGATCCCTACTTATCCGAATCAAGCTGTTGAAAAAAAAACAGCAAGTATTTAAAATTTTTCCTAGAAGTATATTCCCGTGAAATTTTGGGGAAAAAGTAGCTCCCAAACTCTAAAATGTTGGGAACCCTTCAATCGTACCATTAACGGTTTACAATAAATCACGTTCTGCGTTGCGGGCGGGCGTTACATTTTTTAAAACAGCTTACGTAGAATCGCGTTCTGCGTTGCGGGCGGACGTTACATTTTTTAAAGCATTTATTTAAATGCGACGGGTATGATTTTTGCTACTGGATCGGGTCGGTCCCAGCATGGAAACTAATGACAACCAAATGGGTTTCAAAAAGCAGGCCTCTACCGAAGCAGCCATATTTACAGTAAAAAGAACAGTAGAATACTATAAAAATAAGAAAACTATCTCATACGCATGTTTCCTTAATCTGAGTAAGGCCTTCGACAGGGTTTCTGACCCGTTTTTATGGGCTAAACTCAGGGATAGATGCATATCATCGGAGGTGACACGCATCCTCGAGCTGTGGCACAGATAGCAGGAAAATCTAGTAAAGTGGAAAGATGATTTTTCCGAACCTTTCTTCCTAAAGAGCGGCGTCAGACAGGGTGGTTGTATGTCCTTGTATGCTGCGCATTCTCCTGAAGATCTGCGAAGAGTTTGCTGAAGAAACAAACATGTTATATAACCCCAATAAAACGGCTATGTTGGTTATAAGATATGGACAAGGCCCGACTAATATTCCTGCAGCTACCCTGAACGGTGTGATCCTGAAGGTGACTGAAAGAACCAAATACCTAGGACACATAATCACCAGTACTCTGATGGATGATGATGATATTGATAGGCAAAGACGAGCTCTTAGTATAAAGTCGAACATGCTCAGTAGAAGATTTCGCCTTTGTAGTACTGCTGTGAAAAGGACTCTCTTCCTTGCCTTCTGCGCAACGTTGTACACGTGCGAACTCTGGGCAAACTATAAAGAGTAGTATGGAAAGACTTCTTGTAGAGTATAATAACGCCTTCCGCATAATGTTTGGCCTCCCCAGATACTGCAGCGCTTCCAGTATGTTCACGGAGGGGCGAGTTTCCGGTTTTGCAGCCCTTATAAGATCCAGGGTGGCTGGAATGAGGGAAAGAATAAACAGCTCCAGGAATATCCTCATCATGGAAGCCCGCCTCAGTCCAGCCTCCAGCATCGACACATACTGGATAAAGATATTTGCCCCTCACAACTTGAATGCCGCAGTACCTTAAAGGCGTTATTTTGATGCATTAATTTTTATTCGTTATTTTATTTATATTTTTAAATTTTTGTTTTATATGTGATGTATATTCACCTAGTATCATTAATAATTTATTTCTTATACTTTTGTATTTATATTTTGTATGGAATGTGTGGGACTGCACTAACCTCCCCATATACCGAAATAAACACTTATTATTATATGATGAGTAAATTGTTGCGGGGAGCTGTTTTAAATGCTCCGTGCGTAATTCTCAAGCAGTTTTTCTAAAATCCTCGAAAGGTTGCAACCGTTTCCAAACTTAAACGCTTTCGAAAAAACGGTGTTACGTAACGAATAGGAGATTCTAGTCGTTAAAGGAATAATACTTCTAGCCACTCAATTGCAAAACGTTACGTTTCAACCAATAACAGCACGTCTCAGAATCACATGACCATAATCAACCAATCCGGTAAGTTTCCGCCGGCCATCATTATTTTTCAACCAAGCACACGGACATAATTTCCAGCCGCATAGGTCAGCGTGGGCTCGCGAAGCGAGCAGCCGCCATTCATTCCGATTCGAGACACAGAACTATCAGCTGCGCGTGTGCCTCGAGCACGTAACGATTGCATCATTTCCTAATCTAGACACGGAGTTGTCAAGCACGTTCTGGTGCCTTAGGCACCGAACGCACGCCATTGGATTTCCTAATCCAGACGTGGAATTATCTGTTTCCCTATAATTGTTAAAATCAGTGTGGGAATGTATAATCTACCTGTGAACCGTGGACGCTGGTCGCATAGACTCCGGCCTGCCGTTGGTGTCGCCCGATTGCCAGCTACTCAAGTAAGCCGCTACCAAAACTTTCCTTCTTATTATGTGCTGAATATTTGTGCCTTTTCCAATAACATGTCCGGTTGGAGAACCTTCAGAGAGAGAGATTGTCAAGAACAGATTAGGTACCACCCTTTGTGGTGAAACCCGTATATAACTTACCTGTCCATGTTTTGTTATAAATAAATCCTGAGTTGAAAGCACACATTCTCTTCAATTAAGTAGTTAGATATCCACTCCGATTCTAAGGCTGCGGCCGACCCATTAACTTTGAGATGAGAAACGCTATGTTTTACCAGCTGAGCTATGCCGCATTGGAGTCAGGGTCCAGTCCTGAATCTGGTCTCAGGGTGAGTTTGCACTGCCTTCTTTTCACCAACCCTCTTCTCCCCCTTTTCCTCACAATCCTCACACTGATGCCACAATCCTAATTCTGGTGACCAACGTGGATGTCGTCGAGTCTCTCTTTTCCCTCTGTTCCCCACCATCCTAACACTGTACACCCAACTTTGGGCTTTTCCACCCCATCCTAACAACGGTTTTACGTTTTTTTACTCACCTCTAGAATATATAGGCCTGTGATCGACGCACTGGCCATCCCTGCTTTATTACATTGACAAGTAGTGTAGGTTAATATAAAATATTGATTTACACATGCAATTATGGAAAGGGAAGCACCAAAAATACACTTCAGGAGAACATCTGTTTTTTAAAGTTGTTAGTTACTCAGTAATGAGCACTAAGTATAAGTAATCTTTATAACGTTTGGAAGGGAGAAAATGTAAAAATGCTGTAATAGATAAAAAAAAACCTTTATTGACGATAACATGATGATATATATGGATTTCATGACTATAATATTATAAAGGTGTATGGGTATTGTGGAACAGGGTAGTCGAATACTACAGAATACCTGGAAAGAGTATACACAAGTAAATATTTCAAACATAATACATACATATAAAAGAGGGCTGGAACTCTCTGGCTATGCGTCATCACTATAAAAGATATTTGGATTAGTAGTAATGGGCTGCCCCGTGAGTGGCCAACACACATATTATTCTGGAAGCCCTAAAGTTAATTAACAAGGAGAAATTAATTACGGTTGACAGGGCCAGACATCATACATACAGAGCTGAAAAATTAGTTTAGAAAACCTTTAATCACAACAGTACTTGGGAATATTTTTGAAAGCTGGGATAGCATTTCTGGAAACAATCGTCATTAATTGAGTTAAAAAAACCCATTTTGATTAGTATGTAGTCACTTTCTTCTTAAATATCTAAATTCACTAAATCGAGTAACTTTATTTAATAAAATTTTCAAATATTATAACTAACAACTTTCATACAAGTTGTTACTTGTATAAGCTGTTCTCGAAACAGTATTATTTATCAATAGACTGTAAACACACTACATAGGTTCTAATTTAAACATATTGTTGGTTGTCAGATAACCTGAAATATTAGTATTGAGAGATACTAAGTAGTTGCGAGGGAGTTTTCAGTCAAGATTGGGGTTATGATGAATGTTGACTATTTTGTCCCAATGTGTATTAGGAGTGAAGAAACAGATTTACTTCATGCATCATTATTATTATTCTAATATTAATACCGCAGTCACAACAATATTAAAAAAACTGCAAAAATAAAGTATTAATAAAACATAATTGATTTCGGTTATGCATACCCTTTAATCTCGGAAGTTTCATAAGAAGCAGAATATTTGGAGAAGACACTGCAAAAACTCAGAACAAAGTTTAAAATAAAATAAATACAGGTGGAAGGGTGTAGTCACAACGCCAACTGAAGATGGCCATAACATCCTGAAATGTTCATAAAATCAGTCGGAAGTATTTTCAAATCGGCTCGCAATCTGCACCTACAATAAATGAAATAATAAAAGAAAAAGTTTACTAATTGAATCATCTGGCTGCTACGGCAAAACTCGGCTCAGGCTCAATAAGGAGGTTGGGTTGGGAAAAGGGGAGAAATATACTAAATGAGTATGTGATGAAAATGTTTATAATGCGGTATTGGCGTCAAATATTCTTTCATATGGCTTTACGGTAATTGATAATTATCACCAAATGAGTACAGTTATGGACGTTAGAGCTATGAACTTGAGTTATCCTTTATTTGCATACTTAAATGTAGATAATGAATAAGCACACCTAAATTAAATACACATAAGTCAAGAGAAGGACTTTACTTAGAATGAATGACCAGTGAAAACTAGTTGGATTTAGTAGCTATTCTTTCGGTAGTTTCCACCGCCGCCTCCACGTGGGTAATTTCTGTTGTTGTTCCTGCCGCCGCCCCTGTGCTTCCAGCGGCCTTGGAAGCCCCCTCCGTTGTTCCTTCGTTCACCCCTGTCTTCCGACGTCCCGGAGATCCTATCGCTGTACTTGCCGGAGGGTGGGATGTACATCTTGACATTGCCATCGCGTTCTGATCGAGCTCGCTTTTCCGGCGATGGTTTTTTGTCATCCTTTTCAAAAACTATCGGTTTGTGTCTTTTCTCTCCAACAGATTGAGCGGGTTCCTTAGACGCCTTTGATTCAGGTTCAGACTGAAATAGATTTATTTATAATTAAATGTATGTACATATCGCAAAACATATTGCAGGGTAATTACTACAAGTAGGTAACTCTGAATCAACATTTTCATGTTAACCCTAAGGAGACTTCCGACTACATTTGTAGTGGAAGCAAAAATCAACAGAACGGCCCACTACAAGTGTAGTTTTGAGCATTTGTCATGTTCATACCTAAATATTTACTAAATTTAACAGTAAAACTTCAAAGTAAAAAATCTGTTGCATAAAGTTGTTTATTTTCTACCAGACCCTATTAACAGATTCTCCTTTTTACATATAGTTTTTTTTTAACAGAACTTTTAATAAGTTGTTTCCCTTCTCACTTGATTCATTTCTTCTAGCACATGCATAACAGTCTTAGTTGTCATTTCGGTGTGTGAGTGTCGCATTGCTGGCCTCTTAGCTCTACACTGTTTATTGTTATATTAGGGTGTCCGTTTTTTTATTACTCTTAGAGTGTTTCTGTATAAATACTTAGTGTGTTTATGAAGTGTTTCGTTCGTATTATATGTGAATTCAATATTATTTTGTTTTGCATATTCGAGTGTTTGTTGGATCTATTTACATTTGCCTTTTAATCCTTAAAAATGAATGAATAAACCATTGAAAACTTTGTGATAGATTGCAATTCAGATTTTTCGATGAGTGATGATGAAGATTATATTCCTGAACAATCGGAAAGTTTAGAGGAATTTTCAGAAGAAAAAGGAGATGACGAAATTGAAGATTTTGAACGCTTGGACAAAGATCCCTCCAATAATATAAATTTTACAAATTTCTCTCTGACATGGGGATGTGGCATTAACTTCCAGCCAGATACACATAGTTTTAATCAGCAAACAGGATTAAGAGATTGTGAACTTAAGGGGGGAGACTCAAATAAGGTCGCTCGACAGTGCCTTCGCCGTTATGTTAACTGCACCCATTACAAACATGTTTAATTAAAATCCTTCCACAATCTCACAGTAAATAAGATCAAGAACCGAGATCGTTTCACTCAAAGTTTCCGAATTTTTAGTTTCAGTTCTGTCATAGAGAAATTGTATGGGAAACGTCAGCCGCCGCGCGATCTATATAAAACAAAAGATTTAACTGGAACAAATCAGTTGAGAGAAAACCATCGAAGCGAACTGACGTCCATTTGAAATTCAATATTTTTTTCAATTTTATGACGTATATCTGGGGGAGAGAAGTGTTAAACTGCAACCCAACTTACGGAATGTGGGAATTGCGTATTTTCGATATATTTTTTTTTGTAATCACGTTTCTTTGCAACATTCTTCAAGATGGGCCAAAAAATGTTTAATTTATTATAACGGCACAATATAAATAAATATAATAAATTAGACGAATGACCACAAAGAAAAAAATTGCGTTATTTAGAACAGATGTTTCTTGGACGCTATTGGGTTCCCGGAGACCAATTTGGTTTTAAATTATGGCATAATAATTCACTTTAATCTTTGCCAAAAAAATTAGTCCTTCGCGATCAAAATTGACAAAAACACTAAAAAATAGCGAAAAATAACAACACATTTCTTTTTTTCCGTTATTTAGAACTGTATCTCGGACGATATTAGGACCTCAGAGACCGATTTGGTTTCAAAATGTAGCATGTTTAGTCTACTTTAAAAAAATGTTGATTAACCTTTGCCGAAATATTACTCCTTCGCTGTCAAAATTGACCAAAAATAGCGAAGAATGACAACATAGAATTTTTTCGTCATTTAGAACAGCTGGATCTCGGACGATATTAGATTCTCAGAGACAAATTTGATTTCAAATTGTAGCATGTTTAGCGTACTTTAAAAAAGTAAAGATTAACATTTGCCGTAAAATTACTCCTTCGCTGTCAAAATAGCGAAGAATGACAACATAGATTTCTTTTTCATTATTTAGAACAACCGTATTTCGCACGATATTCGGTACTCAGAAACCGATTTGGTATCAAATTGTAGCATGTTTAGTCTGCTTTAAAAAAGTGTTGACTAATCTTTGCTGAAAAATTATTCTGTAGCTGTCAAAATTGACCAAAACTCTTAAAAAAATAGCTAAGAATGACAACTTACGAAGAATTTTCATAATTTAGAACAGCTATATCTCGGACACTATTAAGTCCTTAGAAACCGATTTGTTTTCAAATTGTAGCATATTTAGTCTACTTTACTTTTGGGGAAGGGGGACGGACAAGGGGAAGATAGGGGAGTTTTGTGAAAATACTCCCTGTTATAGGTACACCCACCTGCAAAATTTCAGTTTTCTTATTACCTTCGTTGACTGGACTACTAGTGAATTGTATTCAAGCTAATTGTGTGCATCTGGATTGGGTTGTAAATCATTGTTATCTACATATGTTTTTTTACTACTGTTTAGTATACAAAAGTGAAAGGTGTTTCTAAATCCCAAAAATTATCGAAAGATAAATAATTCTTATTCTCGTTTAATGAAGGGGAACTAATTCACATCCGCCATCTTGGTTCCAAGGTCAAATGTAATAGTCGGATTCCTTAACCATTAATAAAAACCAAAGCCATTGATAGAACGGCCAGGATTTTAATTTGAGATTTTTTAAATAAAAAATGTACTAGCCTGATCTACATGATACATAATATACACGTGCATAATATAATACGAGTGCATGACATTGTGAAAAAAAGAAATCAACTTGTTTTTATATTTCGGATGTATGAAATTGCATAATACATAGAAAGAAAAAAGTGGAAAAAGTTTTTGAACTGTAGATAAGTAAAAAGGTAATATTAAATAAATAAAATTAAACAATAGCTCTTATAATCGTTGCAACATGAAAATATCATTCTGGTACCCTTTAAACATCGGTAAACTTATATTACATATATCTATAGCAGAGGTGAATTTGTTTTAAAGTGGGAGATAAATGGGTTCATGTATTTGGTAGTTAGTCCCAGAATTATTGTTACAGAATAATATATTTTGCTGAGTTTGTCGATGGGGTACTTTGATGTTGATTACTTGCAGGAGTTTACAACAGTCTAATATGGAATAAATAATTTTCAATAAATAGTTAAAGAAGATTTTGAGGGCCCTATGGATCAGTCCCCCCGGCCACCATCCTCCCCCGCCGCTCCCCCCTTTTAAGAGTATTCTATCTTATTTATCCTAAAAATATATGGATAATAATTCTGTCTTAGCTTAAATACATTCTTGAATATAATGGAAACAATCACTCTATCATTTGTTCTCTTCTTTTTTTTTCAATTTAACATGTATGAAAACTTAGACCGTATTTAGTTTTGATAATTTAACTGCATCTCTTTATATGGTCTATAAATAAATAATGTGTAATGATAGAATGTCCAAAAAGAGAAAATAAATATTAAAAAAAAAAAAAAAAAATTCGTAGAATACATGTAATATAAAAATAGGAAGTAATATTTGTACAGCGCCCTTGAGGTGATTTTTCACAAAAACGGCGCTATAAAAATCATCCGATTATTATTATTATTATATAAAAAAGCGTCTAATTCATTTCAACCATCGTGAATCCCCAAGTGAACAATCGAAAATCGGATTCCTTGACTCAAAAACTATGAAAATAATTCCCTATGTCAAAAAACTGTACTTACAAGTATTTCCGAGCAGGTGGTCCACATTACCCAATCCTATAACATTTCCGAAGCAAAAATAAAAGATTGTGTTGTGAAGAAATAAATACGTAAATAGTAACAAATTTTTTTTTGTACAAGGTAGGTACTTTATATGGGTCCTGTCAATTATTAACATATTATCTACATATTAAAAAAACATATTCTCATCAGTTACCCTATCCTATACCAACAGATCGACTTACTTTATTTTGCAGTAGGCGGCAAAAAATCCTTCTTTTTCCGACTGCTAAGTTAAGTCTGTCAAGCTTCTATTAATTTATTTTTATGCAGCGAATAAACAAAAAAAATGTAGAGCAAATGTTTTTTGTTTCGTATTGCATCAAAATGCCGAACATTTTTTTCCAATTCGGTGTGGTCTACATTGTACCCATTTCCCCAAAGCAAGTGGCGATCCTGCAGCCGGCCCGCGGTAGTGCGTGGTTTTGAGTTAGCTGCCTAAAATTCCCGACGACGGTGAATACACAGTCTTATACTGGACCCTTAACCAAGAGAGTTTGTGAGGTTGATTATTTTGAGTTTTTTTCTAAATTCAGATGTTGTGAGCAGTGTTGTAATCGAAACAAACCGATATTTTGATACTGTGAAATCTCAACAAACATTTGCTCCAAATTCTAAATTGCACAGATGGAAAGATGTTAATGTTGATGAAATCTACGTGTTCATTGCCTTAACCATGCTTATGGTGAGAAGTAAAAAAGGCAAAATCCATCAATATTGGTCGGTAGATAGGTTAATTTCATCACCGATATTTGGAGAAACAATGCCAAGAGATCGATATTTATCTATCCTAAGCATGCTCTATTTTTCAGACAATGAAAAACAACAGAAAGGTGACACTACATATAAAGTTAGAGATTTTGTGGATTTGGTATGCAGTCAATTCAAAAAATATTTTTATCCTTATGAGAATTTGTGCATTGACGAGTCTTTGGTTTTATTCAAGGGCAGATTGTGCATCAAGCAGCACTATCTTCCAGCGAAAAGGCACAAATTCAGCATAAAACTTTTTGTTATTTGTGATTGTAAAACTGGGTTCGTTTTACAATTTGTTATTTATTGCGGTGCTAAATCTAACATAGAAATACCCAATACGGAAAAAATATATCCAGGCAACCTATTGACTTCTGGGAAAGTAGTTGTTTCTTTACTAGCGGATTACTTGCAGAAAGGTCATACGGTTTATATGGACAACTGGTATACGAGTCCCTTTCTATTCTCCTATTTGCACAGCAATAAAACTAATGCCTGCGGTACTGTTAAAAAGACTCGAAAAAATATGCTGCCATTTGGAAATGTAAAAAAAGGAGATGTAGAATTCAAAACATCTGGGTGCCTACTTGCAATCAAATGGCACGGCAAGAGGGAAGTGCACATGCTGACTACATCGCACAATGCGTCAATGAAAGAAACAGGCAAAAACAGCTGGAAAACCAAAAATCCAATAGTTAAACCCAATTGTGTAATTAAATATAATAAGAATATGGGAGGTGTTGATAGGTCGGACATGTTAATTACATTCGTGCAAAGTGTTCGCAAAACTATCAAGTGGTACAAAACAATTGGTTTTCGTACAATTGACGTAATTTTAATAAATGCCCCCGCAATGTACAAGTTACAAACAAAAAAAGAAGTAATTAGGCAACTTATTACAGAACACCATGCTGCTCCTGGGTCAGCAAAAAAGGTAAATCGAGCTGATGTTCCACCATCTTCAAATTCTAAGAGAAAATCAGTTTATCGGGAGTGTCATGTGTGCAAACACACATCGCTAAATCCTAAACGTCGAGTTGAGACACGTTATTGGTGTTACTGTTGTCAAGTTGCCCTGTGCCCCACTACATGTTTTCGTATTTATCATACTGTAGAAAAGTTTTAATAATTAAAAGTTCCCGCCGCGCCAAACAATCTTGTGGTCACCCTTTCTAATGTAGCAAGTGGCTGTGCATAAGTGTATGCGTGTCAGCTGAATATTTTTCTGGATTGTATTAAAACAAGTATAATAATTACTGTGTAGATAAAACTCCCACAAAATATAATAACTTAATTGCCAAAGGTACATTATGTGAAAAAAATGAATTTTTACGACTTGACAATAAATAAACAATCTGTGAGTGTTCTGTTGGGGGATTTTGTCATTTGAAGGTAGATATTTTTATTTGCATTTCATCTAACACATAATAACCTAATAGAAAAATAACATTGATTGCACAAAACTAATCTTACAACATTTAAGAATACCGTAAAATAAATAAAAATATTGAAAAACTTTCGGGAACAGCTAAATAATATTCCAAACCTGGAGTGAGCATAAAACGTAATTTACGAAAATCCTGCCGTTTCAGGCAGCCAATTCATTCAAAATATGCTAGTCTTCTAAGGGTTAAACACAAAAAATCATACTTTTATTTCCTCGTCTACGAATGCCACAAACACATAATATGCGTTGTGGCATACATACATGGGTGAGAAATTTTTTTTTTGGTTCAGAATCAAAAAATATCTCTAAAGTGAAAGTTGCATGTTTGCAAGGTGAAACTCATCACGCATTTCATTAATTAATTACGAATAGTAGATAATAATACAATCCCACAAACAAACAAACTAACTATAACCACAATACACATTGAGTTGACATTTGCACTAATAATAATAATAATAATAAATGGATTATTTCTATAGCGCCGTTTTCGTGAGAAAATCACCTCAAGGGCGCCATATTTCTTTTTCTTACAAACTCAGGGTTCCAATATAAAAAAAAAACATTGAGAAATGTTATTTGTTAAGGCTATGTTACCGCTCGACGTGGTACGGCAGCTGTTTTTGATGATTTTTTTTGATAATTTCTAGGTTATTTATCACAAAATAAAATTATGTTTCAAACAAACAATATGTTCTTTTAAACGCTACATTGTGAACATGTGTTAGAATATTTAAAACAATTGGGTAAAAAAATATTTACAAAACCTCTAATAATAGTTTAAAGTTTATTTCTATCCTTTAATTCTAAATACAGGAGAATTATAAAAATACTCATTGCTATAACATCAACGATGTCTAAATCCCCAGTTACCCAGATTATTTAAAAAGCCACTAAAACATTGCTTAAATAAATAAAAACTTTTTTTTTAATATTACGAACATTATCTTGCCCTCTCAGTGCCAAGCGATTATACACCTTAATATGTTAGAATTCCATACACAGAAACCATCAACATTACAATATAACGAAGCTGCTTGCATTATATCGAGTCAGTAGGAGAATTTGTTTTGACGTGGTAGGACGTCTGTTTTTTTCGCACAAAACTTCCATAAACACTACGTGTTCAGAAAAAAGGGCATACTAACAGTAGGTCATTATGTTGTCATGCATCATTGCAGAAGCAAGCTGATTTTTTTATTGAAGCCGCCAATTCAGCGGCTGGTTTCTATAGCCAGCGGTGTAGAATATAACAGGGTTCACCTTCGGTATAACCTTGCTTCTACGGGTGTTTTAGACGATAGATTTTTTCGTACATATTCCTTTCAGGTCGGCTTTCTATATATCATAGATTCTATATGGAAAATAGGACTGATTCTATTTTTTATTGAAAATTTTATTTTACACTTCGATATAGATATCTAAATACTAAAAAGTAGGATAATGCTGTCACAGCATTTTTTTTTTTTTAATTTCCTTATGGAGTGAATTATTTCTGGAAGTGAAGCGGGGATAAATTGTTTTTTTTTTTTTTTTAAGTGATATTTGGATAAACACACCTTTTAAGCAATTGTATAACTAGAGACCATTTACTTTCTACCCCATACGCTTTCGCAAAATTATTAGTGAAAGATTACTCCATTTGCGTAGATCCATCACATCTGAAAATTACACAAAGATATTCGGAAAAGCATTAAACATGTATTTGGCGACCACGCTAGCAGTGACGACTCAATAGTCTGTAAGCATGTGGATGAGAAAAACTATATTCAAGACCCAAAAACTTATTTTCTAAACTCTCACAACTTTGTTCGCGTTTGGGTTCTAATTCCCACAGCTTAATATATAATGTTGATAACAATATTGCAGAATCATATAATAGCGTTGTCGCCAGAATAGTACGTGGGAAAAGAATAAATTTTTCAACAAAACAGTCTTTTAAACTAGGAGGTGTGCAGCAGCTGTTGTTGCGTTTAATACAAAACGTCCGCACTATGTACTCCATAAAACGGTTTTTGATAGCAGACCGCGTAATATTTTGAAACGTTTTGAAGCAAATAAACTTTGAAGAATTAGTAAACAAAAATATAACTAAAACAAAAATAAAACACAGAATTCATTAAAACCAGATTCTGAATACGGTAATGCATGTCAAAAGCCGGATGTGGATAACATATCATTTGATGCTACGAAAAAGCAGTTTTTAAAAGATTTGCAATGTTCTTCTCCAGAACGTCAGCGAATTGAAATGGAAACCATTTTACAGTCTGAAAGTGGTGAAAGGCGTCGAAATCTTTTGACAGCGTCATGATTTGGGAAGATTTGTGAAAGAATGATTAGTCGTGCACCATTGGTTAAAACTTAGCGATATGGACATTCTTTACAAAACATAGAATCAATTAAATATGGAAAAATAAATGAGCCAATCGCAATTCGGCAGTTATGTGAACAAGAGTCTATAACTATTGAAAAGAGTGCTTTATTTATAGACATTGCTTTTTTGGAGCTACGCTGATGGTTTATCCGGTAATAAGTGTATCGTTGAAATGAAATGCCCATCCTCCGCAAAAGGTGTAACCGCCGAAGACGTGATTTCAAAAAATAAGTAACATTTTGGAAATTAGACCGAAAAAAATATCGCATAAATCAAAATCACGATTGTTATTTCCAGGTACAGGGCCAATTACACATTAGTAATAAAAGTCAGTGCACTTTTGCCGTTTGGACTGGCTCAGACTTCCCTTTAAAAGTTGAGCGTGTACTTCGGGATGACAAGTTCTGGGAAGAAAAAATGCTTATTAAATTAACCAACTTTTATATGGATTGCATTCTTCCCGAGCTTATGGATCCTCTAGTAATGAGGTCTATGAATGTTGGTGAACCTTCATATATCTTAGATACTATATCGTGTAAAGAACGTCAATTAGGAAAGCGTCGCTTAGATTTCGACGGAATGCTAGTTGAGAGAAAGAGTCTGAGAAAGAAATGACATTGTTACGTGCTACGATGATAAAAATATTTTCGTTTTTATATTTAAATTATTTGTGTATTCTTCACTGATGAGCGTTGTTTTAATTTTTGCGTGTGCGCCCCATGTTGAGAAATATTGTTGTCTGTTAAATGGAATATAAATACTTACCGTTGCTTTCTGGTTCTTGACTTCGAAAGATAGTTTCACAACACTTTTGTAGCTTGGAGGGGTGTGGAACAAATCTTTGATGATTGCGTTGATGTTGGAAGTAGTCTTCAATGCAACAAGCTTAATTTTGTTTGTATCAGATTTCAAATCTTCATTTGATTTTCCCTGAAACATTAAAACAAAATTGGGGAAATTAAGAATGAGATGAATACAATTAACACAGGTATCTATGGATTTTCCATAGCTTAATTAAATGATTTTTTACAAGACTTACGAATGTAGCTTCCTTCAGTTTTTTAATGTATCCTTGAGTAAGCCGGGCAAAATACTGAAGACGGAGACGGAATTCTTTAAGTCTTGCCGCGTCTGATGTTAGGTATTCAGGGGAGAGTCGGGCCAGTCGGTGGAAGGTAAACAGTAGACACTCCACATGGGAGAACTCCAAGACAGGGAGGGCTTCTTCAACTTCGGGGGTTTCACCAAGGGAGAGGGGTGGGAGCGGCATGAATTTCTGAAAGAAAAAACTACTATATCAAAAAACAAATAGTTATATAAGTTTTCCAAAAGTAGGTATAATGTCATTGAAAAAGTGCATAGTGTTGGTTTACATTGAAGTTGCGAGTAGGTATTTAAAAGTTAAATTAATATAAATAAATTCAAATCTTACAATAAGGCAGGAGTATACTGTTTCTATCTTGGAGTCAGCATTTTCTAGAGCTCCGCAGTGCAATGTCAACTCAGCTAGTAGTTTGAATAGTTCCAGTTTTGAGTCTCCGCCGTCTTCAGATTTCGCAACTTCGTCAATTTTTGGTAACACATGCTCACAGAAGTAGTTCACAAATTTTGTTGACTCCACTTGTGACTGTATAGGAAAATAATGCAACAATTATTAAATTGTTATAAATATATTTGTCAAGAATACCACTTGCCATAGTTTTGCAAGTTGTTAAAAACTTTGCAAATGTTAATGTCACAACACCAAAACTGGCAATTTTATTATTATTGTATTCAACACTGCAATGCAGCAAGAATCCAACTTGCAAACTACATACAGTCAAACTTTCTTTCTTCATCAGGAATATGTGTAGATATCTGTGTATATTAATAAAGTGGTGAATACAAAGTATGTTTTTTTAATTAATTTAGTATGAAAATAAGCCTGAAGTGAAATATGAGTTGGTAATTAATCATAGCTGTGAACTCACTATTGCCGTAATCATTATAACCAAGTATAACCACTATTTAAAAAGGTCCGGTTTACGATTTTATTTATATATTTTTATACTATTTCACAATCATTTTTATTAAAATATAGCAACTTACGTTGACTTTTGACGTTTAACATTACTTCACTTGTAGCCAGCAAACATTGTTTTACGAAATTATTAAGAAATCTTGTTGATTTTAAAAACAGTTGAAATTGGTTTTGTTCAGGGTCAGTCTGACAATTTGCCGAGAATAGATTCATTAACGACGGCTAGTTTTCTTAAGTTATAATATCAATTTTGTTGGTGTCAAAATTAGAAATGTCAAAACAAAAAGTTAGGTATTTTTTTTAACATTTACACCTACACTCGATGACTTTAAAATGAGAACCCATATGGCCGAATCTTTGAATAGCCATACACCAATATTTTCAGACAGTTTCAATTCTTAAAATGATGAAAAATCTTTTCCATTTTGGTAGAAGTATTTTTGAACAAAGGAATTATACAATATCTATATGATCTCGGGACTCTAGATGAATCCACGTTTAAACAATAAAACTCAACACAGCGTTCGCTACCTGCACAGAAATTGGAATTTTTAGATATTATGACGTGAATTTTGTACTTAATTTATTAATTGTTTTTGTGTTTAATTCGTAGAACTCCATTTAATTTTTATGAATTAAATGTAAAGCTGCTCTCTGACGGTCCGGTGAGGAACGAACTTTTCACTCGTTACTGGAGACACGGCGCAGAAAAGTCCCACAATGGACTGTGTTGCAAACCGTTACCTTACTTTAGCAAACTTGACTTTTCTGTGCAGTGTCTTCAGTAACGAGAGAAATGTTCGTTCCTTACCGGACCATCAGAGAGTGGGCTAAATGTAAATCAAATTTAATAATGTTATTATTAAGTTCTGCAAGTATTTTCAGTTTTTTATTATCGTGACAGCTGTTTCGGCATTTAAGGCTATTTTCGAACAGAAGTTAATAACATTATTAAATTTGATTTACGAGTACATTAAATTTTAAAAAAATAAAATGAAGTTCGTACGATTGTTGGGCTTCTGACGGCAGATTTCATCAAAAACAATCCGTGGTTTTGATATATTTTATGTGAACCTTCCTATTTATTTTTAATACAGTGAAACGCGCTTAAGAAGTTTGATTTTTTCAGTCCCTTGAAGACTGAATTTGAAAAATGGCCCAATTTATCTCACATGTAAGATTTTCCCACGTAAGAAGTATTTTTCTCTGGTCCCTCGGAAAACTTCTTAAGAGAGTTTCACTGTATGTTTCATATTGTTAATAAAGCTCTCGCTTTATATTTATTTTTTCATGTAGTGAAAAATAAATAAAAAGAACAAAACATAGTGATTGTTCTATTATACCGTAGATAGTAGATTTTTTATGAATAATAATTCATTGTAACATTTTTCTGCAACACATACACAACCAACTCACTAAGCAACAGGATGATGATCTGGGCAACAAGTTTGGAGGTATTGTTGATACATTTAAAATTATTTTTTTTTAAAACTAATTTGACCTACGATCTCTTTATAGGAGGCAAGCGTTTGCGAAATACCAATTTCGGGGAAACAAGATATTCTGATTTACTGTGAGCAACTTAGTTCTATTTCCCCACCTTCCTCTCCCCTTCTCCTACCCCCCCCCCAATACCTTCAGTTAAAATAGTCCTCAATTAAAGTACTCGTAAAATAGCTAATGTAATACAATATAATGGATCTCCGATGGAACAACATATTTTATCAGTCTAATCAAAATTTGTTAAGTCAAACAGTTCAATGATAATAAAATAATGACAACGGAGCAAGGAATATTTTGGAGTCAAATCACCCCCCTAACCAATCTGTAAAATCTTTAACATATTACATTGCTGCACGAACATTGTAAAATTAAACATTGTACTGCAACACAAAACGAAATTGATAAATTCACTGTATGAATTATCAGGACCGGGGAGTGAAGCAGTGGCTGTTTTCCGGAGCAAGAGAGAACTGAAGAACAATTTTTTACTGCTTACTATTTATATAATTAAAAGCAGAAAATTGACCGAATTTCACGATTGAAATATGTAAAACATATCATCACATTGTCATTAACTGAAATACATAAAATTGGGGGTGATTTTCTCAATTAATTATTAACATTGACAATTAAATGTGCGTAGGTAGACCTTGGATGAGAATGAAGTTGGATAATTTTAAACTTAACCTCATTTACATTGCTATTGGATACGTGACCCACCCAACAGTGTGTCAAAACGTGCTGTATAATCGTATATATAGATTGCGTTGAAAAGGCCAGCATTGTGAAGACAAAATTTAAAAAAATTACTAGTTCTAAAATCATAGTGTGTATTTATTGTTCAAAAAAACTTACGGAAAAATAAGGCAAAGCTTGTCCAACGCACTGCACAATTCTGTCGATATGTTCAGATTCACTAGCCACAAACTCTCCATCAGCGAATGCTTGGACGCTCACTAGTTCCACTATCTCCTTGTGGCCAGCCGTGGTGCGGCCAAGTCGAGACCAGCCTAGGAGTTCCATTATCTGGTCAAATTCATCTGCGTTCACATCCTTAAGTTGGTAGAAAACAATCAGTTAAATTACAAATATGTAAGTAGGGTGTATGTTGTGTTTTGATTTGGTCTTAATGCGTAACTTTATACTGTAAAATGAGTATTAATACAAAATAGGGCAAAGTCTAAGAAACAAATCGTACCTCTAGAACTTTCTTGCACTCCACAATAATATAATCCTCAGCTTCCTTGTTGATTATTTCTCTACCAAGTTGTTTGACTTTTGAAGATAAAAACTTGATGCAGCGTTCACGCACTAATTCGTTATCCGTGCCTTGTTGTATTTGAGAAAAAAGGCCACTCAATGTTCCCTTGGGTTCCAATTTCATCAGGGTCATTATTGAGGTGTTGACCATGTTCAGTTCTGAAACATCATATGCCTGGAAAAGTTGAGCTAGAATATCTGCAATTCGTTGTGTATGTTCCTTGTTGTCTCTACATAGATTTGGCAGGTCTTTAATAGCCTGTTTCCTAATCTGAAAAATGAACACAGTGAAACCATTTTAAAACTGGGATAAGCAGTGATTTTGGAAATTGAATATGAATAATTGGTTATTGATTAACAAATGATTAAACATGACTAATTTTATTGTATTTACCGCAATATCATCATCTTCGCAGAGATCTAGGTGTGCTTCTATCGCCTGGTCTGCTAGGTTAGGGAAATGCTTGAAGAATTTAGCGATAAATTGAGATGCCAATCGCTTTTCTTTATCAGAACCTTTGACGGCCTCGATAATCTCAAGGTACTCTTTTTCATGCTGAAAGTGAAGTGTAAATAAATAATCAATTCAATATTCGCCGGCCATCTCAAGGGTTTAAATAAATTATAGAAAAACTAACCTCTGTTATTTTGTCCTTGGCATCAGCAAGTATGCCATAATTTTTATAAAGTTTTTCAATACTGTCTGTACTCATTTTGAATGGTGTTTATTTAAGATCGAAAACAATCCTTCGCGAAAAAAAATACGTCAATACACGCACGCCAACAAATGCCAAACCGCCATTGAAACAATATTGCCAGTTCTCATAGAAAAACAAACATGGAAAAAGAACATGTTTTTTTAAGTTTATTCGGTCCCTACTTAAATCTTTAAAGGCAAAACGGGAAAGATCGCTCAAGATGGTATAGAAAATATTTGAAGAGTTCCAACAAAAAAAAATTACCATCGGATTATTTTCTGTAATAATTTGTAAATTTTAATGTATTAAATAGTGTAATATTTTCATTCGGACAGTTCGGATGTGTCGGAAGGTAAGGGAATAATATAATTATTGAATAAATTATTAATTCAATAATTATATTACCATAATAATTCCCATTTTATGATACTGAAACTGGCCACTGTAAATAAATTAATTTTAGCGTGCACTTTTCACGAATAGTATCAAATACCGTGTAAATGGTACCATAATATATATGTCTATATATATATAAATTGAAAATACGGTAATTTTTTTGTTTAAATGCTTTTTTTTTATTTTAGTTCCTAAAAAAATACTATTTTTATGAGGATTGAATGAATTAAATAATATGGATTAATTTTATTAAAACATTTCAATATACGCACAATAAAATATAAAACACAAACGTTATAAATCTAAAATATATTACATAAAGCTAATTCGGAAAGATTAAAAAAAACTTGTACCCTAAAACAGGGACACATTGTGGTGGCATTCTCAGGGTATTCCGCCATGACTTTAATCTGGAACACCGGCAGAGTTGTCTCGGACATAGTTTTAAGGCTGCTGTCATTTGCAATATCCAGCATTTGATCTTCGTCTTTCGCATGCATGCTAGATTCGCCTGGTTTGTTGACAATTTTTTAAGCAGGCCCTTGCGCGGCCCGGTACCATTTGATAATTATTTTAAGCTATATAATTAAAAAGTTTTTCAAAAAATTATTTTGATTTTTAAGCAGGCGGCGCGGCCCAGTACCATTTGGTTCCGAGCCGCGGCCCATGGGTTGGGGACCACTGCCCTAAGATACCTGCGCATGGACAATAGACTTCCTAACAACTTAATAAGACATAACATTCCCGAGAATATTGAAATGTCGGCCCGAGGAAATAGAAAAATGGTTGTGTTTTTAGTTATATGATGGTATGATGATAGTAAGTCTCCTATGTTTTATGATTCATCAAGGAAGAAAAATGTGAAGCTCTCTTATCTCTCAAAAATTCGTTAAATCTGAAGGTAATGTGTGGAATTATTTAGATACAAAATAACACGATGCCACGAGGTGATTTATTAGCACCGCTCGGACGGAATGCGAACTAATATTTTGCATTGTTTTAACAATAGGACTGTTACATTATTTTGTGATTCGACACTTATTTTTCCATTGGATAAAATTGATTGCTGTTATTCTTGCCACATCGTTGGGCGCAAATTTTTACTTTCATGTTTTAGAAAGATATTTTTATTTATTCTTAAATTTAATTATGAAAACAAAAACATTAGCCACCCATCTCACTAGGACAATATTGCGTTGAGATGAGCGGCTTTATAATTTAATAATAATCCGTAAATTTCAATAAGCAAACAATAATACACGAAATTTTTTTATTAATAAGTAGATAATAGTAAATAAATAATAAAGATCAGATAATAATAATTAAATAAAATAAAGTAAATATAAATGAAATAAAATAATAATAAAGTAAGTAAATAATGATCAGTAAACAGTAATAAGCATGTAATAATACACATTAAATATTAAGTAAATATTGATAAGTAAATACCAATAAGTATATAAGAATAAAAATAGGTAAATAAAATTATGTGAATAAAATTACGTAAATAGTAATGAGTACATAATTATAAAAATAAAAATAGGTAAATCATAATATGTAAATAAAAGTAAAAATAGGTAAACAGTAATAGTAATAGTAATTAAATAGTAATATGTAAATAAAAATATACAAATAGTAGTATGTAAATAAAAATATGTAGGTAAAAAAAAAATGTATATGTAAGTAAATAGTAATAAGTCGTAATAAGTAGGTAATAATAAGTAAATAATAATGATAATATCGAGCACATATAGTTTCAACATTGATTACAACATAACGGATAACATGGATAAAGCGAAATCACCACTCTCAGCTAGCATAAACCTTTTGACCATTTTTTTTAATAAATTTAGCATATATATAGTTTTAATATTGTCACTAAGCCTATTATATAACAAAGGAGCTTTATAAGAAAAACTCCTTTGTCCAAATGATGTTCTGTTACTTGCCGGCTTATACATTAGAGAAGAACCCATTCTAGTATTATGCACTTGTTGTGACCTTATAGCAGTATCAATATCGTTAAAAAAATTATAGAGAGCCTGTATTATGTACAATTGCCTTACTGTCATAATTTTACTTTCACTGTATAATAAGTGTGATGAATATAAAAAAAACGTTTCTTGTACATTATTTTTTAAAATTAATTTTTGAGCAACATTTAAGGAAGATATTGAGAAAAATGTGTAATCATGTTAGTAACCACTTCTTTATTCTTTATTTGGGGGTCCTTTGTCAGCGCGGGCCCCTTTCCTGCACGCAATCGGAGTACCCACTGATAAAGTTCTATTCACATCTAGCGGCACCGCACAATGCAGAACAGTTATGTACAGCCATAGATATACCATTCACAGTACAGCGTAGGACCTAGGAACGGCACAGACGCGAGTATTCACGTTACACCGTGCAGCCTTACGCGTGCAGCACAGCACATACACAGCACACACGCAAGAATCTGTCAATTGAGCGTTAGCGTCCGATTTTATAATCTTATTTCCATATTTATAGTTATTTTATAACCTATATTCCCTGGCCAATTCAATAACTTTTTCGCTGTCGATCTTCTTGGCTGTAGCCATACTGCGTCTATTGACGCTAAGTGACGGTGACGCCAAGATGGCGGTACTAACGGTGATGTGTTCAAACTAACTGCGCAGGTGCAGACGTCACCAGCGGTTACCAGCAACGTCAAAATATTCTAGCCGACAATCTCGGCCGGTGCTTGCCCGTGCATGCAAGAATACTTACGTACGCTGTAATGTGAATGTGTTCATAGATAATGTAAGTAACTAATGTTGTCTTGTCTGTACTGTACTGAAACGTAAAAGAACTGACGCGTGGCAGGGCTGCTGTCCATCTGGAAGTCGAATTGACACCAGGCGGACCTGTGTCCCTGCCCGGTCTTCTGAATGAGATGCGCGAGCGAACTCTGAACGAATGGCAGACACGATGGGATAGGTCGAATTCGGGAAGATGGACCTTCTCCTTCTTCCCGTTAGTTAAAGACATAATGGAAGGGGCGTACATAAAACTGGATCACCACATGACCGAACTTTTGTCCGGACATGGGGAGTTCAGGGGACGGCTACATAGCTTGAGCCTGTCTCCTCATCCGAACTGCTCATGTGGTGATACAAACCAGACTGCCGAGCACATTCTGTGGCACTGTGAGTTGATGAAGGATGCAAGCGAGGAAATGCTTGATGGTCTGTGTGGAATAACTAGACCAGCATGGAATGTCGACCTAGTGTCGAACAAGGAGAATTTCGAGTGTCGAATTTCGAGAGTGAGAAGGTTTGTTAAGGTTTGGGTGGAGAGATGGCCTGTGCTTAGAGTCGCTGACTAGACTAAGCTCATCTTTGTTTCAGGTGCCGAACGTATTGCTCCTGTCTCTTCTCTGTTTCACTCCCCACTACTGCTCCAATATTGCCTATGACTATTACCTGTCCTTATCTTATGATTTTAGATATTGTGATGCATTATACCTGCTTATAGTACTATTTTTTTTACATCTATTCCTGGTTCTGCTTGTAATACATTCGTTTTTTTTTGTATTTTATTTTCTTTTCTTCTAGCTTTAATCGATGTGCTCCGATTAAATTGTTCTCCATTTTATTTTTCTTGTATATCGCATTGCCGGCTACTGTTCTCCCTGTCTCCTCCACCTAGCGGCACGCTCACGGCCATCTGGATTCCCTCTATATCCCTAGGGTCTTCAGGTGTTTCTCACCCTACCTCCCAGATACACTCCTCTTAAGGGATACTCTGGGTGACTGGTGCAATGCTTCACTGGGAAGAGTGTCGGAAGCAGGAAATCGCTTTGCACTGCTCTGGAGGGACTGCCCTGATTTCGTGGCTATGGTCTGTTCTGGATATAATGTGTTTTTGTGTTTCTTGTTTATTTACTTATAGGTTTGTTGGTACACTCCCGCATTCCATCTTGGATTACTCCGGTTATCGACAGATGGAGCCACTGAAGGCTATATTTTGTCGTCATCAGTACCTGTACTAACCAATTTTAAGTGCGTTTGTGACTAACCTCCTTCTTTGCGAAAGCTGTGCAGGGACACTTGAGGGTTTAGAGTCCTTTAAAAATTATAGATTCGTTTAATTAAAAAAAAAATAGAGTCCTTGACGAGCACCCTGAAGGAATAACAATAAGTTACTTATACGGGGGTGGGAAAGTGGTGGGTTTCCTCAACTGTCTGTACTGTACTGTTCTGCACTGCGCGGTGCTGGTAAATGTGATTAGACGAATCTTTCCTGACGTACACAGAAATCTACTCATCCAAAGCTTTCGGGTCTGATAACTTACCTTACATAAGTGGCTTTCGCACAAGGGGACGGCCCAATATTAAAGCCAAACCATCGAAAGGTTCAACCATCCGGTTGTACTTTCCTAAAGTCAAGCCTACCAACTTTAGGAATGGACGACCGGATTGTCGAACCTTTCGACGCCATGGTTTTTTAGTATTGGGCTGCCCACTCTTGTGGAAGGCATAATATTCGTACTGTTTAGGTACCTACATTATTATTAATATGTCTGTTCACGACAGCTGATGACGTTCAGATCTTCAGGATCTAGAAAAGTAGTAACACTTCTACCTCATGAACCCAATTTGGAATAACTTCCTTATTTTTTTACATTTACGAATGTTCGTGTAAAATAAGAAAAAAAATAGTCTTTGGAAGTTCGGCGAAATGCTGCCCCTTAAAACTTGCCTCTGTAGGCAGCTCCCTATATTGTCTAGGCCTAAATACGGCCATGACACAGTTATAGCTATTATTTCATGCTACTTTTCTTTTTGATCGGTTGGCCCAGAATCGCACCGATGGTGGGTTTCATCACGGTGGTTCTGCAAAAGGCCACCGTATTTTAATCTGATATGAAAAAATTCAAAGTGAACAGACGGAAAAAAAAACTGACCGAACTGAGATAGTATTATACCTAGTAGTAGGCACTAATAAACTTTAGTAAACTACCATATATTATACAATTAGGTGCCTAGATGCTGTCAAGTGATTAGGCATGTCCCTAATTATTTAAAAATTTCTGTATATATTCTAAATAAGGAGTTCGTATTTTAGGTGTTCCTCAGAAATACATTTATGTATTGGATAAGATCATTAAAATATATAAGTATTTATCAAACGCAATAGAAAAAAATATTTATTGTATAGTCTGCGTGCGTTGATAACTTGTCGAGTGGTGCGGTAATGAGCGAGGGAGGTACGTTTTGCTCACCGTGCCACTATGCGCGGTCGTCAGTAGTCGGTGGTTTTCCAGCAGTAATGGACGTATCATGCGTTTTATGCATGGCAGACTTTTTTTTTCGTTTTCAGCAGTTATATACAATGTTTTATTTATTTTGTAATATATTTTATTTTATCTGAAAAAATAACAGGAATAAAATATACATACTATTTCAGGTTATATTTGGGTAAACTTTTTTTCTTACACAATTTATGTCACTTTTTGGATAAGAGAAGTACCTAATATATAAAAATATGTGTACATATTATATACCAAATAAAATGATTTACATGACTAATAAATGAAAACTATTAATTTGTATCCAACATAAAAATATCCAAATTTATAAATGTGTGCGTTGCGTGTACAGCATCGGAGCTTGAGTGATTTTCTAGCACCGTAATGTCTGTTACACACACTTAATTTAATATGTGGGCGTGGCATATCTCTCGATATCGCTCAGCATACAATCCCATACAGTCGTCACACACAGGTACTATCATATATATCTGTGACAATTGTACCCCCCACATATATATTATGATATTATCTTATGCTGTGTGTAACCAGCTAAAAGGAAGGGTTAAAAAGTAAACACCTACCCTACGCACGTAGTTAATTCGCGTGCGCTTGGAAAAATTTACTATAATCGGTTTAACCACCTATGTAGTGTGTATATTATTTGTCAGAAACGCCTCAATGTCATCATTTATAAATAAAAAAATGTTATATGTTATAACACCATTTGACATAGTGAGTACTCACACCAATACAGTTATAGTAAGTGAATTTATTTTATTTTAATAACGAACACATACTATATATCATTATTTATTATTCGGGAAGCAGTCTGAACTATTTTGGCCCCTTTACTTCAGAGTCTCGTTAGGTCTCGTTTAAAGTTGTTCCGGTGTCTTTTGTTGTGTTTTTACTATAAGAAGTAAAATGTCTAATAATAACTAAAACATAAAACTATGCATGTTCTTCTTATTGTTTTGTTTGAAAATGTGCATTTTGTATGCTTCTTAGGGCCGATATTTTAGTTTGCTGTCTTTTCGGGATGAGAGATATTTACATACGTTCGTCAAGCTGCAATTGGGTAGGCTTCCTGACATCCCAGCCCGGCTCATCACATTTCCGAGTATACTAAAATACCGGCCCTTAGGATAAGAATATTTTCAGTGGGCGATTTACTATTTTTTATAAATTAATTGTCCGAACGAATGATCCTAATATAACATTAATTAATAAAGTAAGGAAAATTATATATTCACCGCTTCACAGTATGTTCACATTATAAAAACAATATAACATATGTAAATAAAACAATTAAGTAAACATTATCAGTTAAATACGAGGAAACACATTATAAATGTGAAAACCTCACGGAATTCAGAATTTTAATTGTTTTCTAACTAAATCGGTTTTACCGATAATAAGTAAATAAATATTATTATTTTAAGAAACCCGTCCAAATTGGAATGGAGTGGGATTAAATAAAATCATATAAATAAGTCGTAACAATGCGAAACGCCGAAACAGCTGTCACAATAATAATAAAAAAAAACTAAAAATACTTCCAGAAGTTAATAATAACATTTTAAAATTTGATTTACATTAAATTTAAAAATAAATAAATGATGTTCTACGAATTAAACACAAAAATAATTAATGAGTCCGTTTCAGGGCGGGAGAAATATCTCCCCAAAAGACTTTACGGCTATTTGTTTTCTGGGAGAAATATCTTCCAATAAGACTCGAGGGGTTAATTAAGTACCTAATTAAAGTTTTCTTAAATTCTTCCAAATCGTAAAACCGAATGAACCTTGGAACCGAATGTAAGGAGCCCGGTTCTGCAAGCGAGTGCGGTACCAGTGCGGTATGCAAAAAAATAATTAATGAATAGCTACCACCACATATGTATTAAAATACACGTTTATTATATGTTAAAACAAAAAAAAAAACAAAATCTAACCCAAAGATCAATTTTATAATTTAAAAAAACTTTCACATAATCGAATTATGCCGCTTTGCCTTGCTTCTATTAAACCAACTGTCAAACTCGAATGTGAAAAAAATAACGTATAGAACAAATTTCAAAGACAAAGTGAGCTTGGTAATGCCATAGTAACGATTTTTTTCAATTCCAATTGATTGCATGTCTAGAATATTTTGCTACCCTGGGATTGATGAAACGTGATAACTTTTGAACTTAAAATTTTTTAATTAATTAATTTATTTATTTCTGTTTATTTTACAGTCAATGAACACACTAGTCATCGGCTGAGTAATAATAATAATAATAATAATAACAACGCATTTATATAGCGCAATTTTGTGTTATTTAACTTCAAGTGCGCTTTACTCAGTTGTTCTATCAGCACTTCCTCAATTTACAGTAAAGGGTTAAAAAATTCAGATTATTGTATATTTGGGAGGAATTTTTATAATTTTATCAATTCACCATTTAAAAAAATGCCTGATTTTTATGATTCAGACTTTTAGTAAGGATACATATAGATATAACGAACACATAACGATCCAAAAACTTGAGAAGGTCGATTTAACCTAAAACTCCCCAGAGAACAATTAAGTAGGTACACAGCCGACGTAGTTTCGACAAAAATCTAATAAATTAAAAAATACCCTATTAAAGCACAGAGGCGGATTAATTCGATTGGAGGCCCTAGCGGTAAAGAAATTAAGGACTTTAGAACAGCGAATCCCGAACTTTTTAGGTCACAGATACCTAAACAGCCGCTTAGATATTGGCGGAACCCAAAACAATGTACCAGCGATTGTGAACATACAACCTTCTTGGTACGCCTTCCCAAATAAACTTCGAAGAAATTTATTCCTTCATATCGCTGGAAATTTATTAGATTTTCAAAATACATTTTTTTTATGTCAATATGTTAGCCCAAATTTCCCGGTGTAAATGGGATTATGGCATCCACAATTGGGGTTTGTAACGAAGGTTTCATTACGAGGTTGCAGGGAAGCGCACCGCAAATGAAAAAAAAATTGTAGATCTAAGGCCAAACCAACAAATGATGTCAATTTTTATTATACACATTGTCTGTTTCCAAAGAATCTTCAAAATTTTTTAAAAAAGAACCTTAAAAATATTTTTAAGGTTTTTTTTATTTTTATTTAGTTATTCATCTATACAATCTTAATGTATTATAAGGGTTATGGTACTCTGCCTGTCTCACTGGGAGAAACTGTGTTGAGAGCAGGCAAAGTTTACAGTTTTTACACATAAAGATCCCGCAAGAAGAAGCGCTGCAACCGAAAAAAATGTACGAGTATACACTTTTGAGGTGAAACACCAAAAAGCTGTCGTTTTTACCATCATGAAATATTATAGAACATTTTCAAAATAAGCAAACACATTGTGGATTGACATGATGTATTAAATAACAAGTCACTTTGTTTTTAATCCACTTTTATTTTTTTTATTTGTCGACTAGTTTCGAATCGTCTTCAGGACATAGAACATACTAATTAAATAACAAGAGTGTGCAGTATATATAGGGTGAAAATGGGGAAAGAGAGAAACGATATTAAGAGGGAGACAACAATATAACAATAAAATAAAAATAAAAATAAAAACCTATAATACCCAATACCTAACTACACGTACGATGGGAAAAAACCATGAAAGATAAAGGTAACAGAACGTCAATTACGGTGGTGGCTTGTTTGAGGAGAGGGAGAGTTGGAGGGGAACGGAAATAGGTCTAAAATGGGACTATACGTAAAAATTTTTTGGTTATTTAGTATATGGCTATTATTATTTTTTACTGATTTTTTTTTATTTCAAGGGCTTTTAAGTTATTTAGCCGTAGGCCTATTTCATTTTTGTGTAGAATATTTATTCCCGTAGTTTGGTCAAAACCACGGGTGGCGCCAAATTCTATATATTAATAATTTTAATGTTTGTATTGGTACCTTTACCTTTCGTGGGTACTTTTACTTTACAAATAATTCACCGAAATATTGAAATTATTAACAGTTTTAGTTACGAGTCTTTTGCTCTTGATTTATGTGTTGAATGCTTGAATGGATATTATTTAACATTATATCACTCGATTTTTTTGTGGTTATTTTTAGCTAGGAATCATTCGAGCTTGAGGCGGCTTGGAGATTCAAAGCCCCTGGTGATTGCCAGGTTCGTCCGCCCCTGTTAAAATATGGTTGCGTCAAAACTAGTTGAAATGTCACATATTATACAAAGTTATTGTGTTTCAACTAAAAATATTTTACAGCCCTGATGAAGCTTTTGTATAAGAGAAACCTGGTCGTTATCTAAAATGAATAATTAATACTAGGGGTGAACATAAAGTTAGAGAATTTAATTTCAATTTTCATGACACAAAGCGTTGGTATGATTTTTTTTTCTGTTTGTTCGAAATTCAAATTAATAAAAGTGGAAAATTTTTCGTTCAACCCTTATCTGAAAAGGAAATTACGTTTTAGGCATGAAGCGGCTCTGGAGTTGGTCTGTATTTCATTACACCGGAGTGACGTTGAATATTCTGACGTCTTTCAGCAATTTAGACGACGGACGTGGTAGTTGAATAAATAATTAGTCGCTTCATGAAAATCTCCATCACTCTATCGGATAAATGTATTACGGATTAGTCAAAGCGAATAAGTCCTAGGAGCCATCCTTTTTTTATCATTAACATGCTCAACTTTGCGATATCAAGGTTTAAGTGGCCTCTAATTAAAACATGAAAGGACTTTGTCTATTGGAGAAAAAAATACTTAAAAAATTAGCTTCAATATTAATGAAGACACGAAAAATAATAATCTAAGTAGTATATGAATACGAGAAGAAAATATAAAGTAGGTACTTAGCAGTGGCGTGCAGTCCATACAGGCTGAAATGCTGTGCCTACCCTAAGAAAAACGATGCACGGTGAAAAAAAAATTCTAACCAAATGTATTTTTTCTATGAATTTGGAAAGGAACTTGTACACTCATTTATTCAGTTGGGTATAAAAATCAGTGGAATATGATAATGAAATAATAAAAAAAGTAGTATCTACAAATTAAAAACCTTTCCCTTTATAACTACTTACATTATTATATATACATACATATTATAAATATGTTACACTTATATACCAACTATGAATCATGTTATTTTTTTTGTAAACTTTTTTTTCTTCTTTCTGTTCACATAATCATTTTGATGTTAAAATGTGTAAAAGCCCTTTGGGGCGTTAATAAATAATAAAAAAAATAAAAATGGCAATTTAAAAATATTCAATGCACATTCATACCCGAACTGCACACAACCTACCTTTGGTCATGGGGCAATACACGCCACTGGTACTTAGGTAGGTATTAAATTTATGAAGTAAAAATCAGTTACTGAGAAGTTTGAGTCAGTAAAAATTCTCTAACAGTGAGCTCTGGCGTTATTAAATTTACGAAGACTGCATGGAATTACTAGAATTGCGCAACTATTTTCAGCTCGCTAGATCATTTCTGTCATGAGCTATGCAGATTGAAATATTCATTAAATTGTTTAATTTTAACGATTTTCTACAAATATGCCAATAACGTGCTGCCAATAACGGGCGAAGCCGGGTTGCTAAGCTGGAATATTATGAGAGAAACCGCTCAAATGAAAATCTTGAAATAAAATTATGTGGAGGTGGAAATTTAAACCTGCCTACACGACCTTAAGAATTTTCCAAATTACATTGAACTTTATAAAATAATTTGTATCATGTTTAAACTAGTATAAACGAACGAGAAAAAGAATCTAACGAACTAAACCCCTTTAGTAGATTGAAGTAAATATATTTAAAACAAACAAAAAAATTAAAATTACAAAATACTCGTATATATAAAATCGAATACCGATCAACTGTTATGAAGGCAAGTATGGTGACCATTTGTTACACAACCAATTATTGTAAGAACGGTGGCAAAAATTCATTATATTATGTACATGTACATACTGAAAATAAGATTTATGTATTTTAAATTTTAGAATTTATATTTTAAATTTTATTGAATTATGTAATTTATAAATGAAATTTTTTTGAATTATATAATTTACATCTGAAATTTTATTGAATCATATAATTTATATCTGAAATTTTATTGAATCATATAATTTATATCTGAAATTTTATTGAATCATATAATTTATATCTGAAATTTTATTGAATCATATAATTTATATCTGAAATTTGATAGAAATATATAATTTACATCTGAAAATTTATTTTTTTAATAAATGATTTGAATTTTAGATTTAGAGTGTTATGCACAGGTACTAACTCTGTACTCACATCACAATTACGTAAAAAATATATGTAATAACGAATAAACTAATCAATATTTTAATATGAAACGCGTTGAGCAGATTGTCAATCGGAAATTGATAGGATACGAAGCGGAACTGTCATTGTGGTGGCCCGAACAATTTAATTATATTTCATAGATAATGGGGTGTAGGTTTAGTTGAGTTATGTAATCTTATTTGTTGAAATTAAATCAGAAATCTAACAATTACCAAGTGTGTAAATACGCAGGGACGACATTGAAACAACAAACTTATCAAAGCATTAAAAATAAAATTAAAATAATCATCGAAAAATAATATTAAATGGCAGAAAAAAAATCTTTTTAGAATTACAACTCACAGATGACACAACTTAACGAATTCGTAGAACCGTTAGAATATTAAGAAAAATAATTTACTTAAAACAAAATGCGATGACTCATTTAATGTTTTTTGTCACTATAATAGGTCCCAGTAGGATTAGGTATACTTGAAAACGTATATATTATAAAGGACGTAACAAATAATAATCATATTACATACCTATGATATTTATTAAAAGAAAATATGTTCTGTCTAGCCAATAATAGATAAAGATTTATTGTATTAGTACCAATTGGCCTTAACCAGTCTTATTAACCTCCGGATGGATGCTGCCCATTTCCTCCCCACCCCGAAATCTTTACACTTCCCAGCCTACCACCCCCGACACTTCCTCTCGCCAAGACTAGAGGTCACTCAAGGGCGGGCGTTTTCCCGAAGAGATTTCACCAGACATGTGTGTAGGAACTAATCTAGAGATTGATTCGATTTTCAAATATATTTTTGGTTCAATTAACGACTAAATTAAATTTGCCATTACTCGGAAAATTATCGACAGAAATTGAGGCTCGGTTCTGCGCAGGCGCCCGCAGGAAATCGTTGAGCGGGCGCCGACAGATATCGGGAACGGCCGCAGAATTGAAATGGTAGCGTAGGAGGGAACATTGTATATAGCTTAACTTTCTAAATAGAAGCGTCACTAGCCTTCGCTTGTCTTTTATCTACACGTGAAAACAGCTACGTTCTTTTCTGAAACCCGAGTGAGCGAACTGGGTAAGTTTTATTCCTTTACCTTATTTATATTCGGTTTTAATTTTAATCTTGTTAGGAAGGACCTCGGAATGCGAGCAACATGTTATCCATTTTTATTGAGTTTTTTACTAACCGCAAAACGGAAGGAGGTGAGCGTATTTTTTATCATGGTTTTGAGTTTTATGTGTATCATACAAGAGTATTGTAATGTGTGTCGTACTGTCTTGCAAATAATAACATAAATTAAATCAAAATTATTTTACGAGTGTTTTAAAATGTAATAGTACAAATGCTATTTGACCGTGAAATACGTGAAACCCGTTATCGACGAAATGTAGAGCGCGGATATACCTTTGATGACCGGGAAATTTTATTTTGATCGTCTTACCTAACATGAATTATAACCAATTTAGGTAATATAAATTTAAATTTCTCGAATTTGCACATTCTTATTTAATATTTTAGTCGAGTGAGATGAGTGACATGTATCTTTTCTTTCAATAAGTTTTTTGGAAATTGAATATAATCTAAACGAAAGTAAGATAAACTTCAATTAATGTTGTTAATGAGCCTAATCGAAGACGAATTATTAATGATGTAATAAATGGTAATATAAAAACGATAACATTATATTATCTTATGCAAGAAGTAATACGAAATTTATGTTGGTATTTTGTCCACCATCTACCCCAGCTGACATTTCTTTAAACGCCCTTAAACCTTCCTGGAGTACGCTAAGATTCCCGTAGTCCCTTACTACGCCACCAATCTGTGGATATTACCTACACCGCCACCGTTAGTATCCCTGTTACTTATCGATTCTCGATGTTCAGTCGCACTAGCAAACTCCTTTTCCTAGCCGCGTTTTGTCATATGACGCACAATAAAGGACAGTATTAATATATATTCGAATCGTTGGCAAAGTAGATGGCCGTCCAACTGCACGTAATAACATGCATTGTATGTTGGTGATAAATATTAAAGTGTTATGCAAAGTTGTCGAGGAACATTTCGCTGAAAAGGGTCGGTGGAAAAGCGATAGGAACCTGCATATTAATGGATTACTCAATATCGCTTGTAATCTGTTTCACTTCGGTAATCTGCAAGGGTTCCGACACATTACAATATTTATATCACTCTTTTATTATTCACATATTAGATTTAGCCACGCCTAAAAGTTGCAAAAAAACTTTTAATGAATATTCCGTTTTTACGTAAAACGGTATAAAAATATTTTTTCTTTCTTAATTGCGTCATTAATAAATAATGTCCACTCAGATAAATGACATGGTTCGTTAAGTGTCACTCATGGAGATCATTAGTAAATACACGGAAAGGCACTTAGGGTAAAACCTGTTGAAGTTTCCCCCCGTATGCCGACCTCTGTAAATATGTCAAGGATGCAAAAATAATCAGGTCAAGTCCTGTTTGTTGAGTAGGTACCTCTTCACTCAGCCAGTATAGCCACTTACCCCGCGGGCGGGCCATTTTATGTTGAGGTTGCGTCTGGGGAGAAATAAAAGAAAATTGCAAACAGCAGATATCCAGTTGGTACCTACCACGAGAGAGGTTCCCCTCAACTAACATTTCGCTTTCAGGTATTCAGATTTAGAATATCATCCGTTATTTTGTTTTATTCAATTCTTGTCTCGATCTTCCAATCGATCCATATGAAATCTAATCGAACTAATAAGTTAGTGGTAAGGTAGTGATAAGAGCCAGTCAGGGGCGTCCCGGGAATATTTAGTTTGTTTTCGAGATTTTCTAGAATAGAAAGCACTGAAAGCAGTGTAGGTACCATCTGTAAAAGTAAATTAAATAAATTGTCAACATAAAACTGATCCTTTTTTCTACTTTAAATATTTCGCATGGATGCTGGATATTATACATTTATTAGTGATCAATAATTGTTTTATGCAAAAACAACATTTCACAACAATGACAATTACAGATTTCGTTTAGCGAATACCATAAATTGGAACCAGAAAATTTTCCACTCAAATTTCGGAAAATTCCGCCAATTTCATCAGCGTAAATGCCTACAATTAACAATTAGAAATGTTTCCAAATTATTGTATGAAAATTAAAATCAATCAGCAAATAAAGCTGATAGAAACACATCTTTATCGTATCCCCAAACATTTCATTGACTGTGAGAGGCACAATGTGAAATGTTTGTAGGTACGAGTATAATTTGCGGTCAGGTTAATTTTTATCACATTTGTGGAAAATTGAAATTTAAAGTTCAAAACTTCGAATCTTTATTTTGAGTTTCAAGAAAATCGGGATAAAAGTTACAGCACACCCCTGGAACAAAGAGACGTCCATTCAAATAAAAAATACCATTCACGAGTAAAATATCCCGCTCCTAAGCGTGGGTAGCTACCTTTATTCTCGGTGAAAAAGTACTATTTTCGTTTCGTATTTTTTTCCGTTAAAAAGTCAATAATGTAAACATTTATAGACAGGAATATCCCGGTACTAAGCGTGGGTAGCTACCCATATTCTCGCTGGACAACTAAGATTTTATTTTCGTATTTTGAATAAATATTATCAGTTCCATTATTTTCTTTTCTTGGTGCGCTCGCCTCCTTTATAAGATGAGATTATCGATAGTAATTTTAATTTTGAGTTGTTCTACAAAAAAAAAACAATAGCTTCGTTCAGACGGCATGAGGCGTAAGTCGAATAGGTTAGACAAGTGCGAATACGTATCGATCAATATTCTCGTAACCCGTCTCAGAACAGACATTGGGGTAGTGAGGGACGTAACGTACATACATGGGAAAAAAACCCAAGACAATAAACACCCAATGCCGGAAATAAAATATTATAGTAATAATTGATTTCATACATTTTATTTTACCCTTTTGACTGCTTATTTATTTGATAATGGCTTACTTATTTATTAGCGAACTGCCTCATACCTATGCTAGCCGAGCGCCGTTTGAACGAAGTTAATGGCTGACAACTTTTAGAATTCATGTGTTTAATTGTTTCTTACAGATTAAAATGCTGATATTTTCCAAATGACTGCACACTTTAACATTATCTCATCACGCATCTCATTTGGCGTTGTAATGGATTGTGAGGAAAAATATACAAAATGCGCAACACTCCTCAAAGCGCGGTGACAAGAAAACAATTTGCTTGGTTTTTAAGATAAATCAGTACACAAAAGAAAAACAATATGGATATTCAAAAGCAATTCTTATGCCCTCGTTTATTAGATTATTTAGCTATAGTGGGAGCTAGACCCACTCCCGGCAATGTAAAAGGTGGTAACCCTGCTGTACAGGTAATGATAATATTATTTTGATATATAATGTTTAAAGCTGCATGTATTACCTGTATGAATGTGAAAATATAATATTTTATACAAACGTGAGTAGAAACCTAGTACCTACCCACCGACATCGCGACAGTACCTACGTAGCAGTATCGCGCAGTTCATAAAAGCTGAAAAGCCGTGACTACCCCAAGAAAAATGAACAATAAGAAGAAAATGTAGAATAATCAAAATGTTTTTTCCATGAATTTAGTAAGGACGATCATTTATTCAGTTGGTAACAACAATCAGCGGAAGATGATTATAAAATAGTTATTTTCAAAGATTCAATGCACAATTCATACCCAAACTTGAAAAACTACACATTGTCAACCTTTGGTCATAGAGCAATGCACGTCACTGAAACGTTGGTATACGATTTCCCCAACTTACAACATTACGAACGTAAACTCACGTATTTCAGGCATTCTCCCAATAAATAAAAATGAAATGATGTGTCATAATATATCCGATTGCGAATATGTACGAGTATATAGAAAACGTACCATCTATAAAATATTTTATAGGGAATCGCAATCTTATTGTATATTATGATTCGCGTAAATCATATGAACCACGTCTGAATTATTACGGATTACGCCATTCGGAAAATTCGTCATGTCTAGGGAAAGCCGCCTAAAGACAAATGGTCCTAGGGCATAGTAAAAGCGTAGAATATCAATAAATGAGACATCTTTTCTGTGTGGTTTTTCATATTTACCGTTTAAATAATTCAAATGTTATATTTACACTTCGGTGTTGTGTGAAAAATAATAAAATACTCCCAGAAAATACTCCCAGAATACTACCAGAAGGTAGTACCTACGTACTACGTAATACGGTACCATTAAAAACAGAAAAAAAAAGTTAAACGGTTTTGCTTAGCGAATGATGTAATTAACCCAGGTACTTACTTGTAAATCATTTTCTTTCCTATTTTCATTAGCTTGGGGATATGGTCTCTAGCGTTGTAGTAGTAGTAGATTAAAAAAAGTTTACTAAAGTGCTTACCTAATTAATATAAATACATTAGTGAAAAATTTGGGAATTATCTACTTATAAAACAAGATTTATTAATGGCATTTAATTATAATTTAAGGCACCGGAGTTATTGAGGCGTTATCCTCCAACGGATCATTCGGATTTCGGCCTGCCTCTGGACATGGTTTACTTCTGTCAACCTGAAGGGTGCGTTTCCGTAGGACCAAAGCGAACTGCTCTGAGGGAGGCATCTTCATTTGTTTTCACACTCACTGATAAAGACTCAGGTATTTTACAAAAAAAAAAATATTTTAAATCAATCAAACAAAACAAGTCATTTTTTTAACTCATAGTACTATGAAGGCATTGTTTACTGATAGCTTCCGATACGATAAAGAGGCAGAGCTATATGACCGTTTTGCGTTAAAAATAATGCAGATACATATCTATCCAGGTACACAACTGTTTTGTCACTTATATCATATATAGCTACAAGTCAAAAGAAAGTAGACGAAAATGAAGGGCGCTGCGATCGTTTAAATGGCAATACAAAGATGGTTGAAACTACTTGAAAGGAAAATGGCTGAAACTTAAAAATGGCACTACGGTGCAAGTGCATATTTTTCACATAAATAATATCAAACGTTGTTTAGAAATTAGTGATTCCGGAAAGGAGACGATTCCATAAAATATTCAAAGGAATTAGAATTTTTGACGTGCTGTTATTTTTTAACAATTTATTGTAATAATAATTGATAATGATAATTGCATTTAGACCGTTTTCGTATTTTTAAATGTACCCACATATCAAGCAAATCATTTATTAGAATCTAATAACTAGTTTATTTGTGAAACAAAAAAAAATATATATCTAAGTGGAAGAAGCGCGCACTCAAAGAGAAACGTTAAGAAAAATTGAGCTAAGTCATTTTACCCATCTAGTCAACCTGTCAAATTCGGTAGTCAAACATAACATTACATTTGAACTAGAACCTCAAATAAATTTTTAGAATGTTTTTAGTTCCATTTTATTTAATTTCCAGATTATGTTGACCGACTCTACGTTCGGTTGGTACCTACACTACTTACATCGTGCGTAGTTGTTTTCTGCCGCGCTAAGAAATATTATTTAAAAAAAAAACTACTTAAATTTACATAGGAACCAATATTTAATTCTTATTATCTAGCAAAAGTATTTACCTATGGCCTACAACTGTCGAGTGCCATGACAAAAACAAATGTTTGTAACTTTCGTAAATGTTATCAATAACAATAAATGAATATTTAGAATACATAATTACCGTCTTGCGGCAATTACAGAGAGCGATAAAAGTATAAAGGTTTAATATTATGTAAAATCATGCAATTTAACTCCTAATTGGTATTTATGTAACATACTTATGTTTTATCTATACAGGGAAAACAAGATACGGAATATGTGTAAATTTTTATCGCCCCATTGAAAAGTCAGGCACGAACACCAATGTGGGGAAGCATAGAGGAGATAAGTCTACAACCTTTAGAAGAGAATCATGGCGGAAAAGCATGGAAAAGAGTTCAGATTCGGCATTTTCAAGGTGAGATAATGATTTAGATTTATCCAGATATAGAAGAACAAATTGCGGCAAAAAAACAGTTAATTGAATCATTTTTTGTTGTTTTTTCTCGCCAATCTATATATTTTAAAATAAGAATTTTCTTTCTCTTATCATCTTATCTCATAAATTATTCATAAATTCGTAGGAGGTAAGAATTTCCCAAGATAAAAACTCTACGTTGAAGAAATAAAAGCTCCCGGAATGTTTTGATTGGCTGTTGAATATTCAATGCTGCCAACTTATTTTAATTTTTTCATTCTTCTGTTTTTTTTTGCTCACGAACTTATAAACGAATATTATTGTTTTCGAATCATTTTGACACATTGACATTTTAATTTTGAATTCAGAATACGGGACGTTATTCAATGGTTTGTTCGTTTATTTAAAATTTCTGTTTTTGTAATCGCTTCCCATTTTATCGTCCTGTTGTTTTAACGAAATTCCCTTTGTTTTAGAATAGTATTATCAGGATTCTAGGTGATCTAAACTATTATTTGAATATTAGTTTCCTTTGCTATTATTTTTCATCGATTATCGCGAATAATCTATACACAATAATGCAAACACTCACAGATGGCGAATTAGTATTCCAGCTATCATAGATTAAGTTAAGCAGATAATGACAATGCTTTTGGTTATATTCCCTCATTGACTCTGATTGTGTTTGATTGTCTTCGTTTTAGTGACTATAGGAGTAGCAATGTGGCGCCTAGCGACTCTGACCGCGAGTGCCTCAGCGGCGGGGGGCGCCGGGGATCCGACACTCCTGCGCAGCTCATTCCGGGGGCCCCGCGGCTTGGCATCACCCCTGCCCCGGACTCGGAGAGCGGGGGCAGCCATTCTCCTAGCCCGAGAGCTTCTAGAAAACGACAGGCAAGTCATTCTTACTTTGCAGTTACCCGAAGGAAATCCTAATGTATACCTAATCAATGATTACACAAACATAGATACGTTATTGTCACACGATATTTACACAAAATGCGGCAAAGTAACAGACACGCTTATGTTTCCAGTAAATTCTTTATTTAAAAATTGATCATGTTATGCAAAGATAGACGTTGAAATTGCGCATGGACAACATATAAATATGTCAGGACATCATTTTCGCACTTAAAAGTTGCGTTGAATACTACATCCTTCACCCCGGGTAAGGGTAAGTCGGGATAAACGAGACACAGGAGCAAATATACGAGTACATATGTTTTTATTTAATATGAGTGGCGAGTCAGGTATGAATGACGATAGGGTGAATGTTCCCAAAATCAGCATGGATGAAATTAAAAGATCAATTAAATGTATGAAGAACGGTAAGGCTCTTGGTTACGACAATATTGTTGCTGAATACTTTAAAGGAAATAGCCATATAATTCTCACATGGTTATGCAAACTTTTTAACCAGTGTTTAGAGGAGGGTTAAACCCCATTAGATTGGAGAAGGGCTGTGATCAAGCCTCTATACAAAGGTAAAGGGTCACGCATGAAATGTGGAAATGACAGGGCTATTAGCCTGCTAAGTTAAGTTGGAAAGCTGTATGGTAGGATATTGATTGAAAGGGTACAAATGAAAACAAAGGATAAAATATGGGATGTGCAAGGTGCATTTATGAGTGGAAGGGGGTGCAGCATGGATCAGATTTTCTCATTGCGTATGCTTACAGAGAAGTTTCTGGCAAAAAATCAAAAACTTTTCTGTGCTTTTGTAGATCTACAAAAAGCATACGATCGAGTTGACAGAAAAAGTTATGGAAGGTGTTGTCCAAGTATGGAGTGAATACAAATCTTATACAGGCAATCACATCTCTGTACGAGGGAAGCGTTGCATGTGTTAGGGCAAACGGTGATTTTACGGGGTGGTTTGACATCACAAAAGGTGTAAAGCAAGGCTGCGTAATGTCACCATGGTTATTCAATCTATACATGGATAATTGTATGCAAGAATTGAAAGAGGTGGGCTTGGCCGCAAAAATGAGTGGTCTGCAAGTATGTTGCCTGTTGTATGCTGATGATGCGGTGCTGATTGCTAACAGTATGGAAGATCTACAGTCCCTCGAATCTAGGATGAACGAAGTATGTATGAAGAATGAGCTAATGATGAAGTAAGTAATAAGTCTAAAGTCATGGTGTTTGAAAGAGAGAGTACGAAAACAGTGTACAATATAGTTGTGAATGATGAATACTTGGAACAGGTAGATGAGTTTGTGTATTTGGGAAGTATGTTTACGAGAGATGGAAAGACTGATAGGGATATTGAAAGAAGGGTGAATACAGGAAACTCCATTAACGGAAGACTGAATGCGGTTGGCGCAAACAAAAAGTTGTCCAAAGAAGCGAAGCTAGCAGTCCACAATGGAGTGCTGATACCAACTCTGATGTATGGCAGTGAGGCATGGAACTGGCAGAGGAAGGATGAAAGTACACTGAATGCTGTAGAAATGAGATCTCTGAGACGAATGTGTGGTAAAACCATGTATGATTGTGTGAAAAATGTAGAGATTCGTAAAGAATGCAAGGCTGATGTAAGCGTAGTGAGCAAGATTAAGAAAAGGACGCTTAGATGGTTTGGGCATGTAGAGCGAATGAATGAAGAAAGGAGTATAAGGAAAATATATGACGCGAATGTGAATGGAAGAAGAAGCCGGGGACGTTTGAGGAAGACATGGCACGATCAAGTGAATCAAATACTTGAGTCGGGCCATGTCAGAAGTCGGAATAACAGAAGAGAATGTATGAAAGTGAATGAAGCGAGAAGTGTATGCCAAGATCGAGTTGTTTGGCGGTCCGTCCTCTCTGCCTACCCCTGCGGAAACGGCGTGATGGTTAGTTAGTTAGTTAGTTAACATTAACTCCTAGGAAAACAATATTGGTATTATTATAGGAGCTAGTATTGCATATTAAGTATATATTTTTATACGGTACAGAGGTTCAAGTGAGTGCAGAAATATATACAGGTTAATAACACGTTCACTGTAATAAAAGATATTATTTACTTTCAAACCATTAATGCAAGGCTGATGTAAGCGTAGTGAGCAAGATTAAGAAAGGGACGCTTAGATGGTTTGGGCATGTAGAGCGAATGAATGACGAAAGGAGTGTAAGGAGAATATATGACTCGAATGTGAATGGAAGAAGAAGCCGGGGACGTCCGAGGAAGACATGGCACGATCAAGTGAATCAAATACTTGAGTCGGGCCATGTCAGAAGTCGGAATAACAGAAGAGAATGTATGAGGCGTTGTATGAATGTGAATGAAGCAAGTGTATGCCAAGATCGAGTTGTTTGGCGGTCCGTCCTCTCTGCCTACCCCTGCGGAGAAACGGCGTGATGGTTAGTTAGTTAGTTCAAACCATTAAGTTTTACTCTTAAATCTTTTTTATTTTTTTTTTAAATGGTTTGAATAGTGTGCTATGAAGTGAAAGCATCTACGAAGTGAAAGCGTCCATCTTTGAACGCGAACAACAGTAGTCCATTTCTGTTGACGTAGTTGTAGTTCATTGATGTTTATTATGAAATCACAACATAGGTAACTAATGTTTTTTTACAAAGTTTAAGTGTCATAAATTAGTAGTGTCTTTTGCCATTTTCAGTAAAGGAATTCCATTTTGATGGCTCAGTTCGGTTGGAGATGATTTTTTTTTTTTTTGTGAGCTCTACAACATGTCTATATTTGTTTATAATGTCATTACACCTAATGACCGTTTTGAAAAGGTTTTTTCAAGACTGCATAAACTAATATTTATCTACAGTCTCTCCCCCCCTGACCTCCCAATGTTGCCTAACCGGGTGTCAATGTAGTTCCCCTGGTTTTACATAGTACAGAAAGGGAGGAAACACCCCGTCAGATGTCTTCTATTTAATTAATCAGTATTATGTATATTATATTTTATGTCAATGTTTTGGATGTTAAGAGTTGAATTTAACATTATTTAATGTTTTTCATTTTCCAGAGAGTACGAAACCATTCCCTTACGTCTCTATGCCTTTTATCACATCACCCATTCTTTTCAATATTTCGTGAGTGCCTTTTTATCCTAAAGAAATTAATAGATGCCTGTAACGAATCATCAAGTCCCAAAAGGGTTGGGGCTTCAAGACAAACTGGCAGGTAAATACTCATTTCTGTATTTTTCTTAAATACAAAATAATAATACACGGTTGTGTTGTATGCTTTAACCTTTTAGCAAACAAATCTATTTATATGGATAACATTTCCACAGAGTTCAAAGAGTACATGGTTGGTGATATTAAGCTGTCCTAATTTTGTTTGTGCGCTCCATAGAACATTCACGTGTTTCAGAATTGATTGATACAATCTGTTTTGAAATACTTAATGCATATTGCAAGTTGACCTTCCTGTAGCCAAGTACTGTAACATTACTTGCAATTTTTCACTTGGCTTTTTTCCGATATAGTCAAAGTTTAAAAGTTCGTATTTCATATAAAAGCAATCATTCTTCAACCGTGGCTCGAGACAACAATATTAAATTCCCATTCCTCACGTGGACACAAGGCAAGCGTTTGCGATCACAACATGTTCAATATCTTATTCATAGAGCATGAACGTATGTGAAAGCACGAACAACACAGACTATCTAACTTATCAACCCTACTTTTCAAAAATCGTTTTTGCCAAAGAATAAAAATAGCCAGTAAAATTATTTTTCAGTAAAGCAAACCGAGGAGATTAATAGTGTGAATTTAAAATTACTTTTAATATTTTTAGAGATACGGTTTGGTCAGTCCTAACCGGCCAGTCTTATGACAGTACCCCGAGCATTGTGATCCATGATGTGAGAGAGATTGAGACATGGATCCTGAGGTTACTATCGGCGCCCGTGCCTATCCCCGGGAAGACAAGAATAGAGGTGGAAGTTCTGTCCCCAACGGTTCACGATCCCTTGACATTTGCTTTACCTGACCACACCAGATTCACACTCGTAGATTTCCCACTGCATCTGCCACTGGAACTGTTAGGTAAGAATAATTATACATGCATATTTTCATTTGTGTTTAGCCTATACGCCTCTTTACCGTGCCTTCAGCGCAAAGCACACATATATGTGCATTCATTTTTATAGAAATGTACAAATGTTAGAAAACCTGCCGCTTACCACCACTATATAAACATCAGGAACGTGGTAAAAAGGTTAACTTTGTTTGCAAGGAAAATGGTTATTTTATCGAAGAAAGCAATCACTTTGTGGCTTGACATTAAAATTTAAATGAAAGAAATATTTTGTTTTAAACCACTATATTTTATTTATATTTATGCATTATCCACCGATTTCGGTTGAACTCAACCTTCATCAGGAACGTACACATATAAACTTAAATATAAATAAAATAAATTGGTTTAAAACAAAATATTTCTTTCATTCAAATTAATATTATTTTTAGTTAACGATTGCAACGATCATTGTATATTTCAGTATGCCTTATCATTTTTATCTTTATTACTGTTGTAACAAGTAACAATAAACCCCATCGAATAAATATGTTCACCTGACCCCCTCCTTAATTATTAACCCCGATTATTATTATTATTATTGATGGTTAAACATATTTATAATATGTAAAAATTCGATATAGTCTTTAATATTGTAATAAATAATTATCTGCTACCTACTGAAATATAACTTTGCTTTCATCGTTGAAACTTAATCTTCGATTGGTAGTGGTTTTTTGTTGTTATTCAATATGTAAGTTGTTAAAAAATGGTCTATTTGTTATTTTAATATTATTAACCTATTTCTTTTTAGGTGTGGAAACCTGTCTCAAAGTATTAACACTGATTCTACTTGAAAACAAGCTGGTCCTTCAGTCTCGGGACTATAACGCTCTATCCATGTCAGTCATGGCCTTCGTGACCATGATCTACCCGCTGGAGTACATGTTCCCCGTCATTCCCCTCCTGCCCACTTGCATGAGCTGCGCTGAGCAACTCTTGCTGGCTCCAACACCCTTTGTCATCGGAATCCCAGCAAGCTTTCTGATGTACAAAAAGAACTTCAGGTATCAAGATTAAGACATCTCTTTGTCTATTAATTAAAGGCGTAGAAAGTTTTGTGGATATCGGGGATTTATTGATCTTTCATCCTTCAGTGTTGCTTTTTCAGTTATAAAAACTAGCCTGACCTCATCTCTATTTTAACTAGGGGTTGAACATTGTTGCACCTTAAGTATGGTGTGATAATCCTTTAAAAATGAAGTAATCTGTATTTTTTCTAGATTACCTGATGATATTTGGCTAATTGACCTCGACTCCAATAAATTGACCCCTCCGACAGGAAATGACCAGGACCTACCAAGTTTACCCGAACCCGAAGGAACCATCTTGAAAAACCATCTGAAACAGGTGAGTCAGAAATATAAATTTACTAATTTAAATGCAGATATTTAATTTAAAGCTCGTTACAATTCAATTGAAATCTTGTTGTGCTTATGTGAATCTCTTATTGCTATAATGCTCTCGGATTATTAATTTAATATGTTGTTTTATTGTGGTGAAAGTTACTCAGTGAGAAAAAAAATTAAGTACCTCTGTATATTATGTATGTATTATACATTCAAATTATTTTATTCACACATTATTTATTCTTGCACATTGTGTACATATTTTGACTGTTCATGAATGGATTCCATAATATTAACTTGTGCACAGTAAGGCTGTTAACCCAATATTTTCTTTCTCTTTTAACTATAGGCAATGCAATTGATGGACCAGGTTGGCTCGACAGTAATTATCTCTAGTTTATTTTGTAGTTTTTTAACCATGAAAAATTTCTTACTTGGCAAAAAAAAATTATGTGAGTTCTTGCAGCAGTAAGATTTTTTTCAGCAGTTATCTTTAAGCATGATTTTCTTTATGAACAAATTGTTTCCTTCTACGCACTTGTCTAATCCCTTTAACTGCTTTCAGAATCTTTACTATTTAAAAAAAGTGTTTCTTGTAACGCTCCGTCTTACGTGGGCGAAGGAACATGCGACAACTACGCGATGCTATGTGGCGTGAAAATTTCAAATGGTTGGAATATCTTGGAAGGGTCCTATTTTCGCGCGTAGTGGACGCGATGGTGTTTGCTATTATTTTTCAACATGGCTGAAGTAAATATTTTTTTCTGTGCTATACAAGAACGGCCTGTACTGTGGGACAAAAGACACAACCGCTATCACGATCATCTAGTAATCGCTGTCGTAATCGCGTTCGCACAACTTCGCCTATGTAAGACCCAAAGTTAGGTTTGTACACCTATGCTACATATTTTCAATTAAACTCACTTATTTTTAAGGGACATAAATAATGCAATAGATATACAATCTTCCATTAACCTGTAGGGGTTGACAAGGAACTTCAATTGCTGTTCTCCTGGAACAGTGTAAATTTAGACATTCGCAACACTCTCGTAAAACAATTCAAGTGTTTTTTAATTTTTATTTGAGATACAAAATTTACCCAATCCAGGGAAGAAATAGTGGAAAACATGGTAAAGGAAGTAGTTATACCTCAATGGCTGCGAAACTTGTTCAGTTCTAAGAACTTTTAGATAATATAATGTTTATTAAATTTAAAAAAAAATAGTAGAATAGTAACAGATTCGATATTAAGATATACTGATTATTCTGTCAATATTCAATTAAATAGATTAATATTCTGAACAAACATGAAATTTTTCACACATGCACTTATTGCTTATATAATAGGGTAACTAAATACTCGGAATGCTTTTATAGAACATACTATACATTATATAAATAAACACCCTTAAAACCTTTTGATGGTGTGATAAGTTTTAAAATAAACCGTTTTACACAAAGTAACTTGATAGTCAATAACGAGAAGGCTCAAATCGTGGGAATAAAATGTCACCGCTTAAGTAAGAAAACTGAGGATTACGTACTTTGTAATTCCAACACTCAGTTTATCAATTTGTCCATTATTATCGGAATCACCCTTATACAGATTTCCTCATTCTCCGGTATACAATTTCATCATAAATACTTGTAGAAAAATCCAAGTCTCGGTTTAAAACAAATTCAATATCTTCATCGTGAACAATAAAAAAAACACAAAATGTTATATAGCTACATAATAAAGAAGTAAAAAAATCTTATTTCACAGATAGGTAGCCCGAAAACAACATACATGTCATAATAAATACGATAGCCGTTGAACTAGTTTAATTTTAATATAACTTTGCATTTTATTTCAACAACAATGCAATGTTACATTACCGCAAATGGGTAAATGGTTGCTTTAAATCTTTGGAAAAGCGATAAGTTTGCAAATAAATATAAGGAAATAATAACATACACATTCTCATAAAATAACATCTGTCAATAAACATAATCAACAAAACAAACCCCAAAGGTAACAACTTATTTGAAATTCGATGCATGATGACATAATAACAGTGATTCATTTGAATAGTGTATACGTCTGTGTGTGCGAGGCCGTCATTGGGTGGTATTTAGATAACCCACATCTTGTAAAAAATTTGTTTAAATTAAACCTTTGATAAAACGATAAATGAATTAAAATCCACATAGACAATCTTGATGTAGTGACATTTTTACTTTTGTCTTTATAATAATAATAATAATAATACTCGGATTATTTTTATAGCGCCGTTTTTGTGAAAAATCACCTCAAGGGCGCTGTACAAATATTACTTCCTATTCTAATATTATTCTTATATTACGTCTATTCTACGATTTTTTTTTTTTTACATTTGTTTTCTCTTTTTGGACAGGCTATCATTACACATTAAAATAACACATTATTTATAGACCATATAAAGAGATGCAGTTAAATTATCAAAACTAAATTTAATGTTAAATTGAAAAAAAAAGAAGCTAACTGTATTTATTCCTTACGATATATTGCAAGACACTAATACAAATGATAGAGTGATTGTTTCTAACTAACTAGTAGGGATATTATCCGAAGGCATAATGAATATACGAGATCGACACTGCGATTGCAGTGCTACGTACTGTGGGCACGATTCTTCAACACTGCAAATGCAGGGGTTCGACCCCTCCAGGTTAAATTAAATTGTAATCAAAATTATATTGTAGCACTCGAAACCAAAAAAATCATATCTGTAATCATATAATGCCGATAGAATTGGTTAAAGATTTAGCATTGTTTAGGCCACTCAGTAAATAGTTATTAGTTGCTTAGATTGTCAGTAGTTTTGTTTCCACTTATTTTAAAAGTACTATAACCCACAGGCCCTGAGCAACATGAATGGAAATGCTGCCAACCCTCCTCCAGCTGGAACTACTCTGCTTCCCTCTAGGAGGGACAACGTCGGAGGAGCCACTCTCACGTAATGACTGAATTAGATTTTCTCACAAAATCCTTTTTACTTAGGACACAAATGCACTCAATACACTTTTCTTTAAACTCGCAGAAGATGATTTTCAGCTTGATATAGATTCTTGATATTATGAATAGTGTTTACCTAAGAAGAGGTATGCCTAGTGGGAAGGGGTAGCTTTACATTTAGTTATACCTATGTTTATTTGTTTACGCCCATTACAGGCTTTTACATGGACATTTACAAATAATATTGAAAAGGTACTTATGTATTATAATAGATAACATAAAAAGAAACAACATAATTTGACGCTTTTATCCCGAGTTAAATAGTTTCAAATAACCTAGCTCTACTCGATGAAAAAAACCATACTAATTCATGCTTATACTGTAACATTGATGTGCCAAATATGTCAACAACGTCAAAGTATTTGTTCCCCAGATGTTGAATCCGTCGCATAGGGGAATAATATTGCGACGCTGAAGTTGAATTGTCACAATAAAATGGTGGGTACTGTCCTGTCCTACCAGGTAAATGAAAAGCAATCAAATATTGGAGTTCAGGGGTATAAAACATTGCAGTTCAGGGGTATAAAACATTGAATTAACAATCTCAAATAAACATGTTAAATCGCAAATAATTCTACGTTTAGATAATTTTTCTAAATTTAATGAATAAAGTAGATAAACGTAGTCTATGTATTCTCTAGGAACACCCATTCTAAAATTTACGTATCTTAAGAATTTACGTTAGATTCTTTCAATAGAGTGTGAATGAACTTCATAATTCGGAGACCAAACTGTGGAATTGTATTCGATATGACTCACTAGTGACATATAATGTTTTTATAGTATTGATATTATTGAAGTCACTTGATACTCTTAAAATAAAGCCCAACATTTTCAAAGCTTTATTGGATATAGTTTCTGTTATATTCTGGTATGCTTAATAAAATCGAGTTTCTTATTAAACCATATACCCAAGTCATTAATTTTCGAGGTAGAAACTAACGAAATATTACTAATGGAATAACCAAAAATTATTGGATTCATTATTCGGTAAAATCTCATAATTTAACATTTGCTTATGTTTAGTTGGAACTTGTTATCTTGACACCATATTAAAAGTCTAGACAAGTTATCTGACAGTATATGGCAATCAGTAACATTTCTTATTACCTTGAACAATTTCAGATCATCTGCGAACATTAGGATTTGAATATCATTGAAAATATATAGCACATCATTAACAAAAACAGTATTGGCCCTAAATGTGACCCCTGAGGAACGCCACTCGTAGCAATGAATTTGTATGATACTATGCCATCTATTTTAACAGCCAGTATTCTATTTCTCAGATAACTATTAAACTGTTATTAAAAAATATGTTACTAAAAAATAATTTTCATAATTAATTTGAATTTTCCCAGTGTTCAAAGTGCACGTCACTATAGTTCCGACACTTCTGCCAACACCTCACCCTCGCATCGATCCACCCCAGACCACAAGTCCTCAGCCTCCGGGCCCGCAATGGGAGCCTCTGGTCACCGAGCCTCAGTGTCGGGCCCTCCTACTCCCAGCCCTGCCGCTGGTCGCCTGTCAATATCCCAGGGCCAAGGCTTCTCGGGATTCAACCCTCTGATATATGGGAATGATGTGGACTCGGTGGATGTTGCAACTAGAGTGGCCATGGTTAGTACCAAATGATTTTGTTACGTATTGTTCTCCTTTTCCTGGTGGGATTGGAGGACCCATCGCTCTAACAAGACATCTCCAGGCATCCCTGTCATGTGGTCTCAATTCGTTACAGGCCCAGTCTCACCTCGCACAGCATCTGCTACCACTTTGCGCAACAGCTTCTATGGTCTATTTAATGTCTTCTAAAATAAAAACGCTTTCATTTTGCAGGTCCGATTTTTCAACTCTCAAAATCTGTTGGCGAATTTTACGGAACACACTCGAACTCTCAGGTTATATCCCAGACCTGTCGTGGCATTTCAGATCAACAGTTTCTTGAGATCTAGACCTAGAACAACACACTTTCTGAACAAATTTTCCAGAACGCAGGTAAACTATCCAAACACATACGTAAATGTTTAACTTTACACTTACCAATTTTAATAATGTTCAATCAGGATTAACCCTTACCACTCCATTATTTTTTAATATTTGTTGTCAGCCAACTCTAATTTAAATAATGTCAAAATATTAATTTATTGATAGGCAGTTACAAAAAGGTTATTTTATAGTAAAACAAAAACAGAAAAAGTCAAAATCTTATTAAAACGTGAATTTAAATGTTTTTTATCGAATAATCACAAGGAACAACGTCACGTGTCAAGTTTTGTGTGCGAAAATACACCGCGCGGGCACGTCTTATCTTGTCGGCCGCCAGCCGACAACTAAGTTGTAGCGTACAAATAGTGATGTCAGCTGGCACCCGACAAAGGAGTGGTAAGGGTTAATGTTTAATCGGTAATATTATGTTCATGTCATAATGAAGTGTTGTTTTTCAGGCAGTGGAGTTCTTAGCCGAGTGGTCACTCACCCCCAGTAACGTAGCATTCCTCAGGGTGCACACGGGAGTGTTTGATCCTCACCAAATAGGAGATAAGCCCAAATGGTTTGCCAATGCTTTAGAGCCCATCAGATTCCCAGTGTGGGACGATGGGAGTTCTCTTAACGGAGCCCTCAGGTGTTTGCAAAGACAGGAACATCAACCTACAGGTAGTAATTGATTGAATGGAAAAATTACTCTAACCTAACTAAATTTACGAGCTTTGGTTTAATATTGATTCCAACAACATAAGTTTAGTGTTTGATTTAGTTTATTCAATACTTTATTTGTTTATAAATTCTATGTTAAATACCTATGTACATATCATTGGGCCAATGCCAATGTTGCAAATCTGCAAAAGGATCATTTCGAGATACTGATGTTTAAGATTTTTGAACTGGTATCAAAAATCGATTTATGTTAATATACATAGATTTTATTAACGCATATAACACATAGATCAATAAGTCCCGGGACTGACACATAGATGGCGTTGCCAACAAAAGTTCCGTATGATTTTTTATGAGTACCAACCTTCAAAAGATATCTGTCAAAATTTCATGATATTCTGAAGTTTGTTCCACGAGTTACAGTGATTTAAGTGACACTAGTCTTGTTATTCCCAAAACAATGGATTCGAAACAATTTCGTGTGTTGATTTATTATTGCTTTTTGATGAAAAAAAACACAGTGCAAGCTCAGCAATGGCTTGAAAAGTGCTACGGGGACTCTGCTCCATCAAAAACAACCATTTGTCGGTGGTATGCTGAGTTTAAACTTGGTCGTACAGACTCTGAAAATGCTGAACGCTCCGGCCGGCCAAATGAGGTTTTTACACCGGAAACCATAAAAAAAGTCCACCAAATGGTTTTTGAAATCCGTAAATTAAAATTGTGAGATAGCTGACACCTTAAAGATATCATACGGCTGTGTGTACGCTATTTTGCATGAACATATATGTCTATGAGGAAGCTGTTGTCAAAGTGGGTGCCGCGTTTGCTCACGGTGGATAAAAAACGACAACGTGTCGTTGATTCCGAGCTCTGTATGGAGCTGTTTCGCCAAAATAAACCGGATTTTTTGCGTCGGTATGTGACAATGGACGAAACCTGGATCCATCACTGCAGCCGAGTGGACTGTAGTCGGTGAGAAGCGTCCAAAGGGGCCAAAAACGCAAATGTGGGCCGGAAACGTTATGGCCTAAGTATTTTGGGATGCTCATGGAGTTTTGTTCATCGACTACCTTGAAAAGGGTAATACGATCAATAGCGAATGTTACATTGGCCAATTGATGCGTTTGAAGAACGAAATCGGTGAGAAACGGCTCCAAATGAAGAAGAAAAAAGTGCTCTTTCACCAAGACAAAATTCGCAAGTCGCTGGCCCCCATCGATTTGCAGACCTCAAAAAAATGCTCCAAGGAAAGAGATTCTACTCCAACGAGGAAGTCATCGCCGAAACGAACGCTTATTTCGAGGCCAAAGATAAATCGTTCTACAAGAAAGGTATTGAAATGTTAGAGAAGTGCTGGACTGATTGTGTTGCTCTTGAAGGAGACTATGTTGATGAATAAAGTCAAGTTTTGCCAAAAAAATGTGTTTTTCTTAGTTAGTCCCGGGACTCATCGATCCACGTGTTAAAGTTGATTTAGCAAGAATATAAATCGATTTTTGATGGTAGTTTAGAGACTTCAAACCTCAATATCTCGAGGTGATGTTTACTCAGATTTGTGACTTTGGCATTGGTCTGATGATGTATGTTTTTGCTTCTGTGTTCCTATAATAATTATTTTTCTAGATGAAAGCGGCTCAGATTCAGAAGGAGCCGAAAGCACTAGTTCTTCATACTCTTCTCTGAGTGATTTCGTTTCAGAAATGGCGTCTTCTGACATGTCGCCAAGTAAGACTTGCTTAAATAATATGCAATGACCACAATATGAATAATGTCAACAATTGCGTAGTGTTGTACATCAACTATGGTAATATGTATTAATATTTTAGGTTATCTCGCAGGTGGACAGATGCACCATGGCTTGGGAGAAGTCTACGGAGCGGTGGTACAATCATTAACACCAATGACACTATCATCTTCACTAGATCCCAAAACTGTAAGTTAATTTTCCACTTAACCATGTCCAAGTAACTACATAATATGTACATAGTTTCACATTTAATATTTTCTAAAATTACGGTGAAACAGGACTACTGACTAGAAGATGAAAAAGTTTGCACCTTCACCGGAGCAGAGACAAACCGCATTTTAAATTAAGCATTAGTTAATCATTTTGTTTAGAGTGAGCCGTAATCATGTTTACTAGTTCAATTTTCCAAGGGCAAACGTGGCGATGTATTGTGGCAATAAAGTCTTTTCGTGGCAATAAAGACTTTGACCACCAGATGGTTGAACTGGCATTCAAATTACTATTCTTGTCAAGCTTCTTCTTCTGGTGATCTTTTCTATCACATTATATTGGCTATCGTCAGGGCAATCTTCGCCTTACAGACTGCGGCCTGGGACAACTCAGCGGAACTGCACTAGTACTAATCTCATGGTTTCAAAGCTACTCAACACTCAATCTCATACGTTTCAATCAACCTTTCCATGGATTATTAGTTGCTTATTGGTTATCGTCAGGGCAATCTTCGCCTTACAGACTGCGGCCTGGGACAACTCAGCGGAACTGCACTAGTACTAATCTCATGGTTTCAAAGCTACTCGACACTCAATCTCATACGTTTCAATCAACCTTTCCATGTATTATTAGTTGCTTATTGGATTTGTCTTTTTTCAGTTTTTTCCATGAAGAATATCTGAATTAGTTACCCTATTCGTTCAGGGTATTTTGAGGATACTCCTATACATCCGAATTGCAAAAGCTTCCATCTTCTATGTTAATTCTTGGTTTATTGTCCAGGTTTCGATGCCATACAGAGAAAAAATATAAAAACAAACCATGGTTTTTCTTACATTTTTACAGGATTTTTAACGCAATGTAAATCAACTAACTATGTCTATAATTTGATGCTTTCAGGTCTACCACCCTCCATCCAGCCTCCTGTACCCGCCCAGTGGAGTAGGAGGAGGGGGAGGGGGTGGAGCGGCACACCCCTCTCGCTCCCCCTCGCCCACCCCCTCAAGCTCTGACCGCAGTGACGCTTCAGACGATAACCACCACGATGCTCAGGCTGTTGAAGAGAAAGTGGTCAGAGATACCCCGGCCGTCAAGAGAAATGTGAGGAACTTTTAAATGTATTTAAAACTATTCTAGTGATTAGGAATGAGTCATTCATGAATGAGAGGTTCATTTGTGCCGGCTCGTTTTAATAAGCCATGTCATTGGTACCGATCCTTACAATAATTTAAAAAAACCTTGTAATATGTACACCACTCATTTTATACATGTACTGTTTGTTTCTAAAATAAAAATAAAATAAAAATGAACTGGGAGTCATATAAGCTGGGAGTCATGAGAGCCAAGGCTGACTCTTAATATGTGCTGGCTCTTAACTGAGTCGTCGTTCAATTGAGTCGTATGAAGATATTGAGCTGGTATCGTGACTCCCGCTCTTAACAAAATGAGTCATGACAACCGCTATTAGTGACACCGAGATACTGCATTTGAGCTTATTTTTAACTTAGTTATCACTAAATTTGATTGTGCTTTGTAAAAGTCATACAATATCGATGAATTTCATGCAAAGGATCTTATACGTGAAATCAACATATGATTCGTTGAATTGAAAAACCTACTCCGGAGTGCTTTTTCGAGTTATTTTTTATTCCAAAATTTTATTGAAATCTATGAAAGCTTTTGTAGCAGATTTTGCAATTCGACGACTCATTAAGAATGATGAGCATTAATTATTGAAAGAAAAATTAATCTCAGTGTACCTAACATGATATTAAAATTTTTTGTTTTTTGAATTCGTTGTTCACATTCCAGTTGAAGGAGCGCAGCGGCAGCATGGAGAACGAGTCTGATTCCAACTCTACCATCACTCCTAGGACCATAGTGAGCGCGGTACCCTTACACCCTCCCAAGCAGGATAGCGCCAGCACCAGCGACTCGGACTGGCCCTCTGCTTCTCCGCCCACGCCTTCGCCCTCTCGCTCCAGGGCCCTGTCGCAGAGGGGCTCACTCAGGGGGGCCAAACCTACCACTCCGGTCAGCTTTAGTTATTGCTTATTCAACTACCTAATTTACAACATCAATTCATAACCTAACCTTACCTAACCCAACTTAATGTAACCTAACCTTACCCAGCCTAACCTTTTTGACCTCATATTTTTAACTTTATTAGCCAACGGTATGGCGTCTTTGAATAATTATTATGAAATGACTTTCTAGTATTGTTCTGTTCTGTATTTTATTTTGTCTTCTGATGATAATGCTCCCAAATTTCAGATTTTTGTGCTTTGAAAGACTGAAAATATCTGATTATTTATATGACATCAGAATATCTTTCTTCACTCCCATTCACTTGGTCAAATCAGGTATTCTAAGTTACTTTGTGAATCACAAAATTACCACTTAAAGGCTTACCGCTGATAGCTCTGTTGTAACCTCTCCCTCTTTTTCACAAACAACACATGTAACAGAATGAGAGATTGAAACGGAGCTTTTAGCTGCAGGAACATTATGATGATACAAGTTTTCTTTTAGAAGTACAACATACCTATTTTTTTCCCTTTTGTGTTCACACGGGTGTTATTTTCACAAATCATTATAAAACGCATCCTTCTAATTATAATTCCAGAAGCAAGCAAGTGTGGGCAACGTCCTGGCCAGAGCTGGTTCATTTGGCTCTACAAGTCAGACCGGAAGTGTTGCTTCCACAACAAGCACAACTTCAGGCCAGGGCCAGGGCCAGGGCGTAGTGAGGCAGGGATCCCAGGGCTCCATCTTCGAACAGTTCACAACGCAGGCTAAGGATCTGGTTAACAGGCAGGGTAGTCAGGATGGACTCATGGCTCACATGGATAAAGTAAAAAATTCTACATATGTATTTTGATAAACCCAAGTCAGCAATATTTGTCAGCGAGAGACTCGCTTATTATTTCTTTCCTTTTTGTTACAGTTTACCGTGCAAGCAAAGAAAGCAGCAGAAGAAGCATCTAAAAGCATGCAAGTGGCATCCAAGAGTGCGCTAGAAGCAAGCAAGAATGCGGCTGGTGTCAGCAAAAACACATTTGAAGATCTCACTTATGTTGGGAAGTCCACGTTAGATGATTTGACGAAGAGTGCCAAGGAAGTTGCTACTAAGAAGGGCCTGCTAAAGGTATGCATCCAAAATATCCACTCGTCACCCATTCAGCAATGATTCCATGTTTTAAAATATTGCATTTCGATATTGAAGAATGATGGCTATAAAATAAATCTGTGATAATTTTAATAAAAATGATTACTCCGTTTACAGACTGATTCATGGAGCAGCGGAAGTCCTCCTGGTAGCAGAAGAGATTCAACACAAACGACAGTCCAGACTACCAACATCATTACTGCAACACACAGGGATTTCTTTTCTAATATCAGCTCAGACTTAAACGGCATTGCCGCATCAACCTCCAGTATATTTAGTGACTTCTTTGGATCTAAGGGTATGAAATTTATCTACGATTAGAAATTTATATTAGCCTATTGATATAGCAAATAAAAATATTAAATCATTCTTTTGTTGTTTTTCAGGTAAGAATGTAAAACAACCCCCGCCAGGGCAACAGGCCAAGGCTCCGGGTCAGCCCCAGCAGGCAGGCAAGCCGGCGCCCCAGGGCTCCTCGCAGTCCTTTGGGCCCTTCCCCCAGGGCGCCAAGGGGCTCGTGCAGAGGTCCCCCCTCATCAAGCACACCAACGCCTCACAGCATGATGATTCCCATAGGTCTCCGCATGACAGGACCAATACTAACACTGAGAATCAGAACTTCCTGAATGATGTAAGCACCAATTTTTTAAACTCACATCTTGATCATTTTGTATGCCTTATTCGAGTTCTGATAGCCTCTATACAAAGCTCTGGAAAAATCTTCCAATTCAAATTCCAGGACATGTTGGCATTGTGGGTAAGGACGTTTTCTTGGTAAAACAAAAGGCATCCAACCCTATCATTACCCTCATAAACCACCTCCCCTTATGAGACATTTTTTTCATCCTCAAAGAGAGATCTCGCAATGTTCGGGCAGAGTATTGGCACATTTCTATCCAATCTAAGGGAGCTTACTATGCCTCGATTCAAAGGGCTATCCCATCTAAACCGTGGTTTCAACATTTCCCTCATTTATCCAAAAAAGGAATTTCATTTCTCGAATGAGAATTGAATATCGCTCCTTTCCCTCTTACCTTTTTAAAATTCATATGCTTGACTCTCTAGATTGTGTGGTCTAGAAGTGGGAACTTTATATCACATATTTCTTGGTTGTCCCTCTCTACTATCAAGACTTATATAAAATTGCCCCCCCCCCTCCCCCCTCCTTTCAACATCTCATCTCTTCTAAGTCTGAACTCGACTCCAATCTTCCATATGATTTTGAAATTTGCCCATTTAAATAATATTAATATATAAATTTGCTTTCCCCCTCTCCATAATTTGAAATGATTGCCAATAATGCTCTTGAAGGGTGAAAGCCAGAAAAATTGGAAAAAAATATAAGCATATAAAAAATCAACAGTTTCTGCTTACTATTTTTCAAACAATTTTACTTCAAGTCGGTGCTTGAATCCTGTGTATATAAATGCAATTTATTTATAGGTAATAACCCAAGTATTGGACGGTGAAGGAGTAGGCTGGCTCAAACTGAACAGACTCAAGAAGCTGATGGAAGATGAATCGTATAGAAATTTGGTTTTGAGTAAATTAAACAAAACGTTGAACAAGAAAATATCGCCCGATGACCATATCGAAGATGTTTGCGTCTCAAAAAACATTTGGAAGGGAATCTTGAAAGTTTTATTAGCTGTAGTTCACGGCTTAGAGATGACCTTCTCCAACTTCGGCCTGGGAGGAATGGCTTCAGTCTTTCAACTGACGGAGATTGCTCACACCCATTTCTGGACCAAGGAGATCATCTCGGTGGAAGATTCCAGCCAAGGTGGAGATAATCATAACACCCTTTCACTGGCGCGGGGATTTAGTCCATTTGGAAGCAAAGACAACATTGGATCACCCATGAGCCCTTCGTCATCACCATCTTCAAGGAAAAATTCACAAAATGGTTCGTATGATATTCAATCACTATCTATTACTCACATCCAAAATTTGTATAAAGTTTGTAAGTGTTGTAAAATTTATATATTTGACTTGCCCCTTTGAATTAAAGAGCCCCCACCGACATTGAAGTTTACGGACCCGGAAACAGAGCCTCCAGATTCCCAAAGCACGGCCGACATGTTCAAGGATATTCTGAACCAGAAAAGAAATATGCTGTTAAGTAAATTGACATCCTTTGAATCAGAGGTGAGTTTAAATTAACCTATTACAGAACAAAACACAAACATAGCATCATTTTCATATAACAATGCAGATGAGAATTTAGAATCATGGTGAAGTTTTACATAAAAGTTCAAACTGTTTCATTAATTTTATGAATCAATCTTGTGAACTACCTACTCAAAGAAAATCTTTATTTTGCAAAAAGATGGAAAAATACATTACAATGATCAAAGTAAATGTAACTCTCAGCACGGGAAATCCCAGTGAGGAAATCCCATTAATTGTTATTTTCTCATAAAAAAAGAAGATAATAAAACATAAAAAAGTCAAAGTACAATAAATTTACAAATCCACACAATTACGTGTTGCTTTAAAGGTTTGTGTAGTTCTGCTAATATTTTAAAGTTTCTGTGAAAGCATTATTTGAAGTTATTATTTTGCTAATTTTCTCCCCGAACTATGTACATACATATAAGTTAAAATTATTATTCTGAAAATGAAGCTTTACAGTTTCCTTGAATTATTTATTTGTTATTATGAATATTGTAATTATTTTGAGACCTCGTGGGCCGATTGGGGAGAATCTTTCAATGCTCACATTTGATGGAATCAACGCTGCATCATTGAGGATGATCCCCAAAATAAACAAACCCTGTAAATGAGTAGAAGCACATTTTAGTGCATCATTATTGATATTGAACCGTTAGTGCATTCTTCGTCTGATGGACTCGACCATCTGAAGATTGATTGATTGCTTTGCCTGAGTTGAGGCATGTGTGCATTGTCATTGCATTGTGCGTTGTGCGTTGTGCATTGTGCATAGTCCCTGGTAGAAGTGTTGTCTAGTTGTGTGTTTGTGGCTAGGGAACTCTGCACGGCTCTGACTCCTCTCTGGCGGAGACTGGTTCCATTACAACCAACCATCCCAATGCCTTTGCCAACCACCGGGCCTCCTTTAGGTCCACTGTATCTGACACTGAAGTCCAACAGTCCAATGTAAGTAGACCACCTTTAACACAATGTGCTTTGAAGTCATTTAACATTATTTATTTATTAATATCATTCACAGTCTGAGATCATCTATCACTTGGTTATGAAACCGTTAGTCAAATAGTAATTGACTGTTTAATATACAAATATCACAACCTTCTCATAAAAAGTGATCAAGTCAGTCTTTTAGATATGTACTTTGCGTCTTGTGCATGCGGAAAGAGAATGGTATGATGGGACCATTATTTAGAAACAAGCATAAAAGATTAGTATAAAAATTGATGTGCTTTATAATTTATATGATTGACTCTTCTAATGTAATCTTTTCTGCTTTATATAATACATTTGTATATTTTAGGATGCCTATTTAAATAAATAATCATTTTTGTATAGGCCTGCAATCGAGTACATACAGTGAAACCCGTATTTTACGTCCCCGGATTTAACGTTTTCCCGCCAATTACGTGTTATTATTTCAGTCCCGATGTATTTTAGTATATTTATTACCCGATTTTTACGTTTTTTTCCCGCAATTTACGTCGAAAATATTCAAAATGTGTGATTTACGCGCGTTTGACAATGAGTCGGTGCAGAAGACACATGTTTATCTGTCGTGCCGTGATTGGTTGGCCGTACGGCGCGAAACGCCGTGATTGGCCGCCCACTTTCAATTAAGATTATTTAAAAAAAAAAAGTTGTTTCTTTCATTTCCCCCGATTTACATATTCCCTCCATTTAAGTATTTTTTTTTTCAGTCCCTTGAAAAACGTAAAATAGGGGTTTTACTGTATATAAAAATATACAATTTTGGTGTCAAATATAATTATTAATTTATTTAGATATACGTATTATATGTTGATGTATAGATTTCTATGATATTTAGTACCTAGCTAAGAAATGATATGTTTAAAATAGTAACGATCTTGATTTATTTTAGTTTCCACGTAATACTAAACAGAGGACATCCAGTGTCTGGTCGTCTAAGTCTTCTCTTAGCACTGGATTCCGTTATACGGGTGGTCACATTGTCAACACTTCCCCTACTCCGTCTCCTGACAGCGGCAGGACCTATATTTTCCAAGGATTGATAGGTATGTTTAATTATTAATTTAAAATTCACACGATAAGTTAAAATAATATACATACAATATGTATAGAATGTTTTATTATCCAATTCTAGGTAAGGAAAGATCTACCCTATGGGACCAAATGCAGTTTTGGGAAGATGCTTTTTTAGATGCAGTCAGTCAAGAAAGGGACATGATAGGAATGGATCAGGTAAATGCTTTAAAATACATATGTATTATATATACTGTTTAAGTTATTTCAAAGCAGTTTTGGATTTACATAATTCCATAATGATCATACAGTTATCTTTACAATCTTATACATATATAATTTTAGGGTCCCGGTGAAATGATGGAACGATACAAATGCCTCAGTGATACGGAACGCAAACGTTTGGAACATGAAGAGGACAGACTTTTATCCACTGCACTTTACAATCTCAGTGCGTCCCTCGTAATGCTGGGCTGTGAACCTACTCACATTAGGAATAAAGTCAGAAGATTGTTAGCAAAGAGTCACATTGGCCTGGTGTACAGTCAAGAGGTCAATCAGCTCTTGGACCAAATAGGAAATCTGGTAAATAACACTTTACATATTACTTTTATTAAAAGCAATTAAACGTGGGATGTGACTAGATATACTGGTGTCATTGTGTGTTCATCGACATACAGCTACCTTTAATTATTATGTTTTTCAGCATGGGAATGACATTGATCTCAAACCACTGGGCTCCAGATTACTGCATCGACAATCCTTTACCGTCCACCAAGGGACCGATGCCACAGGAGAATTACGATTTATGGAAGTTAGGGATGACGGTCTCGTTTTGAGGACCACTCAAGGTATGTAATATCCCATATTCAATTATTTTTCTCAATAACAGGTCTGTCTTCATGCAGTACTTCTCGCTCACAATGAAACTTTTAGAATATTTTTACTTTGTTAATATGCATGTCTGTGTTTTACTTGTTTTTTGCAGGTTCTATAGTAGAGCGCTGGTGGTATGAACGCTTAGTCAATATGACATATAGCCCCAAAATTAAGGTTCTTTGTTTATGGAGGCGAAACGGTGGCCAAACTCAGCTTCACAAATATTACACAAGGAAGGTTTGTTGACCATTGACTATCTATCTAGTTATAATGTGTGCATTAGCAGGTTGAATGGAATTGTGACACGCACTGTGATGTAATGATTTCAGTGCAAGGCGCTCTACTACTGCATCAAGGAGGCCATGGAGCGCGGGGGCGGAGGTGGAGTGGGGGCCGAGCTGGGAGGAGAGTTCCCCATTCAGGACTGCACTACGGGGGAGGGGGGACTGATCCAGGTGTGCATGGAGGGAGTGGGTCTCCTATTTCAACATAGCAAGGTAAGAATAAATAACCATCGTACTTCCTTTCATATTTTAAGTGTTGTGGATTTTATAACTCCGTATTACCATACATTAATAGTAAACCCCCAGTATTAAAGTGGTTTGTTTCCTTACCAGAATGATATATATTGTTTTAATACTTATTTTTATAATTTCAGAGGTGTTATACCATGTATATTTGAATTTTTTTTGCAACATTTTGTAACATTTAGCAATGTTTATTTTTAAGGCTAATAATGTGGCAAACAGATGCAAATATATGTAACATAATATTCTTAAGAAGTTATTTTATTGATGGTCCCTTTTAGATTTCCCACAAATCCGGGCTTTTGTTATACCAAAATAATAAATCATCCCTGTTCTAGCAGAAAACGTTAACTTGTTAGATAACTCTAAATCGGGACGATATTATTTTGTTACGATAATATAATGAAAATATGTTTGAGAATAATTATTTCAAACACAAATATATTTCTCACCTCTTTAAGCTCCCTCTCGATAGTAAAAGTGTAATTTGTATATGCAGTGATTTTTCTTTTTTCAATAATCGAAAATATTAATTTTTTTAGAATTTTCTTTTGTACCTCGTCATATTCTTTGGCCGCAGATGACTTTTTTTGGTGCTGAAAGGCTAATATTTAAAATAACTTATTTTGTTGTAGCCAAATATAAATAAGTTTTTTTGAATCATCTAATTTTTGTACAAAGATTTTTAGAAATCTAGTGCGGCACTCCAAATGCCTAAAAACCTTGCAGCAATCAATCTGTCGCAACATTGAAATAAATAGGATTTTTTCAACCTTAGCTGTCTAACACAAAAAAGGTTACCAGTAATGTTGCCGTTGTCTATGATTATAAATTATCAATGTTTTTTTATTTCAAATAACAGAAAATGATAATTGTACCTAATGTTCATATTCGATGCACGTCACGATGTGTACCAAATTTCGGTGGTTAATTTTTTAATTAATTAATCAATATGCGTGTAATAGTTTCCCTTGGAACATCCCCTTAATATATATTCCTTTAATATGAACATATTGTTTAAAATACTGGGGGTTTATTATGAAAGAGGTGTCACAGTTTTTATGAATGAATCATTTTCCAAAATATATTTCATTGCATACTTTACTCTGCGAATATTCAATTATTAAGAAGCTTTCTATACTTCTAATCGATTGCTTTGATGATTTATCCAGTGCTTATGAATTTAACAGTGTTTTTGCAATATAACTTATGTATTCCATTTTCTAGGTATTCACTTTATTTGTAGAAAAATAATTGTGGTAAAAAATAATGTGTGAAATAATAATAATACATGTAATTAATAATCAAACTTTTTTTGTTATCTTTTTAAATGAAATATACATAATTGTGATCAGCATAAAATCAAATATATGTCCTTGTATTACGGTACCATTAAACAATATTTTGTTAGTCTAGCTAGGAGTCTGAAATACCACACTATTGATGTCTTAACTATGTGGTTTTTGAAATGTGTCTTTAATTCCTTGATATGGAGCCATAAATTACTTTTTGTTATAGGAAACAACTAAGAATAAAAAGCACTCAATGTGAATTTAAATTTTAACACTTTTTTTTTTTAAATACATACCTACATATTATATCTTCCCTCTTCTGTCTAATATTATATTTTACCTTAAAAAATTAATAAACATAAATTTGTTTCTATAGGAAACAAAATATTATTTAAAACTTACATATACTGATATGTATTCAAGTTTTGAGAAGTTGTGTATTTCAAATGAACAGATGAGAATGGAAAATAACGATATGATGACTTACACTGAATCTATTTTTTGAGACATGATTTAGTTAGGAATGTGCGTTGTTAGAAAATGCAACAAGAGTATTGTTAGGGAATGAAGATTGGGGTCTTGATTTTTGTTTTAAATTATCTTACCTTTTAAGTAGTGGTTGATTATTATCTAAGTAGCTTACGAACTACATAATGTTTTATCACTCCCTACATAAGTTTTAATTTGATTTTATGAAGCTGTGGTGGTAATTTTAAAAAGGAAGATTATCCAGCTACACTTGGGTATTTACTGTTGACAAAATTACTGTAAAAATATCAATAGTTGCCAGTACTAGAAAAATAATATAAAACTTGTGTGAATTTAATTTTCTTCCAATTCGAATTTTGGAAAAATAATCAAGATTAGTTATTTGATTGAAGACTTTAATGATGCCATGGGAAAACATAGTTTATATCAAGGACCACTCAAATAGTCTCCTTGTAGTTGATTGAATGGAACTAATATACAGCTGCCGGGGAAATCTTTGTGTCGCATTTGGAAATGACTTGATAGTCTTTGGTCCCTCGCTCGCATTTTGCTTGCAACTTCTGTAATCATTGTTTGTATCCTTTGAGTTGTTTCGACCATATCATTTTGTCTTTATAACCTATTTTATATCCATATTTGTGATTGCGATCTCTTTGAATATGTTGTTTGAAGTAAGAATTACAATATAAAGTAAACGGTCTCTCACTGAGGAATAATGGTTTCCTGGTGTCAGTGTTTTGCATGCTGCTATCTGTTGGCCTTCTATATTCTTCTATATTTGCATAATATAAGTTAACTTTATCTTTACGTCTTTTGCAATAAATCTTTTTGTCCAATTATTCTCAAAGAAACCTACCCCCTGCTTTCTGGCAGGTACGGAGTATATCGTTACGTTGACCATGTCTCGCTGGAGCCTTTCCCTTGATCGGTCGGACGTATTGCCCCAATATGCGGCCACGAGTGAATGGAAAGGCTCTGCCAGAAGCTCTGCTAGGAACTTTTGAGATGGTCCTTGGGTGTGCTTGCTGCACTTGTGGTAAACTAATATGATCTTTGTTCTGTTTTCCGTCTGTCCGGACATGCGCCCACCGCTGACAGGACTATGAGGTACAGAGATTCCTTGGTTCTCATATCTGTCCGATACACACACTTGTCATTTCATCACGTCGTCAGACTGTCTACTGTCTTACATACTCGTACTTAGCAACTGACTGTTTAGAGTAGAGGGCTTACCTGTAGTTTGAGGCTTTCGAATCATTTCGATCTTTAGCATCTTTTTAGTTATGATTTTCTCACAAACTTACCCCTCACACAGAAAATTGTAAATTTTTTGTATGTTATTTTTGTTTATAAAAAACCCGTTTTTAGTGCTGTTTATATTATTTGGTTTATAAATAGTTGTTTGGTCTGTATTGAGGAGACAATATGGCAAACAGCTCCGCATGCCACTGATTAGATGATAATAGTAGTGACGCAACGGGACCTTCTGCCTCTAGGTCTACTAGCAGCCGCCTCCCGTGCATCTCACCCTCTAACATCACTCTTCTCAATCCACCGTCTGTCTGTTGCCGTCCACTCACGTGTCACTGTCACTGTCACTGTCACTGTCACTGTCACTGTCACTGTCACTGTTACTGTCACTGTCACTGTCACTGTCACGACATCACTGTCAACTCTCCTGTCCCCTGTGTTGTCACCAGGACTGTTATTGTTAGTGACTGGCTCAGACCTACTAGTGCAAGGTTACATTGATACATTAGAGCAGACCATCTCTCAAGTTTCATGGCGCCACTCTGGCCGGGCGGAGTCAGCCATGGTGTAGCTACTGGCTGCTGGCTGCTGGCTGCTGGCCGCTGGCTCTCCTTGCTTCCTGCCCTCGCTTCCCTTCCCCCCCACCCAGCATGCTCCTTGGCTTCCTCCACCCCACATCGCTGGCTTGGCTTATTACTCTCACAGTGAGTGGCTGTTACAGAATGGTAGAAGGATCTCTCTAGCTTGATACACACACACCTATGACTGATAACTTTACTATGTTAGTTGGCACCGTATATTATTGCATGCCATCACTGTATCCGATACATACTCATTACTCCCTACTGGGGTACATGTTTCTCTACTCTCTACACAGAAAATATACATAATACATATTATTAAATACTAGCATTCTTTTTGACCAATGGCTTTTCAATTAATAATATACTCTAGTCTATATATATTATAGTCCTTGCCATTTTATACTATCCGAGACATTATAAACCAAGAGAAGCTTATAACGCATCGTTGAATGTTGCATTGGAAAACATTAAACTGTAGAACGGTATTTGAAACCAGGATATCTACTAATTGTGTATTTCTGTTACAGTTTTTTGTTCGGCTTGATCATATAAGGAAGTGCTTTACTCAAGGAGGGATATTTATCCTGGAAGAATTCAGTAAGTTTGGAATAATTATATTGAATACTTGATGTAGTGATGCTTCATAGCAAATTATCATTTGATTACAAGTAAATTTTTACCCTTATTTTGCCCCATAGAAAGAACCATATAATGTGGTAAACCTTTATGAAGCCTTCAATGTGATAAACATTCTTTTTTCTATTATTTTCACGATGAGATTGTCATACTTTTTGTACATTTTTACAATTTAACGCCTATTTAATTTGCATTTCTTTTTGTGTATTTTTAGATCCAAAAACACGTCAAGTCACACAGAGGAAGTACAGATCTTCTATGGTAAGTTATGTAGTTAAACTCTTTGCTGTTTAGTTTAGATATTAATATTTTTCTTAGCATGTCAACTTTACACTAAAATAGTGTTATTTTTCGATTTGTTTTCTATTTAATACTTTATTAGAATATTTAATTTTTGTGAACAATAAGTATTAAAATGTTATATATTTTTAACTCGTGTTTAATGGATGAAAAACAAAAACTCTTCTTCTTTGAAAGTCTTGATCATTTTAAATGTTTCCAATCTTTTTGCATCTTCACGATACATTTTACCATAGATTTCGTAAATAATGACAATTTCCCTTTCATTGCATTATCTACAAATAAAAAGAAAAAAGGAAATAAACGAAAAAGAAAAAAAAGTATTTTATTGTCAAAGATCGGAGATAAAGATATGTAAAAACTAGCCTGAAAAGTTTTTTTTTTTGTTTCATTTTATGGAAAATTTGTTTTAATATATTATTATTATTTTGCACAGGAAGATTAGCACTATTCATATCTTTTACTGTATTGATGTATGTTTTGTTGTTTTTACTTTGCAATTCATTATGTTTTCTAGGCCAGTGAAATCTCTAAGGCTCTTCATAGATATTTCTCCATTAGACTTATGCACAGCCTGAACGATGAAATACTCTTAGAAAGTTAATTTCTGTAGATTTTAGAACAACACAATGATGGTTTTTCCGCATGCAACTGTAGTTTCTGTTCATTGTAAGCATTTTTCTTTTTGCCAACATCTTATTTTTCTTTTGTTTTATCGCTTTATTTACCATTTGCATTAAAAATATATCATATTTATAGTTGTTTTACCACTTTGGCCCTGTATTTCAGTTGCTCTTTAAGCTCACTATCTGAAATATTTACTTTTGTCAAGTTGCTCTCTGGTAGAAACCCTGACAAGATAAACTGACTGATGACATTCCTGAGTATACTGAAATACTGTACCTATGTGTTTTTCAATGCTTGTTTTGTACCAGCATCATATAGGTATATTATCTGAATTTAAAAAATATATTTCTTATGTTAATTGAATATACATTACAACGAACAATGTCGGATGTGCAAATGGTATATTCTTATTAGAGCTCTTTAAAGTTTCTTTTCTGTGTGTTTAGAGTTTCACGTCTACATTTTTATTGTTTTTGAGATAAACAAATATAGTGTTGTTTTTGATATTTTGCATAAACCCCTATTTATTTCATTGGAATAACATAATATTGCTACTACTACAGCTCTTATGCAAAGTTACCAATATACACATTCGACATTGTTTGTTGGAACCGTCGATATAAACATATTAACTTTGGTCATTTTCCAAAGAAAAATTTTCAGAAGTGTTATTTATATATGTCTCCCTTTGAGTAAATACAATTGACAAACTTGTACACCAACAGTAGAGTATTAAAACACCTTTATCTGAAATTAAATGATTTTATTTATTTAAGAATAACTTCATCCTATAACAATACAATGTTTGTATACAGAAATTTGGGTGTAAATTTTCAGGCTGAACAGATTTGCTACGCTGTATTGTGCGTATTCTCATATCTGGCTGCAGGTCAGGAACAGAAAAAGCAAATTCTTCAGCAAGCGGCACGGAGGCCATCCAATGCCCAGGAGTTGGACCCCCCACCAACTGAAGTTAAAACAGCCACTAGCCAACAACAACTACCTAAACAAGGGCCCCCGCCACAACAGATGGGGAGGAAGCCCCCAGAGAGCGATATAGGTAAAAGCCCCACACCTTGTCAACCACCGCCACCCCAGCAAACGGAGCCAGTGGAGAGTTCAACTCCACCCCCACGGCACCCACCACCACCCCTTATTCCTCCACGCCAGAACTCTCAGGGGGCGGCGCCGGGCCGCGAGGGGCCCCCTTTGCGCCAGCAGAGCCAGGGGGCGCCTCCCGCTATCCCCCCCCGCCGGGCCCCGCCACCCCTCTCCATGGGGAGACACAACACAATGCCAGACTCACAAGAGTATAGGTGAGTGCATTCGCTATCATTTATTAGCTCTAATGCACTGATGTTATTCATGAAGCACTTATTAACTTGTCATTTCTTAATAGGTTCCCGACAATAGGCTGCTTATCTCAATAACTCAAACAAAAATATGAATATTTTAATCACTGTGTTTCAGAAATTGCTATATGTAATGTAATCACATTAAAATACTTTCAAAAATTATATGTCATCTTTTATTTCAGCTATCCACCCAGAACTCAGAGTTCCCCGAACCAAATGAGTCCCATTTCGCAACATTCCTCCGGCGGCAGTCCAGTCCTCTCGCAGAGCCCTCCCCGACGCATGCCGCAGCGCCAGGGCTCCATCTCGGGACCTTATTCCGGCCCCAACCCCTTTGTGACCCCCCAGAGGACCACGGAGTTTGTGATTCCGCAGCGCCACGGCAGCCAGCGAGGCTCAGGGGGGGCCTCGCTGTCTCGCCAGTCCTCCCAGTCCTCGCAGGATATGAGCAGCTCTCCGCCCCGGAGACGCTGACATGGGCGATTGTCTCTACCCGTAGCCTTTGGGAATGATGACGAATCTTGTGTAGTCCCTTATTGTTTGCCATGGAAATTGAAAAAGTAGAGAATATCCAGTATTATTTATTATATTTAAATGAGGATGGTAATCTATCTAACTCATGTTAATGTAATCGAAATCAATAATATTCTATTCCACAATATATTTGTATGTACATAATATATCATATTACATGTTTGTTGTATTGGTTCAGTCAACAATGGCAATGGGAATTATTTGTAAATTCAGTTTGATATTTATTTGTACTCACTATTGTTCTGTTACCTCCCAACTATGCTTTTTTATAAATTGAGATGAGTATAAACAACGTAGTGTAGACAGATTAAAAACAAATTGAACTTAATAGGTTTTTATTTTTAATCAAACATTCTCATGTAAAATTGTTATTATTTTTCTGTCTTGTATATAAAAATAAAGTGAAATATTAGGTGTTTGAATAGTGTACATACTCGTACACAATAGTATGCATGTCTGATAAACATATTTTGATTATGTATTTATGTACAATGTTGTATAGGTAGTAAATGTGCGTAAAAATGTTATAAAACTTAAATTGTGTCATGTCAAGAGGGGCAATATTGATTTTAGAAATCATGTCAAAATAAACTGAGTAAGATATTAACTTGAAAGCATTACACGTAACACTTTTGCAAAGGAACTAATAATTATCAATCGTCTTTGATGTGTAAATTCACAATTGAATGAGCTACAGTTCCTTGCACAGTTTCACTAATGCGGGGCCAGGTATGCGTTTATGGACAATGCTTGACAACCTCATTATTTTATGCATGGAGCAAAATAAATTATGAAGATTAACTCATTCAACAGTCACTACTGAACAGTGGCATGCTGTGACTTTTTGTGGTTTATTTATTGTTAGAAAATATATTTTTTCAACTTTTGATCATTTTGGAGAGAACACTGTAAAAAACTTATTTCCGTACAGCCTTTTCCATATTAAATGTTAGAATTTGAAATTATATAAGTACATTTTTTTTTAATCTTTTCGGATTAAAAAAAAACTATTTTATTTTTCGGAAAAAATCAGAAAAAAGGTCATAGCATACCATTGCTGTTGAATGGTCCTAGAACACCATAAATTTAAAGGGGTCTTAACTGTGGCATAGAAATAGTGGCCATTACGATAATAGTGTCTTGTAGCTTTGGTTAACTCAACGCTTCATTTGTACAATTTTCGCTTTTAGATGTTGTTGAATGACATATCCTGATTTTCTCTCAGAGATTGTGATTGTAAAAATATTAAAAAAAACAAATTCCTAAGATTATTTGTGTTTGATTGTATAAAAATAAATTTTGTGATTCATTTTGTAATGCTTTAGTGGTGGAGTTTGATAAGATTGTTCTTGTTGCGTAATAATATTGCGACATTTTTCTGTGATCCCTTAGTCGTTAATTGTAAAATTAAATATTTGTGTTGACATTTCATTTGCTGATTTTATTGCCATCAGATCGGTATATAGAAAATCTTCAACTCCTTAAGGGCTCAATTGCAAAAACCCCTTACTTGGTATGAAATACAACAAAAAACGTTTACCAAGGATCTGGTCATTCTAGTAAAAATCAGTGGTTCTACCAAAATACGTATTTAGCCAAGTTATATTGTCTTTAGAAATGCAAAAGACTATTTCAACATGTCCCTCACCCAATTATTCTCTCTCCGAAAGTCTGTTATTTTACAGAAATCAAGTAATTTTTTCCGAATAGTTTTATCTTAAGATATGTTAGAATAAATGAATAAAAAAAAATTACTTTGTATTCACCACTTTATTAATATACACAGATATCAACATGTTTCGAAACTAATGCTTTCTTCATCAGGAATATATAGAATACTAAAAAATAATAATGTTGAGTATAGACAAATGATAAACATTAACACAATAACGACATAAGAATAGACTAATTATAAACATAAACAAAAATTGATTGATGTAACTAACTAACCATCAAGCCGTTTCTCCGCAGGGGAAGGCAGAAAGGACGGACTGCCAAACAACTCGATATTGGCATACACTTCTTGCTTCATTCACATTCATACAACGTCTCATACATTCTCTTCTGTTATTCTGACCTCTGACATGACCCGAATTAGTATTTGATTCACTTGATTGTGCCATGTCTTTCTCGGGCGTCCCCGGCTTCTTCTTCCATTCACATTTGCATCATATATTCTTCTTACACTCCTTTCTTCGTTCATTCGCTCTACATGCCCAAACCATCTAAGCGTCCCTTTCTTAATCTTACTCATTACGCTTACATCAGCCTTACATTCTTTATGAATCTCAATTAATCAAAAATATTAATAAAAAAATATTATAAAACATAGAATAAAAATGCAACCGGTTTATAATTAGACAAATTTGATTTTTAGAAATCAGAAAAAGCGTTAATAGTGAAATTAAATTTAATAAATAATCAAATATTTAAAAAAAAATAGCTATCTCTTGAATTTATTTTAATATTGATATTAATAATAAAAATAATTTCTGATATAAATTTGTTATTCAATGTTTTATAATAATTGTTTATCAACATTTTCGATTAATTACCTACTTTAATCATTTTTTGTTAATGTTTATAATTTGTCTATTATTATATTATTGTGTTCTATGTTTATCATTTGTCTATACTTGTCATTATTATTTTTTATTATTCTATATATTCCTGATGAAGAAAGCACCGCTTTCGAAACACGTTGATATCCGTTTATATTAATAAAGTGGTGAATACAAAGTAATTTTTAAATTTATTTATAAATAATGACGCCACAAAGTGAATACCAATCTTTTGAAGAAATTATATATGTTAGAATAATTTACTCAAACAACTACATATATAAAAGGAACTTTAAAGCAGTAATGATTTAATAGACTACTTTGCATTGGGCGTGTTAATTTTACAGTACCTATGTATTTATGTTGGTAGGTATACATATTTACAAACTAAAATTGATTGAACAATTTAAATATTAATAAATTAAATTCTTAAAATGAAATAATAACGATTAATAAATATTTATGTATTTGAAATGGAATAGCCTGACGTTTCCATTGCACTATTTGAATTCATTATACCTATGTGATAGGGAACCTTGCCTTGATGTTGTATCTCATCACTAGATGTATCCTGTATATGGAATAGCAATAAAAAGTCTTAGGTAAATATTAATCTAACCCTACAGTCCTCCAGTTTATCCAATAAAGTTGCATTAGGTAGGACGTAGGTAGCATTGATGTGAATTAACAGTTTCTGTGGACACAAGCTATTTTTTTATAGCAATTAATATATTTTTGTTTTCTAAATACAATACATATAACAAACTGACAAATAACATTGGCGTACCTACCTATCTATTGGCGTATCTGAAATAGCAAACTAAATACATTTTGCTTCTAAAATATAAAAGTGTTTGATTTTACTCAGAAGTTCCACCCACTGAAGTGTGATAATCGATAGAAGTGTATTGTGGACTTGTCTAGTGCGCCTGAAGTATGGACAATTTGATCCTACTTCGGGTGAAGATTGATCAACTTTCTGTCTGGGGCATAGGAGTAAGAAAGGTCTTCTATGAATTGGTAAAATCAGTTTCCTTTCAAATGCGAATAGATCACACTTCTAGAGATTATATATTCAGTGGTTCCACCCAATAAATATTTTCCCATTTCTATCCAACCAATGCCGACTTTAGGAAAACTTTAAAGCTGGCTTTGACCCAACCCATCTCCTACATTATTCTAGATCTAGTACCTAATCTCTATAAAGGAAAATATATTTTCCTAATTAAAGCAAATATAGTGAAGAATTCTTTTATGAAGAATGAATTATTTGACTTTCCATGAAGATTTACTAGGAAAATATAATATAAACCCCAATTAAATTAAACCTAGTTAACAACTTGGCAAAATTACAGTATTAGTCAGACTAAGTCACTGAAAAATGATGATGTATTTAATTAATCCAATTTTGTAGGATCCTTTTTTTTTCCTCATGTAAATAATCATTAGTTTTATCTCGCATGTGTAGGAGGTACGAGGGGGGTTCTACAAGTTCGCAGAACTCAATATAAATAGAATGGTTATGAAAGTAATTTTTATTTTAATCCTTTTCAAGATCAACATATCTTATTCAATGATGTTTGAGTGTCATTATCTCGTTTTTAAGTGTAATTTCCCAGACCCTTGAAAATAGACGACTTTTTTTGCATATAAACTCCTTATTTAACTGACTTCTCATCCCACCAAGAAATATTTTAAATTGTGGTATCAAATAAATTTCGAAAGAGGTCTGGTCTGTTGAATTTGGGGCATGGGAAAAAAATTGGATGTCAATATAAAATGTAATTTGGCGGCTGTTTGTGTCGAATGATTCCGCGCATTGTCGTGATGGAACAGATTTTTTTACATTGTGTTCTGGGTTGCTTTTCGTCAATGTCAGGGCGTAAATTGCCCAAATGGTCAAAATAATAATCTTTTATTATTATTTTTTTCTGTTTTGAAAAAAAAAATAAAAAAAATTGAGCATTAAAAAAAATTGAACAATATCTTTGCCGGCCGTTGGACCAGGCTTTAACTTCTTAGGCAGCCTGTGTCTACTGTTTAGATTGTTCTAATGGTCCTTCCACATAACTGGTTTGCCCGATACTAAAAAAGCCATGGCGTCGAAAGGTTCGACCATCCAGTCGTTCTTTCCTAAAATCAAGCCTATCAACTTTAGGAAAGTCGTGTGGAAGGCCTATAACTATGTTTAATGAATTCAAGTCATCAGACGTCTAAAATCGATATGAAAACCTTTTTTATTGTCCACTCCTTCGAAATTTTATATTTTTTTGCATTTTTTTTCCAAAGTAAACATTCACGGCATCCATCATGGTAAAGCATTTTACATGACTAAATTATCAGCTAAAATTACATTCGTATCTGCGTTAATTTGCTTTAAATCTCAGGTATTGTATACACATTCACTCGCCAGTCATTTAATACCATTTCATGACCCAAAAGTGGATGTTCTGCCTCTTCTAAATTTTGCAGTCGATTTTTTTACTATGTTTTTAATAAGTGGGAAGTCGTCGTACAAAATTAGCACATTAAAAAAAAATAACATTGTCTTTGCCATACAAAAGTAAAAAATCAATATTTGCACATTTTTAGATTTTATCTGTTTCATATACATAGCCAAACATATCCCATTCCAACTTGTCAAAACTTAACTGAAAAACATTTCTGAAAGGAATTTTGGCAGGATGCTATTAGGGCATTTTCCATTGAAGAAATAATTAAGAGAGGAGGTGACCTAATCATATTGAAAGAAACAATAAGTAAATGACTTATTAGCATCGCATAGAGTTGCACCCCTCTCTTGCCATCTTGCATCCTTTGTTAGGCAGAGATATTAATAGTTTCAACGCCTACATTCTTTTTAAAAAATACATTCCCAAATTTATGTCATTCCATCATTTCGTGCGAAGCCATCCTGGTGATCGACTTCTTTCGAACTGTTAGTCGGTTAATTAAAAAATATTATCTTGAAAACAATATGCAGTTTATTAAATAAACAGCGAAGATGATGATCGAATGTTCAGCTTACGAGTATAAAAATGTTTCATATAAAAAGGAAGGGATGTCATTTCACAGGTAAATGAACTGTACTATTCATGTCAATCCAATCGAAATATCCAATTTATTTTAGTATTCAGACATCTTTTCAGTAGACATTTAAGTTAGGTCAGTCGGGGAAGTGCAGCATATAAATGAACGAGTTGGATTCACCTACTAATTGCTAGTTTGCTTTCGAGAAGTAAATGGTTCATAACAAAAGTTTAAACATTTCTTCATTAATAATAGCCTTAGCGCGGGAGCCATAAGAGCATTGTAGTATGTAATATAATCATTTAGTAAAAGCTGTCACCTAGACGCACATACCCCCTGAAATGGGGCAAGTGCGTCTATCTATTATACATATATTTTAATAAACACAGAAATCGAATAATATACTGAAGAAGTTAAAGAGTAATGAACTTTATTTGCCAGCTCTTGCGGTGTCGCGATATTATTAAAAACAAGCAAATACGCAGGGGTTACCATTTCAGGGGTAAATGCAGCATAGTTAAGGGAGTAGTGGATTAGCTTTTGAGCACGCTTGTTAAAATTGCAAGAAAAAGTATTATAAAAACAGAGTGGGTATAACTTATAACTGCACTATTAGAGTATTATTGTGTTAAAAAATATTACGAAATAAAATACCCACCTACGGGTGAATGAATTAAGAGTCAAGTGAATGAATTGACACTTAAGTGAATGATTGATTACTAATCTAAACATTAATAAAAATACGAAAATGTACATTTTGTTTTTAATTTCTCGTTTGTAGTCTCACTGTAGAGTAAGGTGGTCCAGGCCTATATAGTAAAAAAAAAATAATCAAATATAGGTGTAGCCGTACCCTTGATTTGTTACACCTACCATTCCTATGATGTGTTAAAATTTTCAGCCCCTTATCTTATATACAAGGGGGTGCTCATCGAATTATAAGTTTTTGACAAAATTTCAGGATTTTAAATAAAACACTTAATTTAAGGTTTATTAATATTACAAGTATTTTAATCAAATAAGTATACAAATTATTTAAATATGAATAAAATTTTGTAACAAAGTAATACTTAACATAATATTAGTCGCAATCTTTCAAAACTATGTTTGTTAACTCCTTTTTGGATGTTTCAGTGGAAACGATTTTTCTGTTTTGTTCAACGATGTGAAGTAAAAATTGCTTTCTTCCTCAGTCTTAGTGAGTAACGTGTTGTAATCTTCAAACAGTTTAACTCCTCTCTCCGCTGTATCATTAACAACACGCAAATTTGTGATGCAGCTTTTGCCTTGAAGGTAATCAACATTGTCATTCCAAGTCTCAGGAGGTAATTGCAAGAAAGAGTCCTTGATTTCAAGAACTAAGAGTGTTTTCAAAGTTCTTTGTGTTGCAAAAGCATCCAATTTAACCTCTGAGGAAAGCTTAGCAGAGTCACCTCGTACTGAACGATTACCGACATCAGAATTTATTTTTTGAACAATGGCCTGTTTCTCAGCATCAGACAGCTTGTCAGAAAACAAGGCAAATGCAAGTAGTTCATCTGACAAATACCATAAGTGACGCTCTAAGACATCCCTAGCTGCTATACTGATTTCGGAATCAATGGATTCGTACAATTTTAAGGTCTTCCAAAGTAGTAAGTCATTTACTGGCGCATCTGCTGCCAAAGGCGCTTCGATCCAAACTTTGGTGTAGATGAGCACACCAAAACTAACAAATCGAACAATTTGTTTTTCTTCTCTCTTGGTTAGTTTAAATGCTTGTAAATTATTTCTAAAGAGAAAAATCTTCAAAGCATACAGCAATTTCGCCATCCAACGAGCATGATGAATCGGACCTGGAGCGCGCCAATGTATCTTCGTGGGAGGTTTGTTCAAAACAATCATGGTGAGCTTTATTAGCTCTTCGTAATCATCACGAACTTGATTATCTCTAGATAGAGCCGTTGTAAGACTCTCAAGAGTATTTTCAGCGAACTGTTCTGCGTTCTTATCGAGGTCAAGACAATCATAGTCCTCCTTTGGTAATGTTTCCCAAATATCGCTGAATCTTTTGAAAAGTGGGATTTGAGGAGAGCTTGATGGCCAAAAACAAAGAGTAAATATTTTTGAAAGCACTATTTCAAATATGTGATGACGACAAGCAAGCCACAAAAGATCACATCCTGTCTTTCCTTCTAAAAGAGTGCAAGCTCCCTTTTTGGCATCGGTGTTAGAAGCAGTAGTGTCAAAACTCATAGCCCGGACTTTATTTGTGACATTCCACTGTTGCATTGTATCAAAAACAGCATCAGATATTTGTTCCCCCGTTCCTGCAGTAAGTTTAGGTACTCCTAATAGTTTTTCACAACCATTACCAGAGACAAGAATCGGAAGGCGCTCTACTTTCTTATTGCCAGTTATATCGGTCATCAGTTTGCCGTCCCAATGAATTACTAATGGAGAGTCAATATCAAAATTTTCTTTTATATTGGAGTTGTATTCGGATAATGCATGATACTTGTAAGGTTTTTCCCAAACAATATTGAAGTAAAGCTGCAAGCCCGAGGTAATTATGCCTACTGGAAAAAACCAAAATAATTAGAAATTAGACAGCCAAAGACCACTTAGTAACAATTGTAAGAAAACCCACATATTCGAATAAAATCCTTGTAGACCACCCCCCTTACCCTCCCCCATATTTGTGTATATAAGCCTGAAGATGGTCTTGACAGGCTGAACCTGGTTACAGTCAAATAAAATTAAGTGGAAAAAGTTTTATATTAGTTTTATTATAATATATTAAAAAGTACAAATTAAGCATTTTACACAAAAATTTCAAAAAAAACACTCGATTGAGCACCCCTTTTTACATGAGCCATCTCGCTGAAATTTTACTATGTTATTACTATGAATACATGTAACAAATTCACGGAGCGGTCAGATGAAAAATAATAAAAAAAAAATTTTGGACCACCCTACTGTAGAGTGTAGGTGGTGGTTTTGCAGACATTCATAAAGCTCTCGGGGCGAAAATATTGACCTTTGATTGAAGTTTAGTCAATCACACTTCAATAAATTCTGTCAATACTGTAAACAGAGTGACAATATGATAGTGCGTCTCGCTACCTTTTTTAAATGTATAATGGCAAATTATTAAATTTCTTCCTAAATTTAGGCCAATTTTAACAATTTGGACTTGATATACTGCCAAGAAATCAGCCGAATATCTGGTAACAGGCCAATTCACTATCCGTTGCATCGTTAATAAATGTATTTGAATAATAAATATTTTTTTGTGCTTGTAATTCACTTATAAAGAAATATTTGAACCTTAAAATGAACATGTTTTTAATTACTGCAATGGGATAAGCCCGTCATTGTATCGCGTTTGCCCCTCTAGTATGGACGCACTTACCTCCTCTACATGGTGAGAGGGTAGGGTTATTAAATTGTAATTATGTCCTAAAATATCACAAATGTATTAAATCAATATCCACAATTAAAGAGTAACTAGAAATCTGTCGACTCGTCTTAATAAGGATGCTTTACAATGCAAGGTATGATGAAAATTACTGAATAAAATGTATGCTTTCTCTAACACGGAGTAAAAATCACTATGAAAATAAAATGACTGTCAGAATAACATTGTCATGTATAAAGTCATCTAGCACCAGCGAGGTGAAATCTTAGAGTAACACCGGTACCTTACTTTAGCAAACATGACTTTTCTGCGCAGTGTCTCCAGTAGCGAGTGAAAAGTTCGTTCTTCACCTGACCGTCAGAGAGCAGCCGCAAGGTAACGGTTTGCAACGCAGTCCATTGGAGGACTTTTCTGCGCAGTGTCTCCAGTAGCGAGTGAAATGTTCATTCCTCACCGGACCGTCAAAGAGCAGCCTAAGGGTGAAACGGGTTTAGTATCATGTATGTTCATAGATGTCCCACACGGTCACAAATCTCCTAGTTTGTTCATAAAACCTGATAGACGCACATACCCCGTAGACGCACTTCCCACAACTGACCTTATGTTGTTAGTTAATATTTGACTAATGTTTTACAACCGTATAGCATTCCTAATACACATTTTATAAAAAAAAATAATGATCTTAATTACAATAAAAAACAAGTAATTCAGTTGGGGGAGACAACAAAAATTAAGATTTCATAAAAATTAATATACAAATAAAAATCACAAGAACCACATGACGCCATGTTTAAAGTTATTTAAAGTGACATTTCGACCCATTGGAATAACAAGGTTCCACCTGACACGGCAATGTTATGCGATAACGACTCTTAAAGTTACCTTCCATAGAGCACATTATCGCATGACATTGCTGTGTCAGATGGAACCTTGTTATGTCAAGGGGTCGATTTGCCGATAGGTACTGCCAACCCTATGACGTCGTATAACCATTTTTCTTATTTTTAAATAACTCAAACTAATACCCCTAGTTGAACCTATAACCTATTTCATAAGTTTATGGTTTGGGTTTTAAAGAAAAGAAAATCATGTCTCCCCCAACTGAAATAGTTTATTTATTTATTTTTTTAGGTTGGTAGTACTTATCGGCAAATGTCACATCAAATAAGTTTTAACATGGCGTGTTGTAATTCTTTCAATTTTTAGGCGTATACATTTTTGCAAAATAGTAATTTTAAGTGCACTATTTGATGTCTCCCCCAAATAAAATAGCTATTTCTTATTGTAATTATGTTAAACCAAAATCTTCAAAAAATTAAAATGCTTATTAAGAATGCTATACGATTGTAAAAGATTACCAATATTTGTATTCGGGGAGGAACTCAATCTTTAAGACAATTGACACGGGAAAATTGTATAAATTACCATTTAAATGGGCAGCCCTCAACCGAACATTTTGTTATTCGAGAAAAAAAAACAGAGTCGTAGCGAACACAACGCGGAGTTTGAGGCTACCATAATTATGCTGTTATGACAATTTCTTTTTACTGATATAATAACGCTATATTTATATTCATAGAAACATTAACACCATTCAATAATTTATCATAATCCAGAAAAAAATATTCACTGACCGTTGTGAAAAATGCTTTGTGAAAGTTTTGCGTAAAAATTCATTTGTTTTTGTTTATTACACTTTAAAAATGGAATATTAGGAAAATAAAAATAAACTAAAAATATCCCAACTGTTACTGAAAGTTCCTACCCATGTTACGCTACAATTTATTTTGTTTAGTGCATTGTTATAGGTCATTGATATACATGGCATCCGGAAACTAGTGGTACAAGCAGGACATTGGTGAATCTGCATCACATTTGGAGACGATATTAAAAAATATATATATTTTTGAAATCTCTATGTGATGTAGATTCACCATTTTCCCGCTTCTACCACTGGTTTCCGGACACCGTGTATAAAAAATTTGTGATACAACTTTTCAGGTTTCAAAGTGATGCATGTAACAGAGAAAAAATGAATCGTGGTAGAAGCTTTGGCAAGTCAACCAAGGTGCTATGCTCAAAACATTTTGAATAACATTTCCTACATGATTTTTACTACAGTTTACAGTTTACAGTTTTTACTACAGTACTACAGTCAGAAAAAAAATTATACAAACAAAAGTGTGTTTTATTTCAAGAAGGAATGGGTAATGAAAACTAAGAAATAATTATTGTTGCCCCTCAATGTTCATCAAAAGCCAATGAAAAATTCATATTGACAACTATGGAAACGATGCGGCGTCGCCGCCATCTTGTCAGCCATTTTAGTATCACCGTTTGGACAGATATTTTTGTTGGTATGCCATGTCCTTATGTCATTGAGAATACTGACCATCTCTATAGTAGTCTCAGCCAGAGGTCATACGTGCGTTGTTGACAATCGTTCTGCATAAAAATCTTCCTTCTCATGCGTCTTGTATGAAAAGATAGAAGACGATGACGCACGTACGATCTCTCTCTGGGACCATTATAACTGTATCATCTCACCGCTGGGAACAAAAGTCCGGACTGCTGATTGGTTGTTGGCTACGCAACGTGGCGTATAGAGCCTAAAGCACATGAAAACGATTAATAGAAAAACAGGCTCTACGCTCGACCAACTAATATGCAACTTGTAAAAAAATTCAGTGAAAAAGGTTTTCCATACATTTTTTGATGATCGTTCAGTGCACACTTTGGTGCCCTAGAGTCCTAGAGACGAGTTGTAATGTTGCCAGCGCTATAAAATATATAATTATTCCATGTTATAGGACATAGGTAATTTTAAAATGATTTAGGGAATAATTTCGGCGCCCCTTCTGAGATTACGCCTATGTTTTTTGCACAGTATGAACGTATGGCAGATCCGGCGCTGAAGTAAATTATGACCGCAACTGTATAAGTTCAAACCCCGCTAAATAATTGCTAATTTTGGGACCCGTGACAAGGAGACGTCAGAAACCCGAAGAATAAGAATTTGCAGGTCTCGAATTGGTGAGTATCATACAATGACATTACAAACAAACAGTGTCATATAGTTAATCCATTTACAAAAATAAAATTTGGGCCTCTCAATATGTTTCGACAGCTCTGATAGAATCCCAATTCTAGGTTGGCGAAGTTAATCTGGATAACCAGATAAGAAAAAGGTGATAGGAAGGACTAAGGAGAAACAGGAGGATGCCACGGAAATTGAATAGGCCTACCTTGGTTCGCGAATATCCTTTAGCACTTAAGGGGAACGGCTGCGGTGTCTGTTTCATACAAAACTGAATTTTGGATTGGAGGCGAAAATACCCATCCAAACGGAATGATCTACTTTTTTAATTAAAGGTTTAGTAAATATCTAGTACGGATGAGAAGTATTTTATTTATTTTTGTTTTAATTTTTTAATTATGTGCCGTGAAAAAAAATCATTTTTCATAATTTTAGAGGCAGCTTAGAAAATTATTTGCGGGTTTATCGTACTTTTTAAAAAATATATCACATTTGCTATGTAAGTATGATTACATAAATAAAAATATAAAATTAAAACATTTAAGAAAAAAGGTTTTTTCGGGTCGATATTTTAAATTCTGTATGGCAAATCTGTTTTCCACCGTAAATCTTTAATTTAATTTAATGTCCACCATAATGCTTATTTTAATAAACTAATTCGAACCAGTTTGAACTATTATCGGTGGGCACTAATACATTCAAACGTGCTATCTTAAAATGATTTACCTGTACGTCTTTAAAAAAAAATTAGTTCTTCGATTTTTAGGTGATTTAAAACCGAGATTTTGTTAGACGAGTATTTCCTAATAATTTTGTTTTTCGGGGTTACAAGTTACGAAATTTTGAATCGTTTCGAAAAATTACAAGTTTATTGTAATGAATTAGTTCTTCATATACTATTCGATCCTTGGCAGAACTTGTTAATTCAAACAGTCAACTAATATAATATGTCGACTGCATCGAGTGGTTTGGCATTTAATTGAACATATTTTTTACTTTAGAACCACAAAATGTCATTACGGCAACACCAAGTTACTGAAATATGTATTTTATATAAAAGTGATTTCACATATTCGCGTTTGATAGCTCGTTTTAAAGAAACAACGTAAAACATCATAATTAATTTTTTTGACGTTTTTAGAAATTTACAATTTTGATCCATGAATTTGATTTTGTTTTTCATTGTATATTTTTCGATACATAATTATATTGTTGTATTTTATACCTACCTACATGTATTCTATTGCATACATGTAATTATCTTCCTTGCAAAGCATTAAATAATAAAAAAAGTTTAAACATACAATTATCTAAGAATATGACGTCGAATCATCTCCTTTTGGAAAAACACCACTAATTTCTGAACACCGTTTGATTAAAGTTAAACATATGCACTTGGATCATTGCGTTTTTTTAAACTTGGTTTGATTTTTCATTTAAAACACTTTAAACAAACGCACCGCCATTAATGTTTGTCTACTTTTAAACGTCAGACTGCTATGACATGGGTATTGGGTACGCTCGGAATCTACTCATAACTACTCTGAGCCCGCTCTCTGGCGGTCCGGTAAGGAACGAACATTTCACTCGCTACTGCAGATACTACGCAGAAAAATAAAGTTTGCTAAAGTAAGGTAATGGTTTGCAGCGCAGCGGGACTTTTCTGCGCAGTGTCTGCAGTAGCGAGTGAAATGTTCGTTCCTTACAGGACCGTCAGAGAGCGGGCTAAATCCAAATCGGACACTGAAAAAAAAACCATTTGCCCAGCAACTTCAATTTACATATCGCTCGTGGGCAGGAACATAAAGGTAATGCGGAGTTTAGTATGAAATGTGGCAGGATTGGGGGTGACGCTAGGGTTAGGTGTGTGGGTAGGAGTAGGGGTAACACATCACAACCACAAGACTTTCCTCCAAACCATTCATAACCTCGGGCAACGCACTTCAGATAGTATCTTAAATATAAATATTTAATAATTCAACACCTAAAACATATATGATTAAAACACTACTTCCTTACTTAAATACCTTTAATACCCGGAGAGTGCTTCGATTTCCGATGCTATTAAGTGTAGAAATTGAAAAATTCTAGAAACGACAATCAAATAAGGGGCGAGTAGATCCGGAACCAATTTCAACATTTCTATGCAAAAACACGATTTCAATTAAATGTTCTTAAGCATAAACAAGCCGTTTAACACATCAACGCCTAAAAGTATTTCAGAGAAAAGGAAACTAGGTTTTGTCTATTTACCCACAGAGTTTTAAGCGGGAAAAACATTTTAGAGCTTAAAACAGTGGCCTCAAACTCAAAACTCAATCGGGCCGCAAATTTAAACCAATAATAACCACGGGCAAACCATATTAATACATAAAAATTTTCCTAGGTTATGGGTTTCTCAAAATTGAGAAAAAAAAAATCGAAGCCTGTTAAAGGCCGACATAAATTAATTAGCGGGCCGCCAGGTTGTGATCACTGCTTACGAAGATGGGGAGCGGTTTCTGAAGCCTTTTATTTAATTTTCGATCACGTTCCATTTTCGAATTGGAGCGGACAAACGTACATACCTACATACCCCGAACACGGAGACGTAGATAGTACGTAGATATATCTATCTACTAAAATAAAGGAAAAGTGATTAAATGCTTCTGAGGTTGTTGGGTTTTGAAATGAGAATATGGTTGGTTCCTACCGTAATGGTATTTATCCAGTTCCCGCCTTTCCTAATCATGTCAACTAAATTTCACCAACTTGCGCTGCCAGGGGTGCTTGTGTAGCATGTTGCCAACAATATATTGTACATGTCATTTTTCTTCGGTATTTGGTGTAAGTTCAAATGCGTTTTGAAAGAAAGTAAAAGATTGTCGTTGAAGGTGTTGCTCGTTGTTAGGGAAATTATTGTGGTAAAGTTTTACAATCGTATAGCATTCTTAATACACATTTTTTATTAAAATTATTATTAAGTGATATTCATAATTTAAAACAAAAATAAATAAAATACTTCTCATCCGTACTAGATATTTACTAAACCTTTAATTTAAAAAAAAAATCATTCAGTTTGGGTATTTTGGCCACAAATTCAAAATTAAGTTATGTATGAAACAGGAAGCGCAGCCGTTCCCCTTAAGATTTCAGAAAAAATAATATACACGTAAAAATCACAGGAACCACATGACGCTATGTTCAAAGTTATTTGATGTGACGTTTGCCGATAGGTACTGCCAACCCTGAGATGTCATATAAGCATTTTTCCCATTTTTAAATAACCCAAACTAATACCCCTAGTTGAACCTATGTGCTATTTAATAGATTCATAGTTTGGATTTTAAGGCGATCCACCGGCTAAAATTTTGACGAAATCACGCCTTCCTTAAGCAGGTTGAAAATCCCGCTGTACATCGACCGCATGCTTCAATTTACGCAAAAAAATATCACCAAAATGCGTGTTTTATTCTATTCTGTAAAGCTTAGACATAATTATTAAAATGTCATATTCTAAGAAAACTTAATTTACCACAATGAACAATACGAAAATATGGGAAAAAGGAGTTTATAAGTAGGAGATTTTGCGCTTTAAACATTTTTTTTAATGTCTGATACTTAATTTTTTTCTAAGGTTATAAAAAGACATACCAAAAAAATGCCTGGTTAAATGAAAGGCCAGGGTGTGATCTACTTGAAATAATAAATTATAACTTAATTAAATCATCTATGATATTTCTAGGCCAACAAATTCTCAAACCGAAAACACACGATTTTGCATTACTTCCCATTGGATGCCTTAAAGAAAAATTAAAATCATTTTTTGGTGTCTCCCCAAACTGAAAGAGCTATTTTTTCTTTATTGTAATTAAGTTCAATTAAAAACGATTCAAAATATATATTAAATGCGTATTAATAACGCTATACGATTGTAAAAGTTTACTATTCTTATTTTTCCAATCATATTTGTCCTTTAATGTTAATTACTTCGAGGCTTTATGCTTTCCATTATTATTGTGCTTTCGGTAAAACCTTAACAAATAAAGAAAGTGATTTTTCCTTTCTATTCATTCTTTTATACCCCACATCTACTTTCATCCAATTCCATCAAACACCATTTCGTAATTGAGTGTTTACAGTCTATTCACAACTTCATTTGAAGCTGTATAATTCAGATGCAAAGTTGAGATAAAATTTTTGCACAAAAAATGCATTTCTTAGCCAGAATATGCGGTTGAGTAGTTTCATTTGATTGTTATACTATTTAACTAATACATAATGGCTTCTTTGAAAAAGCTAATAAAACTAATAAGCCTTCGTTATAGAATTTTGTGAAATGTTTTCATACATATGCTTTTGCTGCCAGCAAGTTGTTATTGAATTATTGGTAACAGAATATTTTATAGAAAAGATAAATGCATATTAAATAATGACTTGTAATCACAGTACACGTTGGAGAATTTCTTAGTTTCGTTTTCCTGTGAGACATCTAGGTGTTGTCATTTAAATCCTTTTAAACGATCGCAGTGCCCTCATTTTTGTCTAGACTGTGTTACAAGGGGGAAAAGGGGAGAAGGACTAGACAGTGTAAGGAAGAAGGAGAGGATGGGGCCCCAAGTTGGCCGCCAGTGTTACAAGGGGGAAAAGATGGACTCGACAGTGTAACAAGGTAAGAAAGGGGAGAAGAGTGCTGGTGAAAAGAAGGTAGTTTAACTCACCTCCAGGCCAAAGTAGGGCTGATCTAAGGTTCCACCGTGGTTAGCTCAGCTGGTAGGGCATCTCCTCTCCTATCTCAAAGTCGAAGGCCGGCCTTACGTCGGGGGAAGGTAACTAACTACTCGAATGATGAGATGTGTGCTTTTTTTTTTTTTATTACAGGAGACCGTGAGGGAAATAATTTCCCTCAAGGCCTATATCATCTTTGAGCGTTTGCTCAGTGCGAGTGGCCGGAAATTTTGTCCCGTACGCTGTCTCATTGGTCAATAATGATGATGTCCGGCGAGACGTGCCGTTATTGGTTGGAGCGCCGCGGAGCGGCTAGATGTATCTTTATTTAACTAGCGGCTAGAAGTATTGTTCTTCCAACGACTAGAATATCTTAATTGTGTTACGTAACAACTGTCAGACTGTACGTAAGAGTGGTTAATCCAAAGGCTCTCCCGGAGTTTGCAAGTTTAGTTTATGGGTTGTCAAACTTACAACAATTATCGAGTGTTCTCTTGTATGAATTCATGTCCAGGGATGAACTGAAAACAATAAGGCTTAAGAATATTAATAAATGACGTCATTTTCAATGCATAAATCCGATTTTACTTTTGCTAATATTTTTCATCTATCATCAATTGCATTACAGACATAAGACACGTTATTGTTTCACAATATTTACACAAAAGTATTTCACAATGATGTAACAGTATCGAGTTGGGAGATAATTGTATTATTTTTTTTATATATAAATACCGCACAAAAGTCCCAACTGCTTCCAACCGTCTGGAGCCAGTGAGACTATGGCATCCCCAATTGGGGAATGTTGAAAATGAAGGTATCGGGGAGGGGAAGGATAAGAGGAAGAGGAAGGTGGGGGAAAGACCTGGCTATTCAGATCTGGTCACCAAACACGGCTAAAAGCCATTTTAAGCAACGTTTCAATTCTGAATGGTGGTCTTTCATCATGGCGATACTGAGAAAGTCTTCCAATCTGGAACGTGCGCAAATATATTATTGTTGAATGGAGTAATTGTGAAACAGCACAAATTAATAAAATAAAATTTACTTGCGCACGCCGGGATTTGAACTCGCGACATTCGGATTAGTTGTCGAGAGCCTTATCCCTCGACCATGAAGGCCGTCAATTATTATTATTTATGATAGTAAGTAAATTGCCTGTACTTATGAATAAAATGTTATTTCTTGGTGTTACTAGTGTTTGTCGTGTAAAAACACTTCCTCATCATACAGGAGGGCATTTGGAATTTTTATGCAATTCTGTCAGTGACGCGACTCACTCGACACGTAACATCTTAATATTAAATCAAAGTACGGCAATTACCGTTTTTTTTTCTTGCACTTTGTGTGCTGTACAACGTGTCTATTGTTTGCAATGTCATCGCCCAGGATAATATACCGTGTATAGAAGATAGACGATAAGATGTACACATTTTTCATTTAAATAATGTCAAGCCACAAAGTGATTCCTTCCTTCGATAAATTCAAATTCTTTGTTACAAAATTTTCAATTGCTTATAAAACTTGTAGTTAAACAATGGAAGGGGTTCTGCAACATGGGGCAAGACTGGGTAGTAGTAGTATCTTCTAATAACATAATCCCCATTATGTACTTAAAACCACAGTCTATATATTACGCTCGGCATAAGGTCGGAATAGTGAAAAACTTGACTTATTATCACGATATAGGTATGGTTAAAACTGCCCTAAACCGGGCTTAAGGCCGGATTAACTCTATACCAATGCTGAACTGGCGCGTAAGAAACAAATAAGTAAGACGGTATATTTCTGTTATGTATAGCGGCCAAGCCCATCGGGAAACTCCCAGAACTAGTACGCCCCTCTGCGTATGTCCCGTTAAAGAAAAGAGGCTTAGCGGTTCTGGGGAATCATTATAATGGGCACACGTTTGAGTGTATTTGTGCCGGTATTGTGGTTGAGTAGTTACGATCCTCGGCTACAAATCCGGAAGTCGCGGGTTCAAATTTCAGCGTGGGGAAGTAGATTTTATTTGATTAATTTGTGTTATTTCACAATTTATTAATTAAAAATAACATCACAAAAGGTGTTAAGCAAGGCTGCGTAATGTCACCGTGGTTATTCAATCTATAAATGGATAATTGTATGCAAGAATTGAAAGAGGTGGGCCTGGGCGCGAAAATGAGTAGTCTGCAAGTATGTTGTCTGTTATATGCTGATGATGCGGTGCTGATTGCTAACAGTATGGAAGATCTACAGTCCCTCGTATCTAGGATGAACGAAGTATGTATGAAGAATGAGCTAATGCTGAATATAAATAAGTCCAAAGTCATGGTGTTTGAAAGACAGAGTACGAAAACAGTATGCAATATAGTTGTGAATGATGAATACTTGGAGCAGGTCAATGAGTTTGTGTATTTGGGAAGTATGTTTACGAGAGATGGAAAGACAGATAGGGATATTGAAAGAAGGGTGAATGCAGGAAACTCCATTAACGGAGGACTGAACGCGGTTGGCGCAAACAAAAAGTTGTCCAAGGAAGCGAAGCTAGCAGTCCACAATGGAGTGCTGATACCAACCTTGATGTATGGCAGTGAGGCATGGAACTGGCAGAGGAAGGATGAAAGTAGACTGAATGCTGTAGAAATGAGATCCCTGAGACGAATGTGTGGTAAAACCATGTATGATCGAGTGAAAAATGTTGAGATTCGTAAAGAATGCAAGGCTGATGTAAGCGTAGTGAGCAAGATTAAGAAAGGGACGCTTAGATGGTTTGGGCATGTAGAGCGAATGAACGAAGAAAGGAGTGTAAGAAGAATATATGACGCGAATGCGAATGGAAGAAGAAGCCGGGGACGCCCGAGGAAGACATGGCACGATCAAGTGAATCAAATACTCGAGCCGGGCCATGTCAGAAGTCGGAATAACAGAAGAGAATGTATGAGGCGTTGTATGAATGTGAATGAAGCAAGAAGTGTTTGCCAAGATCGAGTTGTTTGGCGGTCCGTCCTCTCTGCCTACCCCTGCGGGGAAACGGCGTGATGGTTAGTTAGTTAGTTAAAAATAACATAGTATATTTGCGGCATGTTCTACCACCATTCAGAATTGAAATGTTGCTTGAAATGGCTTTAGCACTATTTGGGGACCAGATCTGAATAATTAGGTAATTCCCCAACTTTTTCTTCCCGATCTGCTTCCCCTCCCCATACCCTCTAGCTCCACAACGTACCATAATTGGGGATGCCGTAGTCTCACTGGCTCTGGTTAGCAGGGAGCAGTTGGTACTCTTAGGCGGTTTCACATAAAAAGTGAATTGAATATTTGAAAATGGCTTTTATAAATGTTCCTCTGGTTTTTGTGGCCGACTGAATAAATGAGAAATACCGAGGTATCTATGTTTGCGTTATAACTCCCGACATAAAACTAGATTGAGAAAGTCAAATGTACGGGTAAAGACAGGTTGCAACTAGAAGTAAAAAATCATCAAAGAGTAATAGTTCTTTGATGTAGAAGCATTATTGTGACATTAAAAAATGTTCACACATTTGTATAAAAAAAATATTTTTAACAGAAATTTGTCGTATTTTTTTCATTGTCTATTTTGTGTTTTATTTTATTTTTAAGGTTCGGTCTTTAGGGTAGCACAGTTTTTCAGCTTATATTGACAGCACGCTATTGAAGTTACCTATCAAAATAAATATTTTCACTACCATAAAACTGAAAATGTTGGGAAATTCAAAAATAAAAACAAATATGTTCTGATTTTTTATGCAAAAACCATTATGTATGTACTCATGTCTGTCTACTACTCAAGTTCTTATCAGTTCTTAAACCAGAAAGTCATGTTTGTGGAAGATGGGATTATCTGGTTCTCTGTAATGTTGAAATACAACATATTGTACTTGTAATGTGGTGCAGCAGCAAAGTAGTGCAGATTCTGAACTGCAGAAAATTTCTGAAGACTGCCTGAGACACTTGTCAAAAGTGAAAAATCGTCTTTCTTTGTTTGACAACCTATATTTTGGCACCACAAACCACCGAAAGGTTAAATTTTTTGGTTCTATCGGAGAAGGTTGAGTGGAAATTTTCCATACTACGAAATTGTATAATGCCGTTCCAAATGATATTAAAAACAACCGCGGAGATAAAAAAAGGTTCAAAAACGACATCAAAATATGGCTAAGTAAACATGAACATGATTAGAAATACCAAAACAACAACCCGCAATCCGCCTCGGAACAGGAATCCCTAGTGACTATGTATATGATAAACTATTGTAATATACTTAATAATGTAACGTGATGTTAATGTATCTTAAATAGAATTTATTTTTAAAAAAATTATAAATCCTGAATATATTTTAACTCTTCAGCTGAGAGTGAAATTCGACCAACGGATAATGTGTCATAGGTTAAATTATTAGCCCACACTTTCCCGTAGACAAGGCAGACAGGGTAACCATCAGAAAACGTAATTAAATTTTGGTAATTATTAAATGATCCTGTTTTAATGGCGGACTTTCCACTAGTCGGATCGTGCTTTATAATAGAACTTGGCAAAAGGGTGAAACACCAGGTTAAACGTGTTATTTCGATTTGCGTTGGATCCAAAATGAACAAATTTATCTGCTACATTAATTATTAAACATACCGGTAAAAATGTGGTAAAATTAATTAAAAGAAAATTAGATTTCCGGAGTATTAATTTAATATAAAATTAAAAACGTGATTATTTCCACAAGTAAGTAGAAACATATGTATCATAAATAATAACTGCCACGAGGAAGTTAATTAATACGTAGGTATATTAAGTCATAAAAACGTTATATAGATGATTTTCAGACATTTGTGAATGCTAGATTCCTGATAAAGAAATTAATCACGTCCTCTGCACGCGAAACTAGAACTAGAATCTACCTACAAATTAAAATTATTTCTTTGTGCGTTTCATACCTGTTCCCATACAATGTATGTACTCCGTTATTTAGGAACACAAAGTATACATTTAAGTGCATAATTTGTTTTCTCGTTTTGGTACATATGTATTTGTTTTTATTTTCTTAAATACTGCACAAGAGTCCCAAATGCTCCGAATCGGTGGAGCCGGTGGGACTATGGCATCCCTAACTGGGATATGTTGTGAGACTGAAGGTAGAGGGGACGGGAAGTAGATGGTTAAGAGGAAGGTGGAGAAGTACCTGGTTATTCAGATCTAATCACCAAACCGGGTTAAGGACATTTCAGGCAACAATTCGAAAATTAATGGAGGTCTTTCAGGCGATACTGAAAGTATCTACAACTCTAGAACGTGCAGCAAATACATACATGTTATTTTAATTGAATTAATTGTGTAATAACGCAAATCGATCAAATACAATTAATTGGAGCACACTGAGATTTGAGCCCGCTACCTCTGGATTTGTAGTAGAGGATCTCAACCACTCCGTCGTTTGATTGATGATTTACATTTCCTTGAAGGTGTTCGAATTAATTACTGTGCCAATGAATTATTTCCACTTCTCCAGCTATAACCAAGGAACATTGATATAATATGTGGATTTTTTTTCATAATATTCACATGGATTGGTTGATTAACATATTTGTCTCGTTCGTCCCAGCCAAAACATAGGAAGGTAGAATACACAGACTGGTCGAGCTTTGCGAAGAGAATTTATAGTGGGAAAGGATCTGCATATTTTCCAATAAATTAATTACACATTTTCTTGACATTCTCATTATAAATCCGAACACTGTCTTGGCAGTTTTATAATTAAAATGGAAGGGGGGTTGTAAGTGTTCATTAGCATATGATTATTAAATAATTTACTTTCAAAAAACCTTTTAACTAACTAACTAACTAACTAACCATCACGCCGTTTCCCCGAAGGGGTAGGTAGAGAGGATGAACCGCCAAATAACTCGATCTTGGCATACACTTCTTACTTCATTCACATACAACGTCTCATACATTCTCTTCTGTTATTCCGACTTCTGACATGGCCCGACTCGAGTATTTGATTCACTTGATCGTGCCATGTCTTCCTAGGGTGTCCCAGGCTTCTTCTTCCATTCACATTCGCGTCATATATTCTCCGTACACTCCTCTCTTCGTTCATTCGCTCTACATGCACAAACCATCTAATCGTCCCTTTCTTAAACTTGCTCACTAGGCTTACATCAGCCTTGCATTCTTTACGAATCACAACATTTTCACACGATCATACATGGTTTTACCACACATTCGTCTCAGAGATCTCATTTCTACAGCATTCAGTCTACTTTAATTCTTCCTCTGCCAGTTCCATGCCTCACTGCCATATATCAGGGTTGGTATCAGCACTCCATTGTGGACTGCTAGCTTCGCTTCTTTGGACAACTTTTTGTTTGCGCCAACCGCGTTCAGTCCTCCGTTAATGGAGTTTCCTGCATTCACCCTTCTTTCAATATCCCCATCAGTCTTTCTATCTCTCATAAACATACTTCCCAAATACACAAACTCATCGAGCTGCTCCAAGAATAAACCTTTTAGTGGTATATATACATTATTTTTAAAAAATGTACACGAAGATTTTCCCTGAAAGGAAATTCATAATTACGTAATTTGTGCAGTCTATAAATATGGACATGAAATATAATAGATAGGTATATGAACTGCCCCAAAATAAACTAAAATAAATTTGATATTCCAAATCAGTCTAATAATTTTATTGACATAATATATTTTTAAATGCTATAGAGCAGTGGCGGCTCGTGGGTCCGAATGTGTGCAGGGCACACGGATATACCCATCTACTTAATTAAAAAACCATATAAATGAAAAAAAAAAAAAGTAATTTTGGACATGTAAAAAAACCATATCATTCAAATACAATTTTTAATGTAGTTTAATCATATAATATTATGTGAGGTACCATAATTCTTAAGCTACCCATATTCACTGATAATTTTATTGATGTAAGATAAATAAGAGATTTTTTTTCATCGATAACACCACGTTGAATACGCCGGTTTTCGTCTGATCACTGAAGTTAAGCAACATTGGGCGAGGTCTGATATGGATGGGTGACCGCTGGGAAATACAGCGTGCTCCTGTCTGTATCTTTTGCGTTAGCTAACACAAGTTAAATCGGCCATAAATAACATATTTTGATCATTTGGTAGTCCGTATCGCGTTAAGAAGTTAAGTTTGCGTTTACGTTAAGAGACAAAACCGTAACGCAGACTCAAAAGACGACGCTGCGTTTATGAAAACTGTCAAAATGTCTTCGTATGGCCGATAACTTGCGTTAGCTAACGCAAAAACAACAGGCTTGCCCCCCTGGTCTATTTTTACCTTCCACTTCCTGGTCTATTTTTTTTCTAATTAAATCGTATCCTTAAACACATAGTTATGTAGTTTAAGAACTATCACCGTCTCTATGAATTGTTCCAAGATGTAGTAGCGTTATCTCGAGATGATTACTATTGGTATGCGATATGCGAGGGAACAGTTAATATTGTTTTGTTCTGAGATCGCGTTGTATAATAATGACCAGATGAAAGGGTTGGAAGCTAATCCGCGAGGTAAGGCGGATTTTAATATAAACGAGTGAAGTACTTTAGACGTCGGTTTAAATGTAGTTAAGATAAGCTAGCGTAACTTTGTGATTCCGGGTTAAGTTTTACTTGAAAAGGCAATTTGTAGTTATCATTTGGAAAAAAAATATAATCGTTTTTAATAATGCAATCAACGAATTACAAAATGTTGAGAGAGATGATAAGATTAATGGTGCTGGGCATATTTACCGCCAAGAAGGTGGTATAAGTAATGGTGCTAGTCATATACACTGTCAAGAAGATGGTATAAGTAATTCTGCTGAACATGTACACTGTCAAGAAGATGGTATAAGTAATGTTGTTGGTCATATAAACTGTCCAGAAGATGGTATAAGTAATGCTGTTGGTCATATAAACTGTCAAAAAGATGGTATAAGTAATGCTGCTGGTCATATACACTGTCAAGAGAATGGTATAAGTAATGCTGCTGGACATTTACACTATTAAGAATATGGTATATGTAATGACACTGGACGTACACTGTCGTGTTCAAAGAAATGCCCCTGAAATGACATTTCGCTTTGCCTTTAATTTAAAAAAAATAGCTAAACTTCAATTTTTGACAAGATTCGTAGCACAGCGGTAAGAGCTACATCTCTGAGTGGGGCCGCACGCTCAAAATCCCGTAAAATGCAAAAGATGTACATTAAAAAATGTACATTTGTTATTCGTTTTATTGTAGAAGATGATCTATTTTACCCTGGAGAAATTACTACAGCCATATTTAACAAATAGTTCTAAATAGGTTGATGCTTCACTCCTTTCTTCTAACCATTTATTCTTGCTCTATCCGATATCCTTTCACCTCATAGTACTTCTATTATTTCATCGCATAATTGGGGATATGATAGTCCTACTGACTGTGGGAATTGATTTAAAAAAATAAAAATAGGATCAAGGGCATGCCAGAAAAAAGAAGATACTACTACTATATTACATCAGTGATGTAGCGATGACCAATGAATGACCGAAATAGAACGCAATATTCTAAAAGAGAGAATATTGCAAAGCTAGAAAATAATGTGTAGACTAAGGCTAAAGAAAGAACTAAATAAATGAAATGATTGGGTTTCAGAAATCCTTAGAATCCTAGCACATCAAATGTTGAAAAGTTCACCCCTCTTATTTATATTTTACTTTATTACACCCTCATTATATGCCGAATACCTCAGAGGGCAATATGAAATTTAACTTATTTCAGGAAATCGGTTTTGACCTTTCAGTTTCTTGCGCTTTCATAATATCGCTGAAGCGTTATTTGACGTCTGCGGGAACAAACAACCATTCCTTTATTATTATCCACCCCCAGGACATTCCACTTACTTAAACTTGAATGCGGGGGATAGCGTATGGCGAGCTCATGACATTTGTACGAAATAATAAAGCACTTTTAATTCGGCTGGAAAATTGTATTCAGAACATATTCTGGAAGTTTATTCACGTGGTACTCGAATATGTTTAAAAAAAATGTATTCACGGGTTTGAACTAAATATATGTAGATATTATTTAATAAAAACACCACTTTCTCCACCAGGAAAACATAATAAGGGAAATAGTTTGGATAATAGATATTATTTTAACTTTTGGCCTAATACCTAATCTTTGAACATGGGAACTATATCCATGAATCCGAATTACAGGTCTTAACGTAAGTAGGTTCGTGAGCTTTAATGGATCATCATTATACTAGAATTAATCACTAAGGACCTAAGATCAATCCCCGAAACGCTGGATGTAGCACCTATCGACAATAGTTTCTATCTAGGATGTATAGGACCCACTTATACTAATCCAAACTCAAATAATGTATACTAATGTATGAAGTTATCACTTTGTGGTTATTCAATATAATCAAATGAAACGATCACACTGTAATTGTAGAACTTGGCAGCCACCTCTGGTCGGGAGCCCCAAAATATCTGACAAAAATCCTTGTTTTAGAAACGGGCGGTCCGTTTGATAGATTTGGTTATCTTAACAAACGGACTGGAATCTTTGGTACACAGACGTCAGGTGGGAATGCTGTTCTTGTTCTACTGGTATTTTAATGGAAGATGCTCTGAGGAAAACACGCCAAACGCGCGCCCTATATTTGCACACAGTTGACATTTGTCACATGAGAACGGGTCGCTTCTACGACTCGTTCTTGTGTTCAACAGTTCGTTTGTGGAATGATCGACCGGCCTCTGTGTTTCCTCCATCCTACAACATGGGTCTCTTCAAGACCCAAGTTCACTCCTTCCTATCCACTAAAGACCCTCCATACAGCATCCTCAAAGATGATATAGGTCTTGAGGGAAATTATTTCCTTCAGGGTCTCCTGTGTGGAGATACTGTAAAAAAAATAAATTATTATGGCAGCTCCCACTCCCACTGTTATACCTATTATGTATGTTCTGCCATAATTTTGTAATGTTGTTAAGTGTATATTTAGCCCTGACGATGGAACGGTTGTTCCGAAACCGGTCGGCGTGAAAAATAAAAGTGGTTAAAACAAAGTTTTATTGTTTGATTTGATTCAAATAATCTAGTCTAAACGGGCGAATTATTAAAAAAAAATCACCAGCAGTGCTTTTTAATGTGATTACCGCACAAGAGTCTAAAGTGTTCAGAGCCAGTGGGACTAAGGCATCCCCAATCTGGTGCACGTTGTGAGGTTGTGGGATGGAGGAGGGGATGAAGGCCGGGAAGAGGAAAGTTGAGAAGTACCTACCTATCCAGATAGGTCACTAAATACAACTAAAGTTATTTCATTCAAATTAAATAAATTTAGATAAAATACATATTATTATTTAAAATAAGTAAAAGCCTTAATAAAAATAATTTTTAAAATGTCTCCAAATCGCAGCATCAGATACGTTCCGTGCCACCGGGCCTCTCTTCGTACGACGAACGAAAAAGACGTCATTTTGTAAGAAATTTATTAATGAAACACTTACTAGCTCACTTACTTTTAACTTAACACCACTCGGGTCCAGGCTATATAGAATCATGTCACTTATATCTATCTGTTAGATTCGAGATTTATTTAGAAATATTCCCACTCGACATTACTATTTCAAATAGATTCGCTGTTTTTTAACGTATTCCAAAATAAAATACTGTTTTGAAAGCAGATGAAAGACTATTTTATATATTTTTATATTACTAACGGACATATATGTATGTATACATATACTTATCTATGTAATATTAGTAATGAGGTTATCTCCTACAACGGAATTTCATGCTATCTAAACAAATGTATCACAGTATTAATTAGAGAATACTGAGCACAACATTTTTGAATTTTTGGAAAATACCGAATAGTGTCGAAGATATAAGTCGTCAAATTGTCTATAATCTCGCAGACTGTTCGATAAGCGTGTGACGTCACAGTTCATAAAATGACTGGCAAGGCTATAGATATCACGGACGCGGCATTATCCGTTATTGCCATTCGAATTGTGAATTGTATTAAATTGTGACTTGTGACGTCACCGGTACCTATACAGTTTTCCCAAGTTAACTTTGAAAGCTCAGAATTTCGCCATTTTTGGAGATGTCTGTGTACTAATTGCACCGTCGTTATTAACTATTTAAATATAATACATTTTTCTCAACCACACCATTAAAATATTAAAAAATTTAATCGGATATATAGACATTTTGAAAAAACGCTTACCGATGATTTTTTTAATGAAAACTGTAAATACAGCTTTCTAAGAAAAAGATTTTTTTTACAAACGCATTATAAAGGTTATTGTTACATCCCTTTTTTTCGATTCATAAAAAAAAGTTATTCAAATATTGGCAAACTTCATCAATATTTTTCAAATCTTAAATGTTGTTTCATGAAATTATTTAAATTTTTTCGGGAGCGTCTATGGTAAAATTTTCAATATACAAGGAAAGCTTAGTGTTTTCATTCTTTCTAAAACTGTTTATATCATATGTCTGACGATAATAGGAAAGGAGGTGGAATGAGTTTTATGAGCAAGTGTCATTTGGTGACAGATATAGCATAATGTGATGAATAGCATTTCGTGATAAATACAGTACAACGTGACCCGAGTGGTTCTTAGATGATAAAGATCTGCGGAATGATATTATCAAGAGTGAATTAATATTATTGTTTTATCGAGAAAGGAATTTTCATATTCCGCGGATAATTTGTCGGTTGTTTGATGTAGAGGATAATTTGTCGGTTGTTTTAAAAATGGGTGCTAGTATTTATATTTGATGGCACCAGAGTGGGCACTTTTCCAAAATGCTACCCGAGATAGCAATATAATTATCTGCTCGTCGGGCTGGGTGACCATTCGTTTAGGTTTTTAATGAGATTTTTTGCGCTCGCATCACAACAGGAAGAATGTGACGTTTTTAACGGGATAACGAGTGATTAATATAACGGGATAAAATCACCCGTTAGAATAGATGAGCCGAACGCACAGGGAAAATAATATATAAAAAAAAACTGCAATGAATCCCAATAAATAATACTTCATGTTAGTAAAAAAGTGTATACGAGGGGAGTTAAACAAGTTCGTAGAACTTAATATAAATACAATAGATACGGAAGTCATTTTTATTTAAGATCAACACATTTTATTAAACGAAGTTTGAGTGTCATTATATCGGTTTTAAGTGGATTTCTCAAACTCTTGAAAATATATCCCTCTTTTGCATGTAAGCTCCCCATTTAACTGAATTCCCATCTCAGCAAGTAATATTTTCAATTAAAGGAGGGGATATATTTCGGAAGAGGTCTGGTCTGTTAAATTTAGGGCATGGGACACCAATCGACCTGTTCAATTCCTCCAACACAAGCAATATGTTCCGTTTAAATTTTAAGGTTATTTTTTGTAACCCGGGAATGTTTTATCTTTCGTATAAAAAGAAGAAATGGATATCAATAGGATATATTTTAGTGGCTGTTTGTATAGGTAGATGAATGAGCCGGTGCATTGTCGTGATGGAAGAGAAATTTTTACAGTGTGTTCTTGTTTGTTTTTCATCAATGAGAGGGAGTAAATGGTCCAAAAGATCAAAATAATTATAATCCTCTTTCATAATAAGCACGAAAAATAATAAATCCTTAAGCATTCCAAAATCATGTCCACTGTTTAGATTACTTTAAATTTTGTTTAGTAATAATAAAAAAAGTAATTAGGGATTACAGATGGATACAAAAAAACTTTTTATTAAAGTTCATAATGGCTAACCACCCCTTTGAAATTTCACATGGTTTACGTTTTTTTTTCCAAAGCCTTTTACTCGCCAAAATTATTAGTTTAAATTAAATATGCGTCCCGTGTCAATTGATACCTGACACCTTTGCTATTTTATGCACATACATTTGGAGGTCATTCAATACTATTAATTCACTATAGGAACATTTTCTGAAATAATTGACCCCAAAGGCCTGCCACCGCAGATATAATTTAAAATGAATGTTTTGCCTCTTCTAAATTCAGCAGTAGATTTTGTCACTATGTTTTGGGTAGGTGGGAATTTGACGTAAATGAGCAAATTTTCAAAAAAAATATACAACGTTCTTGCCATTATATTAGTTCGAAATCAGTATCAGGACATTTATCGATTTTCTGCTTTTCATAAAAAAAGTCAAACACATCCCATTCAAACTCGTGTTAAAACTAAACTAAAATTTTTGAAAGGACGCTAATAAAGTTTGGCATTATAAAATGAAATAACTTTTAACTACATAGAACATCGCCTTTATATCAGTTCTACCAACCTTTTTTATTAACTGAATTAAATGATATTGGATATTTAGGTATACGAAAAAATACGATCTTAGGGGTAGAGCGGTAAAGGCTATAACTCCGGCTCTGGAACTGTGTATTGTGGGGTTTTTCATAGAAAAAAACTTTCATGATTTCGCCATGGTTCACAATAAATTCAGAAACGAATTCTCCTAGATAGACCGACCTGCAGATTTTGTATTTCTGAAAAACCAGATAGGTACCTACTACTCAACATATTTTATTTTCTTATCCTTTCATTACTCATCAGCCTCACAATATAATCCACTCCAATTTATTAGGTAATATAGTCCCATTGGGATTGGAATTATTGTACGATAACACATTGGAAAATGGATAACACTAAGCTGATACTTACGCAGGTAAGTATGTTCTAAGTGAAATCTGAACAAAATGTTTATTTCCTTGTAAAAAGGCTTCATCTTTTATATTTTCAACTATTTTTAAATAACAACAAAAACTAACTCCATACACGAAAAATATGAATCAAATTTCTAGAAGTGAGAGGAGTATCCTTATAGATCAGCATTTTTATAAACTATTTTAATTTTCTTGGCAATGTGTAATATATCTTGGCATTTGCGTTAAAAATGTAATTGATTCTTTATTTTCTTTTGTACAGTTGGGGAATTAATGAAATAGGTACCCGCACTTTTTTCATATAAAAAGTATATTCACAAGTTGGAAGGTTTACATTAAATCTCAGCCATGGAGATAACTGAACATGGGGACGAGGTCATACCTTGTCACTAACTCTACGTGCTTATTTAGAAGAAGGAAACACCAAGTTTTAACTACCAAAATACGTTTAAGACTGTTTTCCATCCCCGTAAACACACTCAAGCACACACAGTCGCAAAGCAGCAAACTTAACTTACTAAATCGGTGTCGCTTAGCGAGTATCCACAGGAGGTTGGAAGCTATCGGAGTCAGGAAATGAAGCACGCCTGGGCAATCACTGGCCGCATTAATCAGCGACACACTCTCAATTATTATTTACTGCCAAGGGCGCGTCCCATTAATTCACGGCATTAATTGAAATAACGATGACAAAGCGCCATCTGACTGAAGCAGTCATTTTTGTCCATTGTAGCGGTAGGCACCTACTATCGGGAAATGTAACAAATCTCCCAATGTTTTTTTTGTGGTGAATTTACGAACACACTTTATTAATTTAAAATTAGTCTCTCGAAGACTAGAATTTCGGCTTGTATGCCAAACTGTCTGATTTTTACATTACGAGTGTTTAAAGTTTTTAACATGTAAATAACTATTATTATTCATTTAAAAAAACGGTTAATTTATAAGAAAAGTTTTTCTATGTAATTATTATTCCAAAGGCATTATCAAACTGTTTGACTTTTTTATAAACAAACCGTTTTTTAATTTAATTTATAATAAATACTATTAAATTAAAAAAAAAAACTTTAAATAATAATGGAGTTCTACAAATTGAACTTAACACAAGAAGAATAATTGTGAGTATTCTTCCAGTGAATACAATTTGATGAGTAAATCCTAATGTTGTGTGTAATTTTATAGACAAAAAGAGAAGAAACGGATTTAAAAGTTCAAGGTCTTAAAGCTATTGGAATATTGTGTTCCTATTCGCTTAATGTTTCGTATTTCCTTCCCCCATGTCTTTTTTCTGTTCCATCCCACCAATTCACTATTGGTATCCAATATTTTTCCAACGTTCATAACATGTCGAAAAACTTAATTTTATTACCATTACAAATGTGGTTAAGTTAATGTCACAAAAGTATGGTTTTGTTATTATTCATATCAAAATGTTTTTTTTTAAAATTTTCTACTGGATATATTCTATCTAATATATTAATTTTGAGTATGTAATATGTATGTTTGTTTCATTATTACGCATTATCCCAGCGTCGGAATGGATAACGGGGTCGAAAGATAGAAAAATGTGGTTATTTAACAGTAACAATGTGGTATACTTCAACTGGACCTCCGAGGTCACCGGAGGGAGCAAATGGTTAAATTTACGGAAAAACACGAAACGTACTGGGAACAAAAATGAAACATTCGACTTCAGTTGCAAAACGTTCAAATTTCGAGCTCGCTGCTACGAGTTCGAACACCTCGATACTAATTTGTTTTGTTCTACTTTTCATGTTCTAAATAATAATATGTTCGTAATTTCATATTTATTAAAAGGGCCTGGGATAAGCGAAACCGGTTGGTGAAGATTTCAAAATAAATAAGTGGTTTAAAACAAAGTGTTTGTTTTATCTAATAAATATGTCAAACTACAAAGTAATTACTTTCTATGAAAATATGAAAAAAAAACATTTGTGGTTATTAACACCGTGAGCAAGTGGATGAGCATGTATATTTGGGAAATATGTTTACGAAATACTTAAAGGCTGATAAGGATAATAAATGAATGATGTGGTGAAAGGGGTAGGGTAGATGTACGGGTAGGGGTAGTTATTAATTCTTAAAAATTATATTGTTTCCACCTTAAAATTATACCCAGTATATAACCTCAAAACTTTACTCCAAACCCCGAGCAAGGACGGGTACACGTAAGCTAGTTTATATTATAGTGTTAAATTACTAGAACGAGCTTTCTGGTTATGTCACAAATTAATGTTGAGAGGGTTAGTAATAAAATGAATAAGAAATGTTTCGTTTAAACCACTATTTAATATAACATAAATATCAACATGTTTCGATAACCAAGCTTCCCTATATTGAAGAAAAAAAATAATAAACTCACTAATATGACATTGTTCGAGATACAAAAATCTGTCTAATCAAAAACAAAAATTCTTCTTTTGATAGGAACCATACTTGCCATAGTTAAAATTTGAGAAATTTCTCATTGCATTCGATTTGTTGAGTTTACTAACAATATATAATCAAACTTAAAATACTTGCATAATAAAACCAAAAACATTTGAAATATCTCCACGACATGTATTTTTTTTATTTCCGCCATATGTTTAACGTGATTTATTCCTTCAAATAACTGCATAATACAGTTGTATAAATCCAAAGTGCCATTTTGAGAAATTGAAGTACAAACGCTTCGTGGGATGAAATATGACTGGTCCGCTTGCTATCTTTTGTCCAAATTGCCGGAAAATATAACTTCAAAAGGTTTCACATTATTGGAAAAACAGTCCAATTTGTTACGGAATGTGAATATGATGCCACAATATCATCGCTGGAGAAGCTTTAAACTTGCTTTAAAAAATAGTAATATTGAAAAAATTCACCGTTATTCGAAAATCTGTAATCTATTTATAATAAAATTACGCTCCGGATCGTTAGAGCTTTGGCATTTTAAATGGTTTACATACCAAGACACTTTTCTTAGGATTTTTTAAATATATTTAAGCGCATACATGATATATTTAAAAAGCATATTATATATATATATTCGTTACGATGATATTTCTATTCCATTGACCATTAGAGTGTAGGTACTAGCTCAAACCCGCCACGAAGGCAGGTAAGTCTTCATCCAGTGATGGATTGAGTAGGGCTGATAATAAAAAAGAAAACTTCCCGAACCGGAACTAATTTAGTTTGAAAGTTGACGAGACACGTGTAGCAGGTACCCCTACGTGAGATCTTACCGGGCCGTATCCGGAGGTGTAATGTCTCTTGGACTTAACAAGGAAGGCAATAAAATAATTGTTGCCATAAGCACTTCTTCACGTGGGTCGACATACTCGAGTCCACTTAAAAGTTTCTTGAGGCCAAAATAAATACGACACTAACTAATGCGGTCATAAACCTCCGCCGGAAGCTGTTTCTCGGAGGATACAAAACTACCCTCTTCTCGCAGGCTACTACTCGCTACTCGGGGAAATCTCATAAAAGTATGGGGCGCCGCGGTGGAGGAAAAAGGAAAAGTTTGAGCAGGTGTTGCGCAATAATTAACAGAGGGCAGATTTTACAGGTCTCGGGTTTATTAACATGTGTAGCCGGGTTGGTGCGGTAAGGGTTGGGGAGGGGGGGGGGGGTAGCAGACAATGCGACACGACCAGGGAACCGTGGAAACTTGCCAAAACGTACCAGTTCGCATAATCTGCCGCCCGGATCGCAGATAATTCAAACGGCCTCCGCAGATATACGGATGCGGGTGTTATTGTAACTGTTATGCAGTCGCAGTACTAAATACCCTCCGCTACGGAATTATGTCGCGAGGGATAAATCATCACTTACATCACACAGATATCCCGCTTTTCATCTTGAAAATGTTATTAAACAAACACTAAATAATATTATGTATACTTCGCGTATAATATTATGCAAAGGCGTGCTGGTTTCAATGAAACACTTTAAAATCTTATACTATTGTGAAGCTATCCCTTTGTGGTTATCCATTATAATCAAATGAAACACCCAAACTTCGTTCGACCACATTTATTTTACACACCTACCGGTTTCGGAACAACGGTGTATACATTTTGCCCTGATGATGGAACGGTTGTTCCGAAATCGGTAGGCGTGTAAAATAATTGTGGTTAAAACAAAGTTTGATTGTTTTATTTGAATTTAAAATCTAACTATGCAACGGATACACAGCTTACTTAAAAAATACATTGTTTCAGCACAGTTTTCCTCAGATTCTGCAATATTTTCGAACCGTGAGCTTTTTACTCCGTATTTTAATGGATAAAATCACAGCACGTTCTTGTACTCCGTAAGCCAGCTACTTGCATACTTGACAAGCTTTTCGACAGTGCGGTAAGACCTTCGGGTTTGGGTTCAGAGGTCGCGGGTAACTGGATTCACAATTTAACGAAAAATCTTCAAAGAAATATAATAGTAATGCTATTTTTTCAACAATGAATTTGAAATGCTAATATTTTACTTATATATGTTTAGATTAAGTGATGCTTTAAAGGTTTCACGTGCAGTTACACTATTATTTTAAGTTGTACAAAACGTGTATAGTAAATACATACAACAATAACAAGAATACAAAATAAGTAAGTAGGTACAATATAAGTAGTTACATTATATAGACTTCCCTATATAATAATAATTATTATAATAACTACAGAAAAGATAATACTAAAATAATAAAAAAATTGTAAAATATGAATAGATATAGCACATGAACAGTTGTAAAGCATATTTATAGTAGTGCAAACCCGATTGTGTATTTTTCACAACATAAAATAACACATACAAAAAGGTGGGCATGAAAAAAAAAATAAAAACATTAAAATACACTGATTTTTAGTTGGAACACGGTATCATAACGGTAAACATCAGTTGAACAATATACTAGTTATTAAGTCTGTGCAGCTTTTAAACAGGCGCATTTTTCTGAATAATTATTTGCAGATGAAGGAACATTATAAAAAGTCGTCCATCGTGTATCACTGGTATAAGGCTCGTTAAATCCAGGGCGTCCTATCTGACATTACCGGTGGCGTGCATTGCTCTTTAACCAAAGGTAGGCTGTAGCTTCCGGATACTGATTTTCTCAGATACATTGTCATGAAAAATTCCGAACGTTTTAGATTTACAAATAAATGATTCCGCGCAGAGTCATCTCAGTTGTTCTTGGTCGAAAATGACAAAGAAATCTTTTTGGGTTAAGCGACTATGACATAAAAGAAAGGTGGTATTTTTTTTTGGAAACGAATATTTTTGTTTATATTTGTTTGTCTACTAAATCCCTCACTGTGCGTCTTGATGATTAATCGATTAGGATCAGTAAGTTCATTAAAATGCACAGTAAAGATCTTCGATTGTAATAAACAATTTTTTATTATTAAATCTCAGAAATTTTTGCTGTACTCAATCAATTTTCAGTTGGTAAATCTTATGCAATGGAGCCCATATTGTCGAATTTTATTCTAGATAGCTTCTCACCCAGTAAATAATAATTTAAAAGGAAGAATTAATTTAAAATCTTTCACCGTCATCAAAATAAATTCCAAATATTTCATGGCTTCGTTAATTATTTCACAAACACGAGACACAAAAGTAAAATTACTGTCTATAACTATATCAAGATCTTAATTTTATCAACTCTTTTTAGGTGAATGTTGTTAACGTCATATAGATACTTAATGGAATTTTTGTTCCGGCCAAAAGTAGTAGATATACATTTTTTAATATTGAGGAATATTTCTTTACAAGTAGAACAGTCTTAGGGAAACTGGGGACCATCACAATTGAAAGAAGAAAAAAATGGTCGAAGTTGTGTCTTCTTCACAGTGAACGCATTCTTGAACATGAAAGCTAACATTTATTAAAATGGTATGGTATGGTATTATTTTCGATAATTTAATAATAAGCTTGAAGTTTGAATAGGTCCCACGGACGAACAGACGTCCGTTCCTTCCTTGTGCGGTACTAAACTATCGCTAACGCGAGTAACGCGACACACTGAATACTCGAGACTCGAGACGCATTGTGCGCAGGAAGGGGACATCATCGCAAAGCACCGGACTTTTCCCAGTGAAATTCGTTTTTTTTAAGTGCACTGGATATCGTTTTCTAGGCACTCCGCAAAACCGCGCATGCGCACTTGCATGCGGATTTCAAGAACTGAAATAAATGACAATTTTTAACTACCCATATGACGAATTATTGGTCCATTTGTTTTGGTTCAAGAAAGGTACGTTGGTTTTGGGCAGGTATCGCGCGCATTCGAATTCAGTTCGACTATAATCATGCAAAATATTTTTACTATCTATATATATAAAAATCAATGTAAATTTGTTTGTTTGTTTGTCCTCAATTTTCTCGAAAATTACTGGACCGGTTTCGCTAAAAATAGCACAGTTTGTTCTTATTAGTGCCGGGAAGGTTACGTATAAAGTAGTTTGAATGAAATCCAATATGTAAAACTGTTGGTATTAACGTTTTAAAATTAGTATGAAAAACATTGAACCCGCCATGTTTTAATTATTTAAGCACACAGATATAGCACTATGGTTAGCCACAGATTGCATTTTAAAAAGAATAAGTTTTTTTTGGGTAGAATATTTTCAAAATGGAAAACACTACTTACGAACTTTATGATTTAGATATACTTAAAAAAAATAAACGTGTGGAATGAAATAAAATATTCGAATGAATGTTACCTTATTTGAAGATAGTTACTTTCGCTGTCAAATCAAGTATGGCACCCTGAAGACAAGTGAAAAATCCCGAGCAAGGCCGGGCACATATCAGCTAGTACTATATAAATTGGTATATACCTATAGAGATTTTAATTTACTTTTTGTATAGACATCTGATGCGCATGACTTGTCCATGAACATTTTTGTTTGAGCAATTTTCTATATTATCCGGGTAGTGAGAAGGTAACCGTAATTGAGATTAGTAATAGTTTTGTAAATTTTAAGAACATCAGTAAATAAGAGTATCACAACTCCATCAAAAACGGTAGTTTTGTCGTTGATTAACAAGGAAAATAATACTGGTCTCAGATGTGACCCCCGTGGAACGCCTTTTAAGATTTAATATTGGCTCAAAAATGATAAATTGAGATTAACTGATATTTATTTTTATGTTGATAATTTCCAAACCATCCCAAAATATTTCAGGTTATTCCAAGAGTACCTAATTTATGCATGAGAATTTTATATGAGATTTTATCGAAAGCTTTACTTAAAATCTGTGTACACTGTTTAAAGACGATTGTGCCTAGTATGAAATAAATGTTCCTGATAAATCCTTAAGTTTATATAATATGTAGTATGCATTATAACACACGATCTTTTATGAAACATAGGTAACTACATACATACAAGTGTGAAAATTTTAATTACCACCTGAATAAGAGAACTCTATAAAATAATGTTTTTCCGACTAGTCCTGAATATTTTTTGGATTACTTATCTTTATATATGTGAACATCTTCAATTACCACTCGAATAATAACCTCACAATAAAATTCATATAAAACGAATACCAATCATGTCCAATCATTGAAAAATTCATTGGTTAAATTATTAACTCATAAAAGTTTATACGAACAAAGGCATAGAATTCCATACTTTTATCAGTCTCAAAATTCTTTCAGTTAGAGTAATTCTGTGTTACACAATTATATTTCAACACATTAATAAATCTATGCTATACAAATAGACTAGAATACACTTACAATACTCGTCTCAATTTTAACGAAAGATTAATGATTCCTAAGCATACGAATAAATATGGTCAAAGAACGTTAGATCACATGATTCCCAGCTGAAATTAAATTGAAATTAAAGATTGTATTAAAATAAAACAGTTAATAAATAAATTTATGACTTGGCTAGCTGGAAGAAATTATTTATATTAGATAATTAGGAAATATTACTTAATGTACGATATTTTTAACGAAAGATATTTTTGAGTAAGATTATTATGAAATATGAATGTTTTAAAGATTCAAGAATTTTTCATATATTTTGATTTTATATAGATTTATAATTTTACATAGATGTATAATTTTACATAGATATATAATTTTATACAGATATATGTAAGTACCTTAACTGAACATTTATTGTAAGGCTTTGAATGACAAGCGCCCGTTAGTCAAACTACTAAAAAGTATAATGTAAATGAACAGATTTGTTTTGCATAACTTTAATTTAATATAGTAATCTCGATAGGTTTCGGAAATACCCTTCCCTCGTCAGGAATATATTAAATCTAAACTATGATATAAAATAACGATAGATATACATGAATATTTAGGTAATGGAGTGGGAAATCGAAATTCCGAAACCGTTCGATATTATTATATTAAATTAAGGTGGTCCAAAACAAATTTATACGTTTATATTATAATCATGACAAGCCACAAAGTAAATGATTTTTCCGAATATGTACTAAAAAGTAGTATATCGAGATATATTACACAATTTGGTTACAAAGTTCAAGTTATATTTATTTTTATATCAGAGGTAAAGTCACAGGGGAGAAATCCCTATATGTTTTTATTTTTGGTAAACATACATCTACTAAATAATATAATGTATACTATCGATTTCTCTAAAATAATTGAATAAATTAAAAAATATTTATTTTCAGTAATTTATTAATATACTCGCCAATAAAGTGTACAATTTATTGCGTTATTTAGGATGTTTTAGTAAGAAGTATTCAATTTTTTTCTCAGGTTTTACGATAAGAAAATGATTTAATAATTAATTGAGTTCTTATGATAACAAATTTATACCCATTAGTTCAGTGAAATGGGTAAGCGGATAAAATAATACAGTGACAAAATAGAACATGATAAAAAATAGGTTTGCTTGGGTTAGGTTTGTTCGGGTTAGGTTAGTTAGTTATTTTAAAACTTTTCTTCAATGTTTTGTCATGGAACCGGTGGAACAAGCTGATTTGCAAATGGTTACATTTTCATGCCGACCTATCGGTTTATCTATCGATGAGCACGATACCCGGCTATGATTATTGCCGTCGATAAGGCTCTTGGCAGGATTGTCAGGCGGTACTTGTGGACTGGTTGCCCGGTGGCTGATGGCTGGTTGCAGTATGGCTAGGGGATTTCCCGGGAGCACATGCACTTAGCTAAATAATGTATATACGAGTATATAAACGTACCGGGTTAGTGGTTATTCCAAAATGAAAAAGCTACTTTGTTTCGTAAATTCTCCCGCAGGAAAATAAAATGTACTTTAGTAATTTATTTATTGTGTTCAAGTTATAGAACTCCATTTTAATTAAAAGACAATTATTGTTTTTAATATTGACTGTGATTATTTAATTTAAAAAAAATGTTCTTATTATTACTTTTAGTAAATTGAAAATTAATTATACATTAATAACATACAGCATTTTATAATTTATTGTAATGCCCATGTTATGTCATCTTTAGTTTTGGGTTACAATCGTGAAGCTGATTGATATGGAACACGGAGAGAGGAGAAATGGAAGAAGTAGCCCAGCAAGATAAATAGGCGTTATTACCATTTTAATATCTTTTATGCAAAGCCCAAAATAAGATACCGTTTAAAAGTCCAGAGTCAGTGGGACTATGGCATCCTCAATAAATTTATTTTTTTGTGGTACCATGCAAGAGTCCCAGCTGCTCCCAACCTCTTGCAGCCAGCGAGACTATGGGATCCGCAATTGGGGTATGTTGTGAGGCTGAAGGAATTGAGGGGAAGGAGATGGTGAAGAGAAGATGAAGAAGTACCCGCCTATTCAGATCTGGTCACCAAATACGGCTAAAGCCATTTAAAGCAACTTTTCGATTTTGATTGGCGGTCTTTCACCAGGGCAATACTAACAGTATCTACCATTCTGGAACGTGCCGCAAATATACTACATATTATTTTTAATGAGTAAATTGTGAAATAACACAATTTAATCAAATTAAATTTACTTGCGCACCCACGATTAGAACCCACGACTAAGTAGCCAAGGATCGTAACCACTCAACCACTGAGACCTTCAATTCCATTCCTCATTCCCCATTCCTCATTCCCCAAACACATGATTTAAACATAATGTTGACATTTGTGCTAGCGTAGCCCTCTTTATTTTTTCGGAATGTCAGGGTTGCAATATCAAAAAAAAACCTAACAAATAATGGTAAAAATTATTGATTTATGCAGTGCCCCTAACACATTAAAACTGGCATGTGCTTACGTTGAGAAATACTTCAAGATGAAAATAAAAATAATCGGCTAATAGTAAGGGCATTTAAAAAAATATATATAGTTTAGTGCCGGATACAGGGTATCGAGAATCGTTGAAAATGATGTCGAAATTATGCCATTTTTATGTAAAAAGTTACGGCCCTTCTAATAATGGCCGAAACAACATATAAACATTCCTCAAGGGGCCGATAGTATTCTCGATCTCAATATCGGCTGGTTATCGGCCGTTACTCCTACATTAAATTACTTGAGTCTGGAAGCTGGAAGCTGTGAGGTCCCAGAGGACGGGAAGGAGGTGGAACTTAGGCCTGGCGTGGGAGAAATCATTTTGTATTAAATTTCTTGTGAACCTGAGGCTGCTATAAATTGTTTTATAAATATTTTCAATATGAAAAATAAAAACAAGGGAGTTCGGTCGTAAAACCGAGACCACAAAAGTGTCGCCAACATTGATTACACATACTACTGCAAATCGCATCACGAACAGCGGCGCCTAAAGCCGAGATATTGAGTATAAGAACGAGTCATAAAAACGACCCGTTATCATTGGGGGTTATCTACCATGCATACATTTAGTAATAACAATCTAGAAGGCAATTTTTTCAATTGATTTAGCCATTATCAACCATTTTACTAATTAATCTAACACACAATAAACTTATTATATTTCTCTTTTACAAAAAGAGGTTATTTTGTATATCCAAGAATATCGTTTTTTAAATACACATTAAAAATGAAATGGAGTTTTACGAATTAAACACAATAGCAATTAATACGAATAATATAATAAGATTAGATATTGGCTCTAACCACAAACTGTTTTTTTGACAAATCATTATACTATTTTATAAAATTAATATGAAATACTTTGTGCACACCACTGTTTAATATATAAATATCAACATCTTTCGGAAGCGAAGTTTCCGTCATCAAGATACACAGTATACTAAAAAATAGAGAAGTATGGATAAATAATGAACACATAAAAATAATAATGTAAGAATAGACAAATTAGAAACATAAATAAAAATTAACAATAAGTGATGAAAGTAGGTAAGAAATTAATTAAAAATGTTAAAAAAATTGAAATAAAATAATTATTGTAAAATTTTAAACAAAAAGTTTATATTAGAAAAACAAAATAAAATATATATATTTTTTAATATGAATTAAATCAATAAAATAAAAAGGCATAAATAATTGAATAATAATAGTTATTATTACTAAAATTTATATTAATAATATTCTAAATATAGGTTATTGCGAAAATAAATTTAAGAGACAGCTATAATAATATTTTATTTTTTATTGACTATTAACACTTATCCTAATTTCCAAAATTTCAAACTTATCTAATTGGAAACCGGTTATATTCGAATGCAAAATTTGTACACATTTATTCATGTCAACTTTACGGTTGTAAAATTAAGAGTATTTTTTATAACTTAAACATCTTAGGTGCTCCTTAACTCTAGTATTAAAATTTCTCGAAGTCTTTCTTGTATAAAAAAAGTTATAATCGTTACAAATTAATTTATAGACTTATTAGACGATTTATTTGAAATACCATATTTATCCTTGTTATTTAAAATTTAATTTTTAAATATATTATTATTACATTTAAGGTGGTTGGATAATATTTAGGTTGTTTTTATTATTCAGTATTATTATTAAAAAAAATTCTCCACTGTTTACCAACTATTTATGAATAACCATTAGATTTTATAAACTTTCTCGAAAAATTTTTGTTCAACATAATATATTATCTATTAATTTAGTATTATAACTGTTGTTAATTGCAATCTGCTTAATTATATATGATTATTTGTTATACTTATTTTTGGAAAGAGGAACATTAACTAACTTACTAAGCATGGATTGAAAAGCTGATAATTTTCTAGCAAAAGGATGATTAGAAGTGTTATGTATAACCATGGCTGTATAAGTATCTTTACGAAATATGTTAAATTCAATTTTATTTTTAAAACTAAGAAATTTTGACGTATTTCAAATTTAATTCATAATAATATTAAACTGGACCTGCAAAAATTTATATTAATAAATGCATAATATTACATATAAAGTCCATAGGATTCCACTACCCCTTAGACATCCCGAAACAGACCACATTTTATAATGATAATAAATATAAAATTCTAAGTGATTGGCATTTCAAGTAGAACGTATTCGAATAACGGTGTTCACGTGCAGAAGGCTTCATATAACTACGCAGGCTGAGCAGTAAAGTACCTACAAAAGGCCACAAAGAAAAATAAAGATAAGAATAACATTACTTTCAGAACGCTATTCCGATAAAATAGGACACTGTAAGCCTAACGAAGCATTCGACCCAATATTTAAGAACGTGGCATAAAGTGAGGTATTTTTGGTAAGCGAAATAAAGCGATCGATGAAAATTTATTGTAACCATAGGTTTATTTAAATCACTAATATGTACTATAATGTAAGTCCTACTTCTAAGTTTGGTAGCCACCTGTAGGCTGGAGCCCCTGATTACAAAAAAAAAAACTGTGTGCAAACACTGGTAATCCGTTTGGTAGATTCCCCTAATTTAACGGACGGAGTTCATTCCTCGGAAAGTCATACATCGGTCCAATAATAACTAATAATAATAATAATAATAATAATAATAATAATAATAATAATAAAAATAAAAATATATTTATTGTAATTAAATTTAACTATAACTAAAATACATGTATAATATAATAATGTAAGTGAACAGTGGTTTATAAAGTAAAATAGAAAATAATATAATAACAGTTATTGTTGAAGTTTCACATAACCCTCCTCACTAGGCTAGCCTGTGTTGAGGCAGTAATTTTGAAAATTATTTTATAGTTTTAAAATACCTATGAATATATCCTTATATTAAGATATGCTTGGTAAATCGTTGAATCAATAATTTGGGTTAGTGCACCGGTAAATGCCCTATCTCTTACATTGTGTTTGAATATTTTTTGTGAATCAGTTTTTTTTATGCTAACCGAAAGAATGTTGTAAATTCTTATCGCAAAGTACCTAAAATTCCGTTGCCCAAAAGTAGTATGAATTACAGGAATTTGGAGTAAATCTTTGTTGGCATTTGGCGTGATACGAGTGTTTAATATTTTTTCATAGCATTTACTTTTGTTTGAATAAGATTAGTGAGGATTGTTTTAGCGTAAATCTGCCGAACGTCAAATACTCTCATTATATTAAACATTAAGTTATAGTCTGTAATTAGAGGTAGCTTAAGGATTACCTTTAAAATTGTTTTCTGTGCCTTTATGATTGGGTCTAGTGCAGATGAAGGACCATCTCACCATGCTATGATACCATACTCAATAATAGATTGACAGACCGCAAAAAAAATCATTTTCAAGCGTTGTAAGTCAAGAAAGTTTCGTGTGGTTCTGAAAAAGTGCATGGTTTTTCTTATTTTATTTGCTATGGTTTGGGTATGAAGACTCCATTTGAGGCGTGGATCAATGGTGAGGCCGAGGTACCTCATCTGATTAGTGTGCTCAATGTAGGGGCACTGACAATATTCATTAAGATTCATACATGTATGTATTTTAATAGAGAAATCGTCACGTAATATTTATGCTTGATGTGACATAGTTATTTTTTACACTAAATGGTTAATCTGCTTGGGTAGACGGGACTCTGAAAAACGATTAAATAATGTCAATTAAATTTAATCATACTTATTATTCATAATAAACTTAGTAGGCAGATTGAAGAAAAACAAAAAATACAAAATATTACACCACGCATAACTGGAGCACTTGGTTCCTTAGAACAGGCAATCTGCAAAGCTGGGAACTAATATCGTCTTGACAAGACATCACAGGATTTGTATACAAAGTAATTATTTTCAGTTGTTTAAATATTCTCGATTGCCATTAGTTATTAGGCAATATTTTGCACTCTTTATTATGTTATGTCATATAAATGTATATACGTAATGTAAGAAATAAATAAAAGAGAATTTTTTTAAAATTTAAAATTATTTTATTGAAGTTTAAAAACCACATCGTAATATTTAATCATTGAAGAAGATAAAATAAAATCATCATAAAGATAGCTGCCAATAATATGGAATAAAAAAAAAATAGAGGATGATATTGACAATGTCTTGAATTTGAAATATGATATCGATGAAGATGACATAAATTGAACTGGTTTCATTAGCTACGTTGGTAAAGCGGTTGTTCCGGAAAGACAGAGGTCCTGGGTTCGAGTCCCAGATGCGACTGATATCTTTTTATTTTCTGTTGTTTTTTCAGTTTCATGTTTCATTTAGGTTATGTTAATATTATCTTCTTCAATGATTAAATAAAATAGATGTCAGTTCCAAAACATGTGTTCGTTTCATCAGCATCTGTGAAGGTCTTAAACTAGCATCATTGAATCTGTTGTTTCAGCGGTGCACGGCCGAGAGACACGCCAAACGCGTACCAAAAAATCGTACACGATTGTCTTTTGCTGCGTGACAACAGGTATCTTCCCTCTTACTACTTGTTTCCTCTTAAGATGCAGATTTGTCACAAAAACGGCGCAATACAAATCATCCAATTATTATTATTATTATCATTCTTTTCTCCTATTAAAATACCTACAGTTAGTGAAAAAGGACCGATATTATTTCAACCAATTACTTATTAAACAGGGTGACTGGCACTTAATGCGAAGGATTTAAGAATAGATGTAAATACGCATATCCACGTGCTATATTATTTATTATTGTTGAACACATCATATACGGAAAAGTGATAAAGCACTTGGTTGTTGAACTTTATCTACCACTCCAACTATTCACTTTTATTAACTATACCTATGTCTTTTGCAACGCCAATATCTACCATGAATTGATAGGTATTATGTTAATTACAATATTCATTTATCTTATTGAATTCTAATAATAATAATGATATTAAACAATGGCTTAAAATTTTATACTTTGATAATCTTTCAGTGTAATTCTCCAAAAAATCTCTTTTCTAATATTAAATTGTTTTTTTATACAAGAAATAATATTGGAATTTTTTTGAGGATAAATATCATAAATTGACCCACTACGGTACATAAAAACTAAACTGTAATGACTGTACCTCATTTTATATTGACAAAAAAAGTCGTAATTTCGACATTAGAATAAAAGAACATGGAGGATGTTTTAAAATAATTTTTTTTTTCTGATTTCGCTAACCGTATCATTTCAAACAATCATAGTTTTGATAAAAAAATATAGGGATACATATTTTTCACATTATTAGTAAAGGTAAATTCTTAGATAATTTAGAAGCCTTAAAAATTAAGAAATCCCTTAATAATAATCATTCTATTATTAACAATAAAAAAATCTAACTTATAGCCCCATATGAAATGTGTTCCTTTTTACCCCTCCCTCAATCTCTATCACTTTCCCCACTATTTACGAATCCCTAGTCATGTTACCGCCCCCACTGTATGACACCTAATACATATGTTCTCCAATAATGTTGTAATATTGTAAAGTTAGTATATATTTTGGCTTGATGAAATAATGGTTTTTCTGAAACCGGTCGAGGAATAAAATAAATATATTTTTTATTGATCCATTTGATTATAATGCATCAGCGCCACCTGAAACAAATAAATAGAAAAAAACCTTTAATTAACCGATTATTATATCAATTATTTACGCGCAATCAAAATAAAAAAAAATGTATAGGGACCAGATCTAAATATTCATGTACTTTCCACCAATCTTCCTCTCAACCATCTCTTTAACCTCTACACTCCCTTCACACTCACGGTTCCATGATAATTCAACACACGTATGAATATAATCCAACACACACATGAATCGACACACTTTTTAAAAGTGATAAATGCCATTAAAAGTAGAAAAAAAAACTAGTCCATGAATTTAATCTAACCTAAACTAATTAATAATATATGGCCAAAGGTAGGCTGCAACCATAAAGTGAAAGCTTCATACAATAGTATAATAATTGTTCTCTTCAAAATTTTCTCAAGTCAAGTCTAGTTCTAGTTAACAATAATTTTTTTTTAATTTAATGAATTTCACAAACCATGAATGTTGGCCATATTAAAGGCACGAGCAATAATAGGAATAAAACGACGTCGCTAGTTATACAAAAAAGTCATGTATCGTTAAAAATAATTGGAAGGCAATAAGTTGATATTGTATCCGTTTTTCCGGCTAGAATATCGCAGCTATTGTGAAAAAGGCATTACCTTGTTACTTCACAACAGATTTTCAAAACAAAATATAGAGAAAACGGAAATGGAAGAACTTGAATAAATTAGGTTTTCAAAAGCCCCTAAAAATACACCGGGAAAGAACTTTCAGAAATGATATCTCAGCTATGAAATTAAATCAAACAATGGTTTGTTTGCAGTGTAAGCTGAGTACATCGCTGTTCCTGGGAAAGTTCACGCTTAAAGAGATGGGTTTCATGATGGCTTAATTACATTTATGCAAATGGTAATCTGTTGACAAGTCCGAAAGTTTCTCAAAGTAATGCATTAGCGGAATTGCGGGTAAGGTATCCATTTCCTGATAAGCCAGTGGTCAGCTACATAAATAAGGGCGCGCCCGACACCTTTAGATCGATAAGGGGTGGAAAAGGTTTACGATGTGATAACGTGACAATATCTCAGGTCATCTAAAGAATTGAGGATCATAAAACGGTATACGACTACTCTACTTTCCTCTGCTTTTTTAAGCCCCCCCCCCGGCAGAAACTGGAACATCGCTAGTGGCTACGTTCATTTCAGTTATTCAGCTCTACTTTTAAAGTCTTCCAGTTTCAGTATGCACATTGTACACTAATTACGGTTATCAATTAGCTGTAAATGAATATTACTCGTAATGGCACATGGCAGTGGCGGAAGTACTTCCTGACTGAGGGCAGGCTGTAGCTTTTTAGGTGTTGATTATCATTATTCATCACATCATAAAGCAAGAGGGATAAGGCGCTCAAGGCAAATTACAACTATATATTAGAAATTTGATAAGTGGAAATAATTTCTTATTTATTTAATATAAATGCATATAGTATATTTAATAGTACAGATATAATAGCTAATTACAAAAAAGTATATATATATTTTTTTTAAATGCCCAACTCAATAGAGAAAGGTTTTTCGTGTTTGAGTTTCGGAGCACCGCCATCTAGCAACAGTAGTGAATAAATAAAAGTAATAGAAATAAAAGTACATTAAGAATGTAATATACATAATGTTTGTGAAAGACTAAAAGTATGTGATACGAGAAATGCAACAATAAGGCGCATACAAGATATAAACATAGTACGTTCATATTTCCAAAGACCTGATCGAATATTTCTAGAGGATATGTTGCCTTTTTTTAAAATTTACATACGTTATTCCAATTAAGAGTTTGGAGTTATCTCATATTTATGTTGGAGTTATCTAATAATTTTTTGATTCGAAAGAATTATATTTTTTTTCTGTTTTGATTTTATACGGGAGGGCATTAGAAAATTTCATACCTTGATAGGCGTAATGGAGTTGAGAAGCACTAGTTTTAAATGTAGGTATTTCTAAGTTGCCACGTTATCTTGGTCTGTTACTTATTTTTGTAGAAGTTTTTGAATTGAAATGGTCTTTGTGAATTTGTAATAATGTGTTCTTTTTGAAGATTTTATTTAAACTGAGGACTCTAAAAGAGTTAAACAGCTGTGTAGTCGGAAACATCGATGGTTTTTGTAGGATCACTTTCAAAATAAATCTATGTATCTTTTCAACAGGTAAGAGGTTAGTTTTAAAGATTCCCCCCAACCGATTATACCATATTATAAAATGGATTGCGCAAGGGAATAATATATTGTTTTTGTCATATTGGATGATAGGATGTTTCTCAATCTAATGAATATGTAAATAAATTTTCTTAACTCTGGTTACCGTATTTTGTACTTGTTCTTTCCATTTTAGTTGATTGCCTACTAAAACACCCGGATACTTTATGCTATTTTTGCCGTTGATGGGTAAATATTTGGCATCGTCGCATTTTTTTTATTTACACACTGTAATGAATGGATTTTGACACAATATTGTTTTCAAGGTTTTTTCTTTTAAAGCGAATTTATGTACATGTATATGAACATTTGTTATCGGCTGGCGTATTGACCATCTCACTAAATGTGAAACGCCTGTGTTAAGATGGCAATTTATATGGGTGGTTGTTCAGCTAGGATATTTAGATGACAAATATATTAATAGTCTACAGTAAAAAAAAAAATTCTAAGCTATACTAATTTGAAGGCATAAAATAATTTAGAAGCTGACAGGTTTATTGGAGGTGATCAACGATCTTACTTTTAAAGGAACTTTTGTTTAATGGAAGAACGATCATGAAATAAAGATTTTCAGTAATTTCTGGAAGTTTTTAGTGAAATCTGGAAAAAGGAAAGGTAGGCACAGCTCTTCAAAGCACGCCACTGCGTAATGGTATGCGCATATAATATTGTCTCTTTTACGGAAGGTTAACAATGCACGCTTTGTTAGTTGGTAGTAATCATACAGAGTAGCGGTCAAACGTTTTATTAATTGAAATGTATTGTTTATGCCCTTTGACGTCGAGACAAATCTCCCTAAAATAACAGAAACAATTGATTAATATAGAGCCATTTTGTGACACGTCACCCCAAGTGCGCTTTAATCTAATGGAGTATAATGAACTAATAGAACCTATTACACATTTATCTAAACTATCTATACGGCAATCTATCTATGGAGCAAACCGAAACTACGAAACTCACTGAGGTTTAAAACATGCTTTTATGCCTAAATGAGATATATAAAAAAAAAATTATAAATATTTTTGTTAATCATAATCGGGGTAGCTAGATGAAAAACATGATCATAGAAGCTACCGATAAGTTTAAACTTATCGATTAGTAGAATCAAGATTTGTTTTTATTTTTAATTTTTTGTATTTCGCACTAGATACCCCATTGATCTTCACCTTCTGACTATGGTATCCACAATTAGGGTACTTTATGAGGCTAAATGTAGTGGGGGGAGAAAGGAGATGAGAAAGAGGAAGGCGGAAAAGTATCTAGTTATTCAGATCTGGTCACCAAACATGTCATTTCAAGCAATGTTTCGATTTTGCATGGTGCTCTTTCACAAGGACGGTTCTGAAAGTATCTACCACTCTGGAACGTGCCGCAAATATTCCATTCATTATTTTAATTGAATAAATTGTGAAATAATGAAACAACACAAATTAATCAATAAAATTAACTTGCGAAGTCGGCTTTTGAACCCGCGATCTCCGGATTTGTAGCCGAGGATCTTAACCACTCAATCACTTCAAATAAAAATTTTGCATACAAATCGACCGTTTTATTATGAGTTTGATGAAATTTTGCATACTTGACCGTTAAAACAATAAGTAGGTCACTGTGAACACGATTTTTTGAAAAAACACCCCCATTCCCCCTTTTCATACCTTAAATCATAATCTTGGTACTTCTGGATGAAATTTAAACACTTGAATTTCAAAATAAGAGGAAAACTATTGGGTAGGGGTAACACATCATAAACTCAAAACTTTCCTCTAAACCACCCGTAACCTAGGGCAACGCCGTGTACTTCAACTAGTACTATATAAGTTTAAATGAATAAATTGTGAAACCACACAAATTAATTAAATAAATTTACATGAGCACGCCGGGATTTCCGGATTCGTAGTTGAGAGCCTTACCCCTCGACCACGGAGGCCGTTAATGGCCCTGTGTTGATCCAAAGAAAGCTTAGTCAGTTAGGTTTTATCGGACACATAGCTATAGACCGGTGCAATTTTCTGAAGAACATTGGAAATCATCATAATTAAATCAATTTTGTCAGGCCTTTGCATTGACGCCAATAAAGGCGATTGCTTAGGTCCTAACCCTTGGAGTTGAGTTATGTGACAAAAATTATTTAATGATTGTAATGATGCACTGAATGAAGTAAGTCTGAAATCTATTTATTTGCTTATGATGGAGGCCAGAATAAGCATTCGTAAAATACGTGGGACATATGTCCACAATATTCATACCTACAGTATAATATTATTATTGAGTTATATTTATAAATGTGATTTTTGCGTAAAATAAATATATTGGGACCGTTGCATCTGCAAATTGGGAATTTTTTAAGGGTGAAGAAAGCGAGGGACAGGAGATGGGGATTTGATCATAAAACTCGGTTAAAGTGATCTAAAGCTACGTATCGATTCCAATTTGTGCTCTCCTATCAGGGCGACAATACGGCATAATTGGGCGGTAGTGTCTGCCGCTCTGGAAATGTAAATACGGGCGATAAAATATTTTTCGTGAAGAGAAGAATCATTCCTGGAGACGTAAGTATTATTTAGCAGTGTATGGTACTTGAAAGCAGTGGAGTGCATTGCTCTATGAAAAGGGTAGTCTGCAATCTTTTCAAAATTGAAGAAGATAATACTAACAAATCCCAAATGAAACACTGAATCGAAAAAAATACAGAAAAAAAAGGTATCAGTCGCATCTGGGAATTGAACCTAGGATTGAGCTAATGAGACCAGTCCACTTAACGCCATCTTCAACGACATCATATCTCAAATTCAAAACTTGTAAATATTTTCCTCCATTTTAAATTCCATATGCTGTTATCTTTATGATAGAGGTCCTGGGTTAGATTCCCAGATGCGATTGATACCTTTTTATTTTCTGTGGTTTTTTTCGGTTTCGTGTTTCATTTAGGATTTGTTAATGTTATCTTCTTTAACGATTACAATGAAATTTATAAGATTTAATAAGTTATTAAAAAATTGAATATGCATTTTTTTCAACTGTAACATAACATTATATATTTTGGTGGACTTTAAATTTTTTTTTTAAATATTGCCTTCTATCGATGTTTGTGGTAAGGCTCATAAATTATTATTAAAATTGTTTATCCATACGCGTTATATTGCAATTCGTCTTTCTTTCTACTAAACTTGAGCATTACATCATAATTAAAAGTTTCCGAAACTTATTCTCAACATCGGGATAGATTTTCAGCCTTTATTGAATGCATGCCTTTGCTTGGAAGGTGGTTGCAGGTGTGATATCAAAGTACGACGTGACATATCTCGCTGTAGATTACACGCACCCCACCAAATATCTCGCACAGTGTTCCGCTGCTTCGTTAAGGCAACTTAAGTGAGGTAAGACGCCGTTTTCGGCTTCATCAATATAGAAGTCACGTTTCAGATTAAAGCTGTAAGCATCCGCAAGGTAAATATTGAAGCTCCAAGTTATCAACCTGCTCTCTCGACTTCATCAATTATGTTCAGCCATTACTGTATGACTCCCCCGAGGTAAATTAATTTGAATAATCACCGGGTCGCCGGGCTAAATTGGAAATAAAACGGTACGATTTGAGAATTAGCTGCGAGCTACAACCGGTACGCGCTGGAGGGCTATTTAGCGAATCACTGAACACACGTTTGACCCTCTGTCTGGAAGACACACGCTAAATAAGATAATTTAATTTGTTATTACATATAAACAATTTTTTTTACTATTTTTGGCAAAACAAGTTTTTTGTCGAACATGTTCGAAATTATTTGTTATGATGTAACATACTTTTGTAACCTAATTAGAGTCCAATACGTGTACATATTTTTAATAAACATAACATGCCTTTAAAATAATCCCAAGAACGCAGCATCTTTTCTGAAAGACCGAAAAAGTACCTCATGTTGATCTCTTTTATTTATTTTTTCTTAATTTTTTTTATTTATTTTTATGTGACTACCGCATAAGAGTCTCAACTGATCCCAACCCTCTGGAGCTAATGACACTATGGCATCCCAGATTAGGGTATGTTATGAGGCTTGAGGTAGTGGGGAGAGGAATGGGGAAATGGAAGGTGGAAAAGCATCTTGCTATTCAGATCTGGTCACCAAACATGGCTAAAGTCATTTCAAACAACGTTTCGATTCTAAATGGTGGTCTTTTACCAGTGCGATACTATAAGTATCTTCGACTGAAGATACTCTCATTATCGTGCCGCATATTATTTTAACTGAATAAATTGTGAAATAATTAAATTTATTAACACAAATTAATAAAATAAAATTTACTTGTCACGCCGGGATTAGAACTCGTGAACTCCGGATTTGTAGCCGAGGTTCGTAACCACTCTCCCATGAAGGCCGTCACTCTGGCTTCATGTAAAAATCATACAGCCTTGTCTGTCCGGAATTTCTAGGTTAATGCAACCATTATATCAATATTATCCACCAAGGTTTGAAAAATTGTTAATTCCTTTAAAAAATAATACTAGGCACCATATTGAATGTTTCAAAATTTAAATTTGTTTAAAATTTAAGCAATTTTTAAAAAATGTACATAAAGCAATGTTAAAATATTCGTGTAGGGTAATAATAATAATAATAATACTAAATTTCTATAGCGCAGTTTTGTGAAGGTTCACCTCAAGTCCGCTTTATACTACTAACCTAACCTAATATAATTGTAAAATAACAGATATACTACATAGTTTTTTTTATTTTTTTTTATTTGTGGAGAAAATGCAGATACAGACAATAGTAATATTGAAACAATATAGAAATATTTGGAGAACTCGCCTGATCCTAACCTATTTCTCACTGATTAATGTGATCAAGATAAATAAACAAATAATCATTAAAAATAATATTTACACAAGTTAATGAATTTAAGATTGTGTTACACAGAAAATTTATGAAAAGTTGTACAATTTCTAAATAATAGAGTAACAGAAGGTAACAAACTTTACAAATAATACTTGCATGAATGTAAGGTAAAAAATAATTATTAAATTTAAAATATTGCCATACAAGGGAACAATAAAAAAGCACATAATGTCATAGTATATCTGTTATTATAATATATATATATATATACATGCAAATTAAAACTATGACATAAAATATTCATGAGCAGGAATAACTAACTACAATGATTATGGCAAAACTATTCGACAAAATATTTCCATAAATTTTCAACCAAAAATAAAGCGTTTTTATTAACGTAGCTACCTATGTAATGAAGTTTTTATTGCACATAACAATGGTACCAAATGTACGAAGTCAGTGTTACAAGAGAATACACTACATCCGTAGTATAAATAATAAAAGTTCTTCCATAAATTCTACCTGGGGTAGGTCAAGGTAATAAATTTATTTTAATAGCTTACGTGTAAGTACCCATAATAATAAAATTTGTGAATATTAATTAGGTTACTTACGTTAAGTACGCTAAACTTATTATTTCAAAATTTAGGGGAAAAACGAATTCAGTCACTGCCTTTAGGGCTCTTCCCGGGAATTGGATGTAACAGGAAATACCCTTAATGGATTTTCGGGATGCTTTTGAAGGTGTTTTTATTTTTCATCAACTTTTCTAAATAGCGAAGAAAAGGGGTAAATAATGGTACCTTCTTACTCTCTTTGTTTGAAGCTGAGGAAAAGGCTTTTAGGTTGAATGTTTTTTTCATAATTATTACATCATATTTTGAAAAATAGCTGAAAATTCAAAATCGGTCGAGTGTTTGATTTAACTCATAAATGTTAATAAACGAAATTGACGATATCCGTATCTTAGCTTCTTGGATTTGGATCCAGGCGGCCTGGGTTCTAGACCAAATAACCATTATTTTTAATTTGTATGGGTTTTTAAATGTTAAAAAAAATAAAAATATAGTAAAATAATTAAAATACAAAATAAAATATTTAAAATACTGTAAAATAATTAATATTTTATAAAATAATTTAAATATTATAAAATAATAATAAAAAAATAATAATAATTGAAACATAATGAACTAAATAAAATACAATAAAATAATTAAAACATTACAAAATAATTAAAATTAAAAAAAATAATTCAAATATAATAAAATAATTTATATACAAAAAATAATTAAAACATAATAATATACAATAAAACACAATAAAATATTATAAAATAATTCAAATAATTTAAATATGGTAAAATAATTAAAATACAGTAAAATCATCAAAATCCCTAAAATAAATAAAATACAATAAAATGATTAAAACATAATAAAATAATTAAAACGTATTGAAATATTGAAAATATAATAAAATAAATAAAATTTATTGAAATAATTAAAAGTAAATAAAATAATTAAATTATACTACAACAATTAAAATATAATAAAATAATTAGAATATAATAAAACAATTAAAATATAATAAAATAATTCAAATATAATATTCTATCATAACAAAATATTTAATTTTTAAAATAATCTCACAAAGTGAATTTGCGAAAATTCAAGAAGGTAGAATATTAATTTTATATTCGTTGAAAAGTGAAAAATACCTTTGTAGAGTAGAAACATTCCTTTAAATGGCTATAATGTCTATTTGAAGGTATTTACCAGATCTGTTGTACAGCCAGGTATTTTCCAATCTTTTCGTCCCTCTTTTCCTTCCACCACTAACTTCAGCATTACAATATCTTTCAAATCAGGTAATTTCATGGTATATTCCACTGGATCTGGAAAATTGGAACTCTTTTTGCGGTATGACATAAAGTTTTATAAATTGTCGACATTTTAAGTCCTTTAAATAAAAAAAACAGATATATTTACTCCCCCTAGGAGGTCGTGAGGTATCTCTAAGATCTCATGATTCCTCAAATGTTTCTAATTACAATCATGAAGATACTTCTTTCAAAGAACAGACTAATTTAAATATTTAGGTATTTTACTAATTTAATAACCTAATTATGTCTGGTGGGAATACAAATAGACCATTTTGTAAAATGAACGTTAATCTCCTGCACGCAAGTCTAGTTTCCCGTGTCGCGGACCCACACAACAATGGAGGCGTCACGTTGCAATTACGACAAGAGCGGGGTTCTGCTAAATGCCACAAATGTGAAGCTGTACCCGACCGTACCCAACTGTACCCACTTACCGAACTGTACCCAACTATACCCAATGTGCTCAACTGTGCCCCCCGGGCTAAACATATGCGATTATGAATATTTCATTGACGAGCGCAGATTGGCCAAATTAGGCCTATTGTTTATCTTATAGGCCCGTTAATTCATCTCGTTAGATGCAGGGGTTGCCATTGTCGGTAGGGAGATCATGATTACCAAATATCTTGTCATATTTTATTGTTAGTAAGCATGGCCATGTTTCCTAACTATTTTTTTATAGTTTTCAGTTAGACAATATATTTCCTCTAAGGTTAAACATCTCGCGTGGAGGTCCTAATCCTTAAGAGGAATCTGAGGTCTTTCATATTCGAAAAAAAACAACTAATTTCAATGTTGTCATCAGAATTACGCATTTGTTTGAAAAGCGAAAGTAATCAAACAATTAATGAATTTATCACTGATAACTAAAATAATTACAGTAGGTAGTTCAATGAAATAATATTGCTGTCTGTTTTGGAGCGTAAGTTAAGAATGTGAATGAATTACTGTAAATTAATGTGTTCTTACATTTCGTGAACATTAAAAAACTTTTTTGTGTCCATATTAAAATGATTTGTGTATTATTTTTTGTTCTAATGATTTCGATTAGATAAAGTGAAAAAAAATAAAAAATGCAAACATTTTTCTATGAGCTTTTCACCCTACTACTCCTATGTTCATGATTACTTCTCAAAAACAGTTCAATCAGTGTATTCTTAGAAATCAGCTCATTCGGAAAAACAACCAAGGGTTTAAATTAAAGACATTTTTTTTGATTTCATGTGAAAGTATACTTTTTGTTGTTGTACAATCTAATTAAATATTTAATTAAGTTTATGTATATATTTAGAATACAGTACATAGTTGGCATAATAAAATTTTCATTGTCAAAGTACCTATTATTGTCCATACAATATCTTATAAATTTTGTCTGGGGTGAGAATGCTTCTTAACTAATTACTGTATGTGTGACTAATAATAATAAAAAGAAAGAAAGTGTGTAAAGAGATGATGCGGAGAAGTGTAGAAAATTTATAAAATCAAGAATTGTAATTGACTATGAATAAAAGTTAAATATACGAGTATATATATGAAACAAGTTTCATAGTTTGTACCTCACCAAAAAGAAATTGGCTCTTGTGCTTGGTGTGGGACTTACACTTCGCTTATACAACTGTTTTGGTTATTATATTTTCGTTACATGGTGTTATAAAAAAAATAATGAGTGAATGACCAGATAATAGCATAATCTGATGATAAGTTGTATAAAAATTACTTCCCTTAGAAAGTCGATTAGCTATGTTTGAGTACAGGTAGAGATTTAAGCCTTGCTTTAATTTGTAATGACATTTATATATTTTTTTAAATTCTATTCGCAGATTATCTGAGTAAAAATAATTGTTTTGAATTTGCTTGGTACAAAATTTTGGAATTTTTATGTCGTTTGGGATCTCATCGACAAATCAGTTTGAAAATTTTTAAAGCTGTTTTCTTTCCAGATTATTTAATAAGGTTTAATTTAATATCTGTGCTGAAAAGGCAAAAGCTCTCAATCGGCGAGCTCTAGGGTCATGAAAATTATAGAGCTTATAACGTTCCAAATTCATAGGTCAGTAAAAACAATTTCAGCTCTTATTTGAACCATGTTCTATTCACTTATCAGACAACGAATAAAACTAGATTATTAAAGTTGAATTTTTTTTTAATATCTGTTTTTATTAAACAAAAAAAGGTTTATATATATAAAAAAAATTATGCACCGTAATTATTATTACGTGTGACAGCTGTTTTGCCTTCCGAAGGCATTATCAAACTGCGATTCAAACAATAATTATATAGATATCAAACAGTTATTACTTTTTTATAAATAAGCCGTTTTTTTCAATTGAATAATAGTAGTAAAATTATTATTGGATTAAAGTAGACACTAAATAAAAATGGAGTTCTACAAATTAAACTTGAAAACAATAAATCAAATGAGTCATCTTGTTTGTTTCACATTTTTCAATTCAAATCTTTAAGAAGAAGTGTGGTACAGAGTCCTTGACAATGAATCTAATGTACATGTAATGTCTCGTATAATGTGTAAAGTAGCTATTGAAAGTAATCGTGTTTCAATATAGAATCATAATAATATATTTTTGTAAGCTTTAATTTTAATTTTATTTGCACTATTCCAAAATAATTGTAGGTATTTCAGTGTTAAAAATGTCACTTTCCTTGGTCTAGACGGGAGCTACTTCCTCGGCGAGCTCCCAACCAAATGGTACCCTTCTGGCGACGATATGTGTTTTGATTACACCCGTAAAGCCATGTTTACACCCCCCGCCCTGAACAAAGATTACCACATAAAGCAATGTTTTCAAGCGGAGCACGTACTTCCAACCCGAATTATTGTTGTCGAAGCTATTATGATAATAATTATTGTACCGAGCAATTTGTTCAGCGGCCTAGAAAATCAAATGCATTTGAGGTATTAATTGTGCCGTTTGTGACAAATAATTGAATCAGCAGCATTGCATTAAACTGCGTCATTTTGATCTGTACTGATTTTAAATACATGTTATCATAATTCAGTGTTTTCTGATGGGATGGTACTGTATTAATTTAGACGTGAAAAGTATTGTAAAGTCATCATACAAATCACCGTGTAAAGTGTTAATAAAATTTCAACACCATTGTCACATTTCCTATTGAAAGTAGTCATCTTTATCGTCTTGGTGGAAGATCTCGATTTAAAGTAGCTGGAAAACGTTGCCTGAAATTGCTAAAAACTGGTTGTTTTTAGCAAGTCCACCCTTTCCCCCTACCTTTTCGATTTTTGTCGACCTTTGAATGTTGACCGTTAACCATTCACCGTTGATTATTGACCTTTACTGTTTACTGTTGACCGTTCATCGTTGACTGTTGTCCGCTGACCGTTGAATGTAGACCGTTGATAGTTGACCGTTGACCACTGACTGTTGAAGATTGATTGTTGATTTTTAGCAGTTGACCGTTGACTGTTGACTGTTGACTATTGAGCGTTGACCATTGACCATTGACCGTTGACTGTTGATGGTTGATTGTTGATTTTTAACAGTTTACCGGTCATTGTTGATTGTTGAGCGTTTACCGTTGACCATTGACCGTTCACCGTTCTCCGTTGACCGTTAACAGAATACGTACATTTGAAAATAGGAGAAATTGTCAGTTTTGGAAAAAGCAACGTGTACAATAAATATATGTGGTAATTTTGATTATTTTATTTTAGTACATAAACAGGCAATATGCCCAAAACTTACATACATGAATGTTTAAAAATTAATGATAATTAAAGAGTAAAATAAACAACAATTATTATCTGGGACTGGTAATGAGGAAACAAAAATATGATTTTTTAATGAATAACCAAATCCATAATAATTACGAATACTTTAAAAACTTTTTGAATTTTCCACAACATCTTCTAAAACACGATACAAACAACGAATTTGAGTACTTCCTGCGCTCGGCTTGCTGGTCAAATTCTCAAGTTTGCCCGCACATGCAGTAAGTGCAACGGGTCGTAAGCCAGAGAAGTTCTCCAGTCGGGAAGCCTCGCTCCCCCCTGCACCCCGTACCCGACAAGAAGCCATTGTGTTCTTTATTGCCGAAACATTAGTGCTACTTTACAAGAGGCTGCAACTCCAATAATGCGAGTGCAACATTATATTACATTGTACCAATGGATACACCCATACATCCTCGCGCGGTCTGCTGCCCGGGAAACTTTACTGTTGATTCGATGAATTTTAAGAGAATTAAAACGGTGTGATCTATGTATTCACGAAACAACAAATTAAAACTTGAAAGCAACATGTGTTACATTGTCAAAAGCTAAACAAAGATTTAAGATTATAGATATTTGTATACAAGAATACAAATGTCGAAACAAAAGAGAAGTTAGTCAAGTGATATCTCGAAAGTATAATAATTAATTTAATAGAACATTTCGAGAGATGGAAAGACTGATAGGGATATTGAAAGAAGGGTGAATGCAGGAAACTCCATTAACTGAGGACTGAACGCGGTTGGCGCAAACAAAAAGTTGTCCAAAGAGGCGAAGCTAGCAGTCCAAAATGGACTGCTGATACCAACCCTGATGTATGGCAGTCAGGCATGGAACTGGCACAGGAAGGATGAAAGGAGACTGGATGCTGTAGAAGTGAGATCTCGGAGACGAATGTATGGTAACACCATGCATGATCGTGTGAAAATGTTGAAATTCGTAAATAATGCAAGGCTGATGTAAGCGTAGTGAGCAAGATTAAAAAAAGGGACGCTTAGGTGGTTTGGGCATGTAGAGCGAATGAACGAAGAAAGGAGTGTAATGAGAATATATGACGCGAATGTGAATGGAAGAAGAAGCCGGGGACGTCCGAGGAAGGCATGGCACGATCAAGTGAATCAAATACTTGAGTCGGGTCATGTCAGAAGTCGGAATAACAGAAGAGAATGTATGAGACGTTGTATGAAAGCGAATGAAGCAAGAAGAGTATGCCAAGATCGAGTTGTTTGGCGGTGCATCCTCTCTGCCTACCCCTGAGGGGAAACGTCGTGATGGTTACTTAGTTAGTTAGTTAGAACATTTCGCGATATTTGAATTTACAATAAAGAACTTCAGTCGATTTAAAAAAAAAATTATCAATGTTGGCCTTCTAACTATATCGTTATCATAATTAAATTAATTTTCAAAGTACGATTTTTGTAAAGCCCACCAAAACGGTCAAAATCCGATCGGTGATCGCGCGGCGTCACACAAGCGTCATACGGTTACACAATAAATTTACACAGTGGAGTGCAGTCCATAAAAGCTGAAAAACTGTGCCTATTTTACGGAACGTGCGTAAAAATAAATTAAAATTAGGAAAAACGACAAAAAAATATCTAAAGTAATGCTATTTGATTTATAGACTATTTTCGGGATAATTGAAAATGAAAAACGTTGCGAATCATTAACGAATTCATTGATATTTATAAAATGCATAAAATCAATAAATAATAACAGAGGGTTCAATAATTTCTTTATAAAGACAAATAATTTCAGTAAGGTAGTCATTTGCTTGAACTCTTGATTTGCTTCGATCTTAAATATATTGCTCAAACGTTGAAAAATAACACTTTAAACACCATTCTGCATTATTCATTATGTAAGTTTTCACTTGAAATTGTAAAATATCGAATTTGAGAAAAAAATGGGACTGCTTTTTTTATTTTATTTTCTATTTTGACAGTTTTAAAACTCTAACATTTTTATTGGCGCTAAGAACTAGATAAATAAGGACTGAAAAATTTCTTATATCAGCCTTATTCTATTGCAGTTATATTTTTAATCAACAGAGTCGTTACTGTTTTTGTCTGCATATTTGAATTTGAAATTGTTGGAAGTGTAATGTTATTTTTCATCACTTAAGTCGCGTTTTCACCTCATCTATTCTATGCTATAGTACACGCGATAGAATACCATTTTTTATTTGTATTTAACTATTTTTTTAAACGTTTAATTAATAATTTATTATTTTTTGTGGCTAAGTTTAATTTGTATAACTCTAATTTAATTTAAACTTTTTTATTATTATTAAAAATAACATAAAAAAATTAGGGTTCGACAAATTATACATGAATCAATAAAATAAATGATTCAGAATATTCGTACAACATTTTGCTGCGCCTTTTTGAGCTCCGCGAGTACAAATGAATTGAAATAGAATATAAATAGAATAGAAATAGAGTAAGTTTGATATCAAAGAGAGATTCGCTCTGATTCGATGAAATAGACCATAGAATAGAGAGCGAGATCTCGGTTTTACCTTCAGGCCATTTTAAAAAATGGAATTATTGCATGCGATTCAATTGTGATTACGTAGGTACGCACTTATGTAAACTTTCCATATTTGGAACTGAAGTAGGTACCTATGTTTTTTTTAAATCCAGACAAGCGATAAAGTACTCGTATCTACATAAAATGTATTATAACAGAGATCAACAAAATCTATATTTGAAATGTGTGGTATTTATTTATTTACATCTAAACAATGTATTTTTTGTTATTATTTATTTGTTTTCAATAATACAAATGAATTTTATTGCGCCGTTTTCGGAAAAAAATACCCCAATGGTGGTTAGGTTAACATAATTAAAGATTAGGTTAGATTTGATATATTTTCGTTTTATTTGGTTTCGTTAGGTTAAGTTAGGTTAGGTTATGTTTGGATAGGTTAGGTTTGGCTTGGTTTGGTGTGTGAAAAACTTTTTTTAAACATGTCAAAATTTTAATGTTTTTTCAAAACTTCAATTTTTCAATAATAAAAGAAGCGAACTATTTAAGGAAATGATGGACCGTATTTAGTCAAGTGCTCTTATACGCTGGAATTATATTACTCTAGAGTGATTAACTCCTCCTCGGAAATAAAACTGCAGTTTTAAATATTTTAAGGGCCATGAATCTTGTCAAAGGAAAGTCCTAATCTAATTCTGTTGTTCATGGTGAAGTTTTCTCTTCTATTCGTTGGAAATTAATTTAATTAAAAAATGTTTTTAAAAAACTTAGTCATAGACATATTATGTGTAATTTTTGTGGTTATTGAGTGAACATAAAGTCGGTGGGTTTTGAATATTGGTGCATTTTGAACAAATAAATAATTAATGGACATTACGGTGTGTTTTTCAGAATATCCACTGCCTGCACCAAAATAAGGCAAGCCACATGTTTAAAAACTAATATTTTTATTAAAAAAAACATTGTTTTTTATATTTTTATATGTACAATTACGTCACTCGAATCACGAGACGATATCTGTCCTAAGATTGGTATCTTATTTTCTTTGCCTAAAATGCCATACAAATCTTTGAAAATTTTTATTTATTTAAAATATTAAGTAACTAACTATCACGCCGTTTCTCCACAGGGGTAAGCAGAAAGGATGGACCGCCAAACATCTCGATCTTAGCACACACTCTTTGCTTAATTTACATTCAAACATCGTTTTTATGTCTTTTGACATGAACCAACTCACGTATTTGGTTCACTTGATCGTGCCATATTTTCATCGGGCGTCCTCGACTTCTTCTACCACTCACATTCGCGTCATATATTCTACTTATACTACTTTTTCAGTGATTTTCTCTACATGCCCAAACCATCTAAGAGTCCCTTTCTTAATCTTACCCATTACGCTTACATCAGTCTTGCTTTCTTTACGAATTTCAATATTTTTCACACGATCATACATGGTTTTACCACACATTCGTCTACCGATACATGTTGATATTTATATATTAAATAGTGATTTAAACAAAACATTTAATATTTTATGTATTAGTGTAGGTTACCAACCCGTCGACTTTTTGTTCAATGATTTTACTGCTCTGCCATAGCGGTCATCAATCTTGGTAAAATAAAAGCACATAAAACTAGGTATATCAATATTTATAAATCTGGCGAAAATCTTCTCCTAAGACGGCTTTGAGATATTCGAATTATTATTATTGTTATGAAAATACAAACGCATAAAAAACCGTCTTAGGGCGAGGGCGGCATAAAACAAGTCGGGAAACTTAATATAATAATTCTCTGTGAAAAGATTTATTGGGTCGAATTTCTGTTTATTTTACTTCGCTTATTCGCGAGGGACCTGAATTATTTTGGTTTAGTGATAAAATGAGAAGTTTCCTGAGGAAAATGTCAGAACTTTTCTTCCCTCATAATGTATAGATGCCTTTCCTTAAAAAAATATTTTCTTTGTTGAGATTTCAGCAAAGAACTCGTAAGGCGATTTTCGGTAGGGGAAATAAAAAAGGAATAAATCTAAAATATTTTTTCATCTGAAAAAAAAAAAACAATGGAGAATTCGGAACTAATAACTTATAAATTTCAGGTTGAAACTGAGTTATACTAATGCTCAAAACTTTGTGAGAAATTACGGTATTTGAAGAACCAATTCTCTCTGAAAGTGATTTAACCTTCCTGATTTTTTAAAAGTCCTACTTGTATATACCATACTGAGTAACTATCGCAGGGAGACATTATTTGGTTGATCAATGTCACCCCATGGTAATGATCTAAGCTCCTCTGGGACTAAAGGTCTATTCGTATCTACCGGCACGGCACAGAAGGGAGTATTCATATTACACCGCGCGTGAATGTGTTCGTAGATAATCTAAGTAACTAATTTTGCCGTGCCCGTCACTTTATGTGTTTGCCCTCCACGGTGCTGGTAGACGTGAATCGACCTTTAAGCTGTTCAAACTAATTTGGTGATGTCTTGTTTCAATTGAAAATTCGATATTTGCTGCCTTAAGACTAAACGAGACGTAATACGCGCTCACAGATGGTGCTAATTTCAATATACAAAAAAACACATCATCTCGCAATGATTTGAACTATTAAAATGAATTGTTTGTTGGCAGGTATACACACGGAATATGAAATGGAATAAATTTTTATTTGGAGATTTAAAGCTCATGTCCTTCAAGAAACTTTCAAATATACAATATATTATTGTAAAACTAATATACGCAGTATTTTTAAAAGTTTCTTGAATAACTTTATCTTTAAAATTACAACAACAATTTATTTAATCTCATATTACGTATGCACACCTTCCAACAAACAATTCATCACAATATTTAAAACCATTAGATGCTAAAATGTTTTTTTTTTTTAATATTTGAAATAGCGCCGTCTGTGAACGGGTACCCTGTTTCATTTAACCTTAAGAATGAGGATGTTACTTATAGGGTATGCGTGTACCTAGATTGTTTTAATAACGGCAAAACAAAATAGTCAAATGACTATTTATTTTATATTTGTTCCAAAAATTCTGATAGAATAGCGGTTTTATTTGCTACCGAACATCATAATCTTCTTACCCTTATCCAATTTGGATCGGAGATTGATCGCTTCGACAAGGCGCCTCCGGGAGTCCCTGTCCTGGACTATTTCAGCAGTCTATGTGCATTAAAAGTGTAGCTGCTCCTCGCACAGCTTCTGGAGTTGTTTTTCTCAGCTTTATGCGGGATGACCCACTGGACCTATTCCTTCTTTCTTATCAAAATATGTTTAAGATGTTCTTATCAATACGGACCACGTCGAATAAGTGAAAAACAAACGTGGAAGTCTTTTTATACGTAAAAAGCAACGACGACACTGATCTTTGGTTACTTAAAAGAAAACAGGTATTCTGTAACAATTATTTAATTCAAATTAATTTGAGTACGTATTTATATCTTATAAACCTCATTGTAACGTGTAATCCTTGAAGATAATATTACCAAATTTCAAATGAAACATACAACCGAAAAAGAAATAAAATAAAAAGGTATTAGTCACATATGGGAGGCGAACCCAGGACCTCTGTCTTGCCGGGACAACGTTATACCACTGAACTATTGCGACCTTCTTCTTCGATGATTTAACATTACAGTGAGGTTTATAATCTCCAATAAGTTATTTCAATAAATTGAAAATTATTTTAGCCTTGTATAAAAAGTCAATAGATGTCCCATATAACGGTCTCAATTGACGGCCTCCATGGTCGAGGGGTAAGGCTCTCGAATACGAATCCCAAGATCGCGGGTTCAAATCCCGGCGTGCGCACGTAAATTTATTTAATTAATTTGTGCTGTTTCACAAATAACATATAGTATATTTGCGCACGTTCCAGAGTGGAAGATACTCTCAGTATCGCCCTGGTGAAAGATCAAGATTCAGAATTGAAACGTTGCTTGAAATGGCTTTTAGCCATGTTTGGTGACCAGATCTGAATAGCCAGGTATTTTCCCCACCTTCCTCTTCCCCTTGTTCTTCCCCTCCCCAATACCTTCAGCCTCAAAACATTCCCCAATTGGGGATGCCATACTCTCACTGGCTCCAGAGGGTTGGGAGCAGTTGGGACTCTTGTGCGGTATCACATAAAAATAAATACATATATATGCATATATATATATATATATATATAAAAATCATTGTATATATATATATATATATATATATAAGTAAAAATCGGATAGGTATATCCGAGACACTACCCGGATTTCAAATATATTCGCGTAGAACTTTCCAGTCACACAAAAAGATAGCAAAATGATTTTTTTTTATTAAAAAACTTTTGTAACTTTTCCACTTATTTATTTTCGACCGGACCGGTTTCACCCTATCACGGGCATCGTCAGACTAGCACAATGAATACTTAATCTATGTTATATATAGAATTAATAAAAAAAATCATTTTAACATGGAATTCCACCATGAATTGACAGTTTCAAAATTAGAAATAATTAAAAAGATAGCAGTCAATAATATGTGAATTAATTGAGGATAACATTGGCAAGTCTTAAAACAAATTTAGACATGATATCGAAAAAGATGACGTAAAATAAACTGGTCTATTTAGTGCAGTGGTAGAACGTTGTCCCGGTAAAATAGAGGTCCTGGGTTCGATTCCCAGATGAGACTAATAGATTTTTATTTTGTCTGTCTTTTTCGGTTTCTTGTTTCATTTGAATTTTTTTCAATATTGTCTTTTTCATTGATTAAGTATTTATAACAATCGTAATAAACGGATTCTAGTAATAATAAAGATTTAGATAATTTATAAATTGCTACCTCCATTATGCCCACTGCTAATTAGAATCCAACTGGTTGATGAAGACAAAAACAATTAAGGAAATAGTTGTGATATTTTCTCTCTACGTTTTCGTAATTTTTTTTTAGAAAAGTGTCCTTTAGAAGACTCTTGTGGCTAGGGTGAATAATATACAGGGACAATAATTCAATTGCAAATAGGTATCAGACTCCGGGCAGATAGGAATAATACAAGTAGTCATGTTGTCTTACATAACTCAATTAATTGGTCAACTAGCTTGTGATCCATGAGGAGGTGGGAGGGCCAGAATAAGGATAGGGCCGACATTTTCAGGGCCGGGCAATCCCCCTTCTACGAAAACAAACTTCAGGCCTAAAGTAGTATTTGAAAAAAATAAAAAGTAAGAATTGGACCCTAAATCTTCAAAACGTAACAACACTGACTGGAAAGACCGAATAAGCGTTTAGCAATCTTTACGGTTTCACTGACTAAACGATATTGGTTTGAGGGGTAACTTCACTAAAAGTTTTTAATTAAAAAAATTCATTTCACTGAAAGTGTTACATAATATACGGTATTCATAATGCTTTGTTATATAGGTATTTGGTTTACATAGGAAGATTGCAGGTTCGATTCCCACGCGTTGATGAAATTATTTAATAATTTCATTTACGAGTGCAGCCAGTCAGGGTGTTATGTTGATTTTAAAGTTAAATGGCTTTTGCGAAATTAGTCTTTCTGGTGTCATAAACATTAAAAATGTATGCCGACTTCGTCTGTCTGGATGTCGTTAAGTTTGGTGAACCTAGTTGACATATTTCCACAGTTGTAACAACGCCGATGAATAATTTAGAGCGATTTATTTTTACTCGTAAAACATTGCTTTTTTCTGTGAAGGTCCTATCTTATGTTGAGCAAATATAGGACGAGCACCGTAGGGCCTTAGCGCCAGGCCTACGAATTATTAAAGTCGGGCCCTGCAGACCTTTACCCGGTGTTGGAATATACATAGATGGTGGTGGAGGAATTGGGTAGAATTCTGCCTGGACTGAAATGATGGAGCCTGAGAAGGTTAATCAAATTAAGGAAAAGGTCTGTAATAATTTAGTAAATGAAATTAACCTGACGTAACATCCCATTCAAAGATAAATAACAAAACGTATGCCTCAAAGAATACATTAGTGGGAAAACATTTCCTTGCCAATGATACTCGGGATCACGATAAAATCAGGTGGACTTATTGAATAAATTAAAAACAAATAGCTGGGAAAAATAACCGTGAATTCGCCAGGGATTTCAACTTCATAACGAGTTCATCATGTTGTCTTTAAATATATTTTTAATTTTATTGGTTGTTAACAGATAGCGGTTAAGATGAAATCACTCTCTTATAAAAAAAGTTAAAATAGCTCCAAGCACCTACTGTAGTATGAATTTTAAAAATGGAATTCAACTGTGATTTGACAGTTTCAAAATTTTAAAATAATATTTTAATCTTTATTTACACTGGAAGGTAGCGGTGTAGGAATCAAACACTCATTTGTTACATTTACAGTTACGTACATTGATAAATATTTAGAACATGCTTCCATTTCGCCAATTTCGAAAGGTTTTAACAGTTGCGAAAGAAATATGTTTTCAGCGAATACCCGTTTCACATTTACGAGTATATGATGCTAGTTGAAGTACTTTAATGGGTGGTTTTTCGAAATCTCAGGTAGATGGCGACCTTCCTCGTGTTTTGAAAGTTAAATATGGAAAATTTCATCAAGCTCGAAATAAATCTGTAGATTTGTATAAAAACAAACCCACACAACCAAACATAACCTCGTGGCTGTTTTTAGTTTTTTTATGAATGGTTTGAAGTAAAGTTTTGAGATTTTGAATTCTAGTAAACTTGATATAATTTTAAGGTGGATTTAATATTATTCTTAAGAGAGATACTAAAAAATACACGCTTTGTAGTATATTAACGCAAGAAATACAACGAACGATTTACCTATAGATTCTACACGGGTAGTTATGAAAATTTATATGGTTGTCAATGACAAAAGTCCGTAGAATGTAAGCTTTTAAGTTTCATATGAAATACGTACTGGAATTTTAGGTAAAACTCTCGAAATGCCTTCACTGGTTTTCAAACTGCACATGCTTTTCAACGTCTTGGTATATATTTAATATAAATTAAAAGATTACATTTTCAGGAATTTCGTCACTGGAAACCTTAGACATTTTCCAACTTCTTTTCAAACACCCGTATAGAATTTATAGATACGTTATTTGTTGTATTGCTTGTGTTAGCAACCTAAAAAGTGCCGTTTACCGACTTTCCAGGGTCATCGTTTTTAAGAAATAAAAATTATATAATTTTTTTACTGTACTCCTCCCCTGCACCTACATATTAAAGACATGTGCGATGGAACCCGGCATTATGAAATAACATTTATCTTTTGGAAACCACTTTTTTATCAAAAACTGTTTTCAAAATTAAATCCAAATCCCATTAAACTACAATTTAGCAGTTTGTCAACGGGATTTTCAACAACAATTGAACCATTACAGATTATTACATTAATTACAAATATACATATTATTATAATTATTGATACATTTAAAGAAATTGATATAGGTATTATTATACTACATGTAACACAGAATACAAATACAGATTGATATAAGCGCCTAATATGAAGAATTTCTACTGAGGAGCCATTTCTTCAGCATATAGCATTCTGACACTTGTTAGCAATTCACATTTTTTAATATTGCTTGGTAACATGTTGAATATTTTAGGAACGTTATATTCCAGGGTTCGTTGTCCGTATTTATTATAATATTTTGGTACAAGCATGTCTTAATTCTTTATGAAACTAGTATTGTGCTTATGTTCCACTTTCCTGTTATATTTTGACACTTGTTAGCAATTCACATTTTTTAATATTGCTTGGTAACATGTTGAATATTTTAGGAACGTTATATTCCAGGGTTCGCTGTCCGTATTTATTATAATATTTTGGCACAAGCATGTCTTCATTCTTTATGAAACTAGTATTGTGCTTATGTTCCACTTTCCTGTTATATTTTGAGTCCGATATATGCTGAATTAATATTCTATACCATAATAAGGCCTGCACCTGAAGAGAGTTAAATTCTGATTCAATAGTGAAATGTTTCGTTTCAATTTTTTTTCTAACTATTAATTTAACCATGGATTTTTGGAACGATTGTACGTAGTGTAAATTAGTTTTTCAAGAACTCACGCTTTTGAATTATCGATAAATAATACTGAAACATGTTTTTTATTGTTCAATACATTATTTATATAATTGGAGAAGTCCTGTTATAATATTTCCGTACTCTTTATCTTTTGAAAGCCATATTGATTTTGGTATATAATGCAAACATTATTTATACAAAGTATTTGTTCAATTTTAAACATATATTTCTTGAAAAACTTTTTCAAGTACTAGCAAGATACTAATAGATTGATGGTTTCCTAGTTCTGAGTGTTATCCTCCTTTATAAATAGGTCTAATAATGGCGCACTTAAGGTCGTCAGAAATTTCTGCTTGTATAATAAGTCTATTTACCAAGTGCGTAATAATAGGTCCTAAAATATTTATATGCCCTTTTGTGCCGTACATTCTTATGTTGTCAATTCTTGGACTAGCTTGGACTTGGAATTTAATTTTTTTTAACATTATTTTTAATATCAGTGAGAGTTTCCTTGGATAGGTACATGCCATGAGGCACTGCAAGCTCTATATCAGATGCTTTAAAATCACACCCGTCTAATATTTGGCTTAAATGAGAAATGATTAAAGTATTGGTTTGTTACACTGTGCCTTTAACACATATCTCAATATTACTCCATCGCAGTTACTTTTAGTTTTTCTTCCTAAAATTTTAATTATTTCATCCCAGGTTTTCTAAGTATCATAAAAAACAAATTTAAATTTATCTTAAAAGTGTAGGAACACGCTAAGAGATTATTAATATAATTAAATATACGTACATATAAATTTTATTAATTTATTACTAATCGATTTTTATTACCAAGGATCTTTCAAAACTGTAAATTATTAACAACGGTACACATATTAGACATACTACACAGCGTGCTATTAAGAACTAATGTTTATCGACCATTAGGTGAAATAAAAAAAAAATCTAAATGTCCCGAAGAAACGCTCCGGGCCGCCGTTCGCCCCAAGCCAACGATTGAATTGTCGTTTCGAGTAAGCCACCGTAGTAAGATCCGCTTTTTATAACGCTCGCTTTTATGTAGATACAAAGGTATTATATTATTTATACGGTTTCTCTGAAATAACTTACGAAGTAAGCACGGTAGATAAAAAAAAATCCTTGTTCTTTTTTCTAGCCTGCGTAGGAGGAGATATTTTCAACCCACCAATGCCGTCAAAGGAAAACTCTGTTTTCTTCCGACGAATCATAGAAATATTGAAAAAAAAACATAGTTGTTGTACCTAATGTTAAATTTCTGTATTTTTATAGATAAACTTTTAGGAATATAAAACTTAAAAAAAATTGCTTTGAGAAGGGATTACGCTTATTTTTTTCAACAAAAAAATCTCGTATGGTTACCTCTGGCGACATAAAATATGAACAGCTTTGTCTATCTTGTATTTCTAGGTCGACGCAAGTATTTTGAGTGTGCAACATCATTTTCCCCACGAACTATGGATTTAAAAAGATCAATTTCCTTTATAAAAATTTGTCAAGATGATATTATTTTATTGCCATACGAAAAAAAAAAATGGAAGTGAAATAAAAATACCGAGACCGTGTTGAGAAGATTTTTTTAGGCTTTGTGGCAAGCATTAATTTTTTATTCAGTGAAGTATGTGTTCGCAATGTAAGAAAGTGTTAATGTATGAAATTAATACATTATTAATTAATCAAATCATGGCAAAGCCGGGTAGCAAAACTAGCTGTTATCGCAGCGACACCATATTGCGCTGATGTAATCACAGTCACAATGTAACAATTCGCCTGAGACGACTTGATATATATCATCAGGTTTCACGCGAACGATCCAATCCGCTCAGGTTTTGAGGTACATATCACATTATGCTGACAATGCATTCTCACAAGTGGCCTCGCCGAGTGGCTCACCGGATCCCCTGGGAAATGGGGTTCGGAGAGCATCGCTCAAGGAATGCGCTGACTGAAAACCAGACGACTCTTCTCTCTCTGGGCTCCTGGTAGCTGCAGTTTATTCCGCGAAGTGCATTCCAGGAGATGCACCATCTGTTTTTACCATTGGTAAATACACCACGGCTGTCATTTGACATTTATCTTTATTTTTATCGTCCCATAACAACACCATACGGTGGTGCGGTTTAGTGTTTTTGAATTTTTCATTTCGATTGACTTCGACAGGTATAGTTTATGACTCCACGCGGCGTATATCTTTGAAAGGTTTCGGAGTTACTGTGCCATTTTCCGGTACGTTTCTTGCCACTAAACATCATCTCGTAAATATGGAAAACAAATTGTCAGAACCTAAACAAATATGTAGGTAACGTGTATGGATGGTTTGCTGGGAGCTGACCCATTTTCTTTTGAAGTATATCGTAGCTAACATTTAATAAATTAGAATGGATTATGTTGGAATAGTATTTACCTATAAGAAAAATAAAAGCCTGTAATTTTATATTTACAGAATTTGATTGCATATCACATTTTTTATCAAGTCAATGAAGTTTTGTGGTTCCGCAAGGTTCATTGTTTTCTTTTACTAAAATTCGATCAGTATGTACCGATGTCTAATGAAATCATGATTAAATAAAATACACTTTTTTAAACTCTTCCACTTTTATTTTTGACCGTGACCGGTTTCAGCCTGTCATGGCTATCTTAAAACTGGTATAATTAATTCATAAGCTATGGGTTATATACAATTTTGGATATCAGGGGCAACAAACCATGATTTTACTTAGATTATACTTTTCAGTATTGTTATAGAATGATTTTATAAAACATGATTTATTTGGTACTTTTGAATTTATTAATAATATTGCTTTATATATCAATCTGGTTTCAAAAATAATTAAGATGGTTATAGTTGCTTTTATTGTAAAGATGACTTTATATTATTTATGGAATACAGTTTAAAAAAAATGTATTTTATTTAATCATTATAATGGAATTCCACCATGTATTAACAGTTGAAAAAATAAAAATATTAATAAAATCATATTGATTTGTTAAATTTAAGCATATAATCCAACGCCATTATTTTATTTGCAAAAAAAAAATACAAATCCACAAATTGCAGTTTAAAAAAAAAAAAGAAATTGACTAATATGTTGATTGTTATGGTGTTTAATTTGTAAAACTCCATTTAATTAAAAAAAAATGAATATACATATCATAATAATGTTTTAATCGGGTTCTGCAAGATTTTAGTTTAGCTTCTAATGCCGAAACAGCTGTCGCAAAATAAAAAAAAACATAAATTACTTGCAGAACTTAATAACAACATTATAAATTTGATTGACTTTATATTAAAAAAAAAATGACAAAAAGCGTTATTAATTCGCTCTCCCCTTCGATGTATCTCAGATTGTTATAATGTTTTTTTTTTTAAATTTATTTTTTTATAATGTATTTTATGCCAATACAATTATTTTCTTATGGAATTTATCAAAATCTTCTCTCGCAACCACAGTAGAAATCAAGGTGTCCTTAGATCGCATGGAAAAGTATATCCATAGAATACCTACCGATAATTTCTGTCATTCCTCTTTCAATGAATCCGGGTCTATTGAAGGCCCGCATCAATCTTCCTGCAGCTCCTTTCTTGACTCACCTCGCAGCGTTGCCTATCCGAGCGGCGATATGGTCCCCCCGTTTGTACACCGCAAAGAAAGATTTTTTTTTCTGTATTTTCATTATTTATTAAGTTAAAATAATACATTTTTATTATTTTGCTTTCTTAACTTAAGTTCATTAAAAATAATCTTTTTTAAATTAAATTTTAATAATTCATTTTAATTTTGTCCACTTATCAAGATTGAACAGTTTTATTTAAATATGTTTATTCGATTCCCAGTTTTCAGTTTATCGGAAAGAAGATTGTATATGCAAATTGTCATAAAAATAATCCATTCACCCAGTCAAGGAACTAGAAGTATTTTAAATGTAGAGTATTTTAGCAATATTTTACCAATCTTATTATAAAATACAATTTTTGTATTATTAAAATTCATTGGCGTTAGTTCAATGGTCGCTACGCCGCTGTACAGGCCCGTACAAAAACCTGAATAATAAAGCAATGCTTTGAGTTTTAAATTACAAAACCAAAACCCGAACACTTTTCCAAACCCACCCATCCACTTCAAAAATAATGTTTTATATCAAAAATAAAAATATTTGCGGTAAAATAATTTTCCGTGGTAAATTAATGCAATCAATCTCCCGGAACCTGACCCAATTTCCTAATAAATGTTTAATTAAATGACCGACAGTCGCCATCTTGTTTCCGACGTTTTTATGAGAGGGCGGGAAATAACGCCGACGTAACTTACGGCCTGAAGAAATAATAATTATCTTCTGAAGAATCTATATCCAGTTATCCACCGTTTCCGAAAATTAAATGAACGAGACATGTTGATTGTATTGTACCCCACTATTTGTTTACGTCTTCATTATTATGCTCATGATGTATTGCTCTGATAACAATCCAGCTTTTGAATACTTCTTTGTGATTATCCTTGTTTACGCAGGAACACAAACTAAACTGTCAGTTATGAGAGGCTTGAATTTGTTTTTGGAGTTAAAAATTGTATGAATTGTGTGAATTTAACGTTATCCATATACTTAATTTTAGCAATATCTGCGTCTAATTACAACACATGACGAAGGTTACGGTGCTTACGGTATGTGTTCATACTAACTGCGCAGGCGTAGACGTCACAAGCGGCCACCAGCATGTAAATATATTCTAGCCGACAATCTCGGCCGGTGCTGGCTCGTGCATGTGTGGATACGTTACGTTTACGTAGGCTGTAATATGAATATGTTCATAGATAATGTACGCAACTAATGTTATCGTATCTGTACTATACTGTTCTACACTGCGCGGTGCTGGTAGATATGAATATACCGTAATACGTACCTGTACTTAAAAGTTTTCATAAATGCCACCTTACGGACGAACTCAACCAATAAGTGTTGTATCGTATGGCGACAGCTTTCTTGTGAATATTTTATTAAATAGTTGCAACGTAGGTATTCCCACAACGAAAGAAATTCAATCAATTTCACAAAAAAAAAAAATAATGTAAAAAATTGTTTGGAATGGATCAATAATAATAAAGAATTCTTAGACTTACTATTGCTTTTCGAAAATTTTGGTCTTATTGAATTTTCGCTAAAATCTTTGTACGAGAATAACTATGTATATTCAATATTAGACCTTAAACAATGTTTTAGCCAGATATTCTAAGGGATAGTAGTTGATACGATAGATTCTGAAAAATAACAAAATCACAACATAACCTACACAAAACATAAACACCCGGAAGAATTACTTTTTTTATACCTACTCACTTTTTTTAATTATACATATACTTTATACGTTTTCTTTAGATTAACATTTTTTATAATAACTATTATTTTTCAGTTTAAGAAACGATAAATTAAAAAAAAAAGTTCTACTGAGTAATGATTATAGCCGATCTATCTAAGTGGCTGCTACACAGTTTGATAACGCCTTCGGAAGGAGAAACAGCTGTCACGGTAATAATAATTACCTAGCAGAACTTTTCATAAATTAACCGTTTTTTTAAAGTGAATAATAAATAAGAGTATCGTAAATTTTTTAAGACTTTAAAAAAATTGAGTTTTTCAAATTAAATAACACTATAAATATAAATGTTATACGTATATAATATACATATTCATTTTGTGTTTTTTTAATTAGAGACATATGTCTTACGACTTTAGCATCTACATTTAAACAATATTTTTCCCAGATAGTAAGGGATACATAGTTGGTATTTGAGGGAATTATTCTATAGATCCTATAAAAGAAGAACACAATATTCCATCAGATAGAGATGTCATAAAGACTGTATTGTGAGGTTAGATTTTTATCCTTCGTTTTTCTTCACTTTTATTCAATGTTCTATTTTGTCACTGTTCTGTTTCGTCAGTTCTATTTTGTCATGGCACGATTATTTACCTACCCACTTTGTGTTCTCATGTTTAGTTTGCCTTACGACTTAAGAAAGTAGAGTCATGTGTATCCGGCCTGAAGTAAATGACACTGTGAGACAGGATGTAGGAAGAAGTATGATTTATGTGTGTTTGCAAGGGGCTTCCTCGTGCTAATGCTAATTAGCTCCGTATCTCCGCTAACTAAACCTGCGCCTGCAGCCTTTGGATTGTAATTATACGTTTTAATTCAATTATGCTCTGTATAATGCCTTAACAACAGCTGCGTATAGTGAAGAATCCAACTTAATTAAAATTGATATTTGACACTGTATTTAGTTGGGCACACCGGGAAGTTGGCAAGTTTTTCGAAATAATGTTCGAATTCTGCTAAAGAAACGTTATTGCTAATCATCTCAAATATGCAACTGAAAACGGCTTTACTGGCCCACTAAAAACTCTCGAACGATAAGCTCTGGTTTCATGAATTTTGAACAGCTTTCCTTCATTTCAACTATTTTAAGCCTCCACCGTAATTTCAATCATTATTTTTTTATAGACCTTTGAAATTTTTAACATCTCAAAAAAAATTCTGAAAGTGTAAACTCGAACTCAAGGAGATCCGGGTAGTAGCTATCGGGACTTTTACAAATGGGGCATTATAAAGTATATTTGTTGTCACCAGAAAAATAAAACAAAAACCAAAAGCTCTTGTCATTTGTCAATCTTGACACCTGTCACAATACACACACGTATTACGCCATGATAGCGCTTTTCTTAGTCTCTGCATACTTGAGGAATATCGTCATCGATGATTTTACTTCTACAATAGAGCTCAAGTACATTTTATTTGTTTATTATTCGTGAGATAGCAGATCGTGGTTCTAAAATAGGAACATTCAAAATGTTGACAATTTTTTTGAAACAGCTGCAAATTGTTAGAGATAGATGTCGACACAGAATATCCTCAGAGAACCAAATAAATGCGAATTACGTTGAGGGCGTGTGATATATGGAAATAAAGAAAATTAAAAGGTCTAGAGTCTCGCAAACAAGACGTAATTTCTAAGGAGATCCAGCAAAAAATATTATAGCTCAAAATTCTGCATTCAACAATAATTCGGAATACAATACAAACGGTTTACAAAAAGCTCTGAAAGTGGTACATTTTACACTCGGTTTCCCCCTACTCGTAGATAATTTCTCAGAACTCTTTGATCTTGTTAATAGAGTTTTTTATACATATTTTTTACAATTAGCTTCTTTTTTTTTACATTCTTGGTCATCGGGAAACTATTGCATCGATTAACCACGTCTATTCCATTATTGGATCTTAAGCGCTTTTTTATTATTAAGCTAGCAGATGAGGCAATATACTTTAAATTTTTAATGCTGCTTATTCACTTTCATTTATCTTTGTATGTTTTGGTTGAATAAATATAAATCTTAAACGTTATGATTTTTTTTAAAATGGAAAGAAACAACAAAACATAAAGCTTAAATAACACAACAGCTCAATGAAAATAACACAGTATAATGATAGATCTATTAAAGCAGTTAAATTAAAGTTATTATGTTAAAAAATACACCAGATTAAAATATTAATTGTTTTTTGTGCTTAATTCGTTGAACTATATTTAATTTAAATAAAAAAAGTAAATATGAATTGTATTTAATAATATTATTGTTAAGTTCTGCAAGTATTTTGATTTTTATTATTGTGATAGCTGTTTCGGCGATTAGGGCCTTTTCAAACTGTGGTTAAACCGTATTGCGACGATTTACTTTTATATTTACTCCCACCCAATTTTAATTTGGACGGTGTTTTAAATAATTTATTATCGGTAAAATTGGTTTAGTTAGAAAATAATTAAAAATTGTTTATTCTGTGAGGTACTTAAAATTTATAATGTGTTTTCCCCGCATTAAATGACAATTATTTCTTAATTGGTGAATACTATTGAATTATTTAAATGTGTTATACACACGATACAAACAGTTGGGTAGTGTGAACATAATGAGAAGCGGGGAATATTTTTTTTTTAAACTTAATTAATTAATGTTATATTGGGATCATTCATTCGTTTATTAATTTCTAATTGTTCAAGTAAATTTAATCTAAGACCCCTTCTTTCTATATGCAAGGATTTAGGTCTATTTCTAGTCACAACAATAAAAAAATAAAATACTTGCAGAACTTGTTGATATTATTGAATTTGATTACATAAAAAAATTTATACGAAAAGACTAACTCGTTCCCTTTTTAAAAATCAAATAAACGGGAAAGAGAAGTAGTTTTTTATTGTTTGAAAAATGTTTTCATTACTAATTTCAACAGATCTAGCTCAAATAGAAATAGATTTTATTGATTGCATAAAATTTCATTAAAGATACGTCCAATATTAACACAATCGCATAATAGCATGAATATTTTTACATAGAACCACGAAGGCGTTATTTGTTGAGACTAATGGTAGAATTGCAACAATTGTTACTACATCGCGAGGCCATACCCACTCGTAAGCCGCACCTACCAGCATACCAGATAGCTAGCAGCCACCTACTAGCTAGCTAGCAGCTAGCTAGTAGCTACTAGCTACCCCTCACCAAATTACGACCATAAAGCAAACTAGTTGGTACATTGTTTCGTCTCTTATTTTCCGGTTCTGTATGTGTTGTGAGCTAAGGTGGAAGAATTTATTGTTTCCACAAACTCGCCTGAAAAGTTTCCGCAAAGCAGCAACTGGGTTATCGGGAACTTTGGATTCGGCTTAACTTGCTCGTATCGTATAAGTTATGAATATGTTTTAATATAAATATGTGCTCCTACTTGAGGGTTTCCTTTCCTGAAATTGCATTTGGGCGACAATTGAGATGCGATGCAACTCGATGCAATGAAATGCGGTAAAATTCATTGCGTTTTCAAAGTTTTCCGCATGCGGTAAGCACATTATTTATGGGAAACTTTTGGAGTACAACAAAAATGTTTGTTTTAAGCAGGTACTATGAATCTATTAGCTTGAAACGTATTCCTGCTCAGATATAGAGTTTTTATTTACACTCTATATTTTATTTATAGATATTTTACACTTTTACATCTCATATGTAATTAATTATTTCTCTACAGCAAATTAAAAAATGCCTATCATACTTGAAACTTTTACATCTCATTTGTAATTCATTATTACTCTACACTAATTTAAAAAAAAGCATATCATACTTTAGTTTTCTCTACTACAAACTTTTATTCTTTATACTTTACACTTTTACATGTCATCTCATATGTAATTCATTATTAAATAATTATTATTCCTTACAGTAAATTAAAAAATGCATGTCATACTTTAAACTTTTATACTTTATACTTCAAAATTTTATATCTCTTTTGTAATTTATTATTACTCTACAATAAATTTTAAAAAATGCATCATACTTTAAAAAAAAAAAAAAAAACAAAATTATTATTATTTTTTTTAAATTTACACTACGGATTCTTTTATATTCTCTAATCTATATGTATATTAATATGAAGTAAACTTATCAATTTGACTGTCCTAAAACGGCATTTGTTCCTAGTAGGACAGTCAAAGCCTTCCTAAATATTTTTGTAAAATAACGTGTGTTTCAAATAAATATTATTATTATTAAAATGTTATATTAAATTAAAATAATTGATATAAACTAATGGAGGAGTCATTCTCCCGCATCTTTTCTTGAGACTTCTCGGAGCGCGTCAGAACTATGGCATATTCAAACACCTTTGAAATATTTATAATTCTCTCTCTCAGAAACGAATAAAATATTCTTATTGGAGCACCGGTGTGTGGGAAATTTCGATTTCAAAACACTTAACAAGATCTTCTTCTTGGATGGAGACATCGCTTCGATAAGATGCTTTCGAACTCTTGACGAGTTCATTGTCACACTTCCAGGCAATAAAATGCACGGAAAGCTCATTAGTTGCAACTGGAGTTCGCGCCGTCACATTATTAGTAGTGTAATAATGTTGTCAGTAACATTAGTCACCTCTAAAAGCACCTGCCATGAGAACTGTTTATATCGATTATTTATTTGATTCAATACGCAACCTGTAACTAGCATACTTAAATTTTTAGAAAATCCGTTTGGTTTTCCAATTAAACGAAGTAAAAAAAGTTCTCAAAAGCAATTTCATCGGTTGTTATTAACAAAAAAGGTGTTATTTTGGAAAAAAAATTGTATCGAGCCAAATAATTTTCAGGCATTAATATAATACGTGATAGCTTGTTGGGGAAAATTGCAGTTATCGATACGTCTCAGTAATATCCAAATATTGCACAGAAATTTTAATCTAGAACGATGATGACCAATTGGGTGACAAATAATTTACTTTCGAGTAGGTACATCCCATTCAAATTTATCGTTATGTTTAACAGGGTGGAATAGGTATGACGTTGCAAAGATTTGCATCTCCTCGCGGACCGATTCAGCAGGAGCTTCCCGCCAAAGCTCTGGAGGACTGTTAAACGGATAAACACAGCACTCCTACTTTTAAATGATGCTTGTATTTTGTGCCATTGACCAGAGCTGCAATAGCCAAATACCAGATGCAGCAAAGCTGCTTACACAAAGATCAGGTTATTATTATTTGTTGAAGACATTGCACTTCTAGCTTCGATCCGGGAGGACTACACTAGTGGATAAATCTGTGTTAGAATGTTCGGAGGATAACATCGCATAAGGCAAACACTGAAGTAACTTGATGTTAGTGGCTAGAAAAATGTACAGGTCTACCATTTACTAGACAAGTGCTTAATCCTTTGTAGATCTTAGTAATAAGGAAAGCAGCCAAACCAAGTTAACGGTATTTGCGTAAGGCATAACACTGCGAAATCTAGTAGGAAGTTATGATTCGTAATGAACTCCCTCTACTCTTGAAAATAAAATTTCAATTGAGGCGGATTGTAAATGGGAACAAAGACGATCACTGAACATAGATCTAATGGCATTTTCAGAGGAAAGACTTCCAGTTGGTGGCTTTAAAAAAGTTGCGGAAAATAAATACAGATGCTTTAAAAGGAGCAAAGGAAATGAATCTGTTATGAACTAAGGCAACTGAAGTAGTGCAATATAGAGTCGTCCTGGTCACCCCGTAGAAAAAATGGTTCCCGATAAGACTAGGAAATAGGGATGCAAATTGTGGTGATAAAAACACAATTATCACCAAAACTTGAATAAGTCTTCAAATTTATTGGTTCTAATAAACTGTAATTTATTGGTTACAAATTTAAAACTAAAAAGTAAAGTAGTTCCAGCATTCACCAACCGCAAACATCGGAAGGAAAATATTTTCAAATTTGAATAACGAATAAAAACACGGAAAGTGGTTTGGTACACCTGTGCCTGTAATATTTTCAGTGGGTGGTACTCCTACCGAAAGACGGAAGAGCTGTTGGATGTGTTAAAGAATTTTGCAAGAAGGGAAGCTTTTTTGTAGAGGCGCCTCTTGATGGCGGTGAGCGGGTTTCAGTGATTACCGTCAAAAAGACGGAGAATGCGATTAGATAAAATAGTACATATAAGAAGCTGTGTGAAATCTCCCCACAAATGTGATCTGTAAAAAATTGCTCCCCCTTCCTTAATATTTCTAATTCTTTTCTCCTCCATAATCTTTTCAAATAATCGAAGAGCATTAGGTCGTGTGACATCAATTCATTATTTGTGTTCGTTATTGTTGGTGTACTTACTGAATATTGGAAGTTGAAACCAGAGTGACAGAAGGGAGAATATGAGGACAATTTAAAATTATTGCCAAACAGGAAAAACAGTTTTGTAGATAACGAATATGGAACCAATAACATACCTTTATGTCTTATACATATCCGAAACTATATTCGGACAGGACGTAGAAGAAATATAGTACGGTATTATAAGTATATACGCGGAAACTGTAGTGCTGATCCACTCAAACGCTGACTTTAAAATGACACGAGAATGCAATACGCTCCCAATTTAAAAAAAATAAACAAACAAAATACGGCTAACACTTGTGCGAAGCTGGGCAGTTAATTTATTGATTTTGTTTTTTTTACAGAAGTCCATTGAATGTATTTTTTAAATTAAATGTAATAATGTAATTATTAAGTTGAACAAGTATAACGTAATGATAACATTATTACATTTGAATGACTATTAAATCAAATTTAATAATGTTATCATTATGTTATACTTGAAGAAACTGATAATAACATTATTAAATTTGATTTATATAAATTTAAAACAAAGTTAACAATACCTGTCAAAGTTATCAATAGCTAGTTTATGTATAGAGTGTTCAAAAAACGTTTGCGCTTTTGGTCTTTTAATGTTGAGGAAAGATTTTTTGTAAATTATTATTATAGCTATTTTAACACGCGAGGTTTTTCTGTGTGTCAATTTTTTGTACATGCATAAAATTATTTAATCAACGTACACAACATAATTCCACCTTTTCGACTTAATAACAACAGTTCAGTAATCCGCAATACTAGTTATTTTGAATACAGAGCCAGGTCCGCCCCGTTGCGGGGTAGGTCCTTCCTCCCTACCCGGAGCATGATTGTGCTGCCACGCTACACGCTACCTAGGCTGGCTACTATAATAGCGGGCACAGGCCACCGGCTACGGGCGCTCACATCACAGCTCCGGTTGCGCGGGATGATTAATGCTCGCCATTTTGATGCGGTGATACTCTGCCTACCGAGTGACAGTGACCAGAATTAAACCGCACTGACTACACAGACACAGGGTACACACCGTGCACGCAACTCGTGCTTTACACCAATTAATAATTATTTAATCAATGGGGTTATAAACCGACCTTTTTGTGCACACAAAAATATACAACAAAAAAGTTCGTGTATAAGCCATTGAATTGCATATTGAAATTGATAAAATCAAAACTAGAAACTAACGGTTTCATGTTGGAATACACTTTGAAAGTTTGATTTTGTTTTCCTCTTGAAAATGCACCCCATTTGAAGTGTTAAGAGCTCCACTCGATTTTTAATCAGATGAAGACACAAAAGTAACGATAGTGACGTCAACGCCGCCAATATCTCCACTTTGCTCCGCAATAGCGCTGCAAATACTGTGCAATGATATCATGACCGGGTCGATCTGTTGGTTTTTATTAATGTTTCAAGATATTTATACAATACAAATCATTATCGTGATTGACGTTTCGGGTATTATGCCGTGTTGCACCCCTCTTCATTTAGCCAACGTTTTGGAAAGCATTTCAGTGTTTATCATCAGGGCAGATGTGGACACTAAGGCTGTTTGGAAAGTTGGTAATACTTTTGGCCGTGAAAATCTCAAATCAATTTAAATCATTTCTATCAAAGGTTTTATTAAGATATTAAAAATAATATAATGGAAAGCCGCCCTCCATTACCGATAATGTATTTCTGAACGTTCGTGGTTATTTAGAAGTAGTAAATAAAAGTTGGTAGTGGTAATATAATTCTTTAGTCAATGGAGAAAACAATCGGTACCTACGTAACATAATTGGGTCAGTTGCGTTAAAATGTAATTGAGACTCCCGTCAGTCTCCTGCCTCCCTTCAGTTCTTCGTGCCTGTTGGTGGGTATGTTGATAGCGGTTAAAAGGTTATACACTATCGAATCACCCAATTTCATAGTCTTGTAGGTGTATTAAATTAATATTTTCTTGCGAGGCCTCCTTTGCGGTCGACTATTTTCAATTCGGTCTTGGTCCTTTAATACTTCTAAAAGACAATGTGTACCGTGCAAATTTGATGTTTATCGAAGTTTGACTGCGGCAAGAAAGTTTTTATCAAATAAATAATTTGTCAGCATCGAATAAAGAATGCCCCTGAATACTCGAATCTACGCAAGCTCAGAAAGCGTGAATTATTAATAATTCGCTCCATTTGGTTTCACCTCAATGAAAGAAAAAAATGTTTTATGGTCACCCTAGGAGCAAAAAAATAATATCTGGACGGCTGGAACCATCGGTGCAGACACCCGAGTGAATAAACGCTCAAGTGAGAGCAGATTTATCATGCATAGAAGTAAAGCAAGCTCCCGCTAGATGTCCTTTAATACTTCATTCCACGAATTCTCTTCGGACGCTCCGCAGAATTTAATTTACTTGTTTTCTGATATAATTCGTGAAACGGCGCCTTTTTCTAGCAGAACGGCAGTATCTGTTTTTCATTAGCGCTGAAAAGGGCGAGAATAAATCTTAATGAAGATTAAGCAACGCACAAAAAATCCCTCAAGTTTTTAATGCAAAAAAATAATATTTATCAAAATACGAGGCAAATTTTCTCAATGAAAACTTCGACGGAAGTTAAAAAGTTGTCCCGATGATTTTAAAATATGATTAATATCAATATCTCGTGTTTTTTCAGTGACATTAAAGAATCGCTAACATTCAAGTTAGTTTTTGTTTCAATTATGACGTGGGATATTGTCAGTGGCTGGACTATAAAGATACAGTAACTTTAACATACAATTATTAGTTAAACTCTACTTATATAACTCTATGAATGATATTTATAGGTTTACAGCGGTATAGAATTGAACAAATTAAATATGAAACTAACTAACTAACCATTTCTCCAATTCACTGCAGAGAGAATGCGCCGTAATACAACCTGGTTTTGACAAAAGTTACTTTGCTCAATAAACATTCATTTGATGTTTCATACATACTCTTCTGTTGTACCGACTTAAGTATTGGTTTCTTCCAGCGTGTCCCCGACTTCTTTATCCATTATCTTGCATGTCATGTATTCTCAACTCTTTAAGTTATAACATAGGCACATATAGTTCATTTTTTTATTCGTTGTCCTCACAACCGTACTTTCGTCATGTTTGTATCTGTTTTGACAAAGTCAAATTTGTTTCATAACCGGCTGTTGCGATCTTATAAACAGGCAAAGTAATTCCATTTTTATTGTTTAATTTTAGTCCAATGGCTTTATTATGGAGCTATTTTGATTGAGTATTACGATCACGCAGTTACGCTAGCTTATTCCAAGAACTGTGTCTGAACCGTTTCCAAAATTTGAATATCATTCCACTCATTTGTATTAAAATATTTCTCAGCGGATGAGCTTTCAATCCTTTCTTCTTTCAAGGGAGGTGGTACTTCATCTGCACATTCATAAAGGCACAGAAAACGAATATAAAAATAATCCATAAGCTACCTCTAATTACAGACTGTAACTTAATCTTTAATATAATGAGAGTATTTAACGTTCGGGAGATTTAAGCTAAAACAATCCTCACTCATATTTATTCAAACAAAAGTAAATACTATGAAAAGAGACTAAACACTCGTATTAATAGAAATGCCAACAAAGATTTACTCCAAATTCCTGTAATTCATACTACTTTTGGGCAACGTAATTTTAGGTACTTTGCGATAAGAATTTACAACATTCTTCGGGTTAGCATAAAAAAATCTGATTCACAAAAAATTTTCAAACACAATCTAAAAAAATGGATTAAAAGTAATAATAGGGCATTTACCGGTGCACTCACCCAAATACGAAATTATAGATTCAACGATTTACGAAGCATATTGTCACAAAACAGAATCTCTCGATCCGTTTCGTAAGCATATTTGAATTGTCATCTTAATAAAGTTCATCAATAGATCTACTATATAAAATATCCCCTACTAGCTCAACTCAGGGTAGATGGATGTATACGAAAAAATGATACATCCGTCTTTTAATCGTGTTGTCAGTTCGTTGATGGACGATTTTCGAAATTACCGCTTAGTTATCATTAATAAAAACAAATACATATAAATAGAAACAGGAATAGGGAGTTCAAAATAAAAACAACTCTCTTTTGCTATATAAAAATACCTGGCAGTCAGGTATATATTTTTATAGCTATTTTAAGGCTCTAGGAAAAGCTATAATCTTTCTGTGGAAGCCTTCAGATTATTAAAGGATAGAATGAAATTGAATGATTTTAAATGATTTCAGTTTTATCAAAAAGCAAAAGGGAAATAAATAAGTAAGTAATTTGGAACGGTACCAGTTTTTGCGGGTGACAGGACGGCTTGGCTCTCCAGACTAGAATGCCAGCCCTCTCTTCCCAAAGCTACCTTGCAGGTCGCTTTACCCCCTCCCCTTACCAAACCGAGTGGCTAGGAATTTATCACCATAGACAAACAATGCCTACTTATGGTTAATTCCGGGTCGGCGGTTTGTAAACCTTAGTTGTTAGGGACTTGATTCATAACGATATCTTAATGTAAGTGTATATTCATAGGCATTTTAAAATTATAAAATAATATGTAAAATTACTGCCTCAACACAGGCTAGCCTAGTGAGGCGGGTTACGTGAAACTTCAACTATAACTGTTATTATACTATTGTCTCTTTTACTTCATTAACCAGTGTCCACTTACGTTATTATATTATACAGTCTTTTTGTTAGATTGAAATTTAATTACAATAAAGATATTATTATTTATTTATTTTTTTCAGATATTTATTAGACATAATTAAGAACATTGTTTAAATGGTAATAAAAAAAGTGTATTTCAGTACTATTTTTTTATTTTTATTTATTTAAATAATCCTTTTAGTTTCCTTTTTTCAAATTTAATACCTCCCTAATAGAGAAATTCTCGTGTTTAGGGAGGGAGTACTAATATTTATTGTAACACATTTAATAATTTCAACAGTACTACCATGAACTTGATGTTCTATTAATTATTATTATTCTTCTGTTTATTATTGTAGATGTAACGCGATATCAAAACAAACCATTACCACTTCCACAGTACATTATATATCAACACCCCCAGGTATTTTAGAAAAGATATTGTAATTCAATAAAAAAAAATGATGGTTCGGAGCAAAGTTTTTAATTTTTATTTTATTTACGATCGTTTTTGTGAGACAAATCTGGCATTCAATTGAAGCTTATACATAATAAAGATTCTATTTGTTTACATTAAAATCATCCCTTAACTTTCTAGACCTAACACCATACTCATTTAATTATTATTATAATTTTTTTTAAAATTAAGAAATAGAAAGAATGAGAAGCACCCATTAATCAAACTGCTAAAAGTAGTTAGTCAAACTACTAAATTCAAAACCTTATAATAATTTTACAGATAAAGTACTTACATATATATCTATATAAAATAAAAAAATATATAACAAACCAATATCATTAAAACATATTTCATAATAATAAAGCATATTTATACTTAATAACATCAATAAATTGCAGATAAAATAATATTTTCTAATCATTTAATACAAATAGTTTATTTCAGCTAGCTAAGTGTATATATTTATTAACTGTTATTTAATACAAACAATACAATTTTTTACTAATCGACACTGCAATCAAACACCACCTCATACAGGTCAGTTACCTGAGGTGACAGTAATATCGTATAATTTTGTTCATTTCTTTACTAAAATATCTAGCATTGGTTTATTTTAAATTTAAATGACATTTTATAATATGTTTTTGAATAACATTGAAACAGTACACGAACTACGCAGCGTAATTAATTGAGAGTTTTTGATTCTTGCCTCTCGTATAAATATACCGTAAACGATTTGACAATGCTTTTAAAATACTTTTGTGGCACGATTGTTACGTTTGATTGGCTTTATGAATGTCATTGATGAACATTGATAAATAAATGAACTCGTATAATTGCTACATACTCTTATTATTTGATCGATCTCGTCACGGATTGCTGTTCAAAACTATTGATACTAGAATGTTAACTGAAAAGCAGACATCTCTTTGTATGAAGCATTAAAAACAAATGTTAAGCTATCGCGTCATAATATCAGCACTTTTTCTTGTGGTTCAAACAAGGGCTTTAGAACTTTGATACATATATACATACTATCATTAGTAAAACTAAGAAAAGGAGCAATATTAGACACAAACCCCGTTTTCCAATTGTTTGTTGAGAATTGTAATAAGTTTACTTTAGGAAGTGGACCCTTAAGTTGAGTTAGGGGTTGCTTTTCGAATGCGGGCAAGATATCTGTCTGATTTGCCTTTGACAAGTTTGACTGACATTGACGAACTTGCTACAGGCGCGCCGGAGACTGGGGCTCGATAGTGGCATTTATCTTTCCAGAGTCTGCGCTCCGGGGAAGAGGAATGATAATCTTGTAAATTTTAAAGCCCTACTACTTGCTACGCCTAATCTACAGGAGAAGATAAGTAACCCAAATAAAATTTAAACAGTTTTTCATTATTAACAAAACCGAGCTCATAGAAACAGTTGGATAAAGCAGATTACATACAAAAACATTTGTTATATAAACCTACAATGATTTGAAGGATAAAGAAGGTTTAAGGCAATTATTTTTACCAGGGCCTCCTGTGAGGAGTTATCGTAAAAACAAATTATTTAGGCAAATGTAATTCATAAGTCAGGGTTTTTAAATAAAATTTGGTTAGGTAACCTTTTGAATTCTGTAAAATGGTAACCATTTAATAAAATAATCTCGAACGCACACCAACAAAATTTAAAAAAAAAATCATCTCTAAGGTCAAACCAATAAATACTGTTGATTTTTATTAAGGCGATGCAATGGGAAGTAATGCAAAATCGTGTGTTTTCGGTTTGAGAATTTGTTAGCCTAGAAATATCATAGATGATTTAGTTAAATACTGCGAGTTCACACCCTGGCCTTTCATTTAACTGAGCATTTTTTGGTATGTCTTTTTATAAGCTTAGAAAAAAATGAAGTATCAGACATTAAAAAAATGTTTAAAGCTCAAAATCTCCTACTTACGAACTCCTTTTCCCATATTTTCGTATTGTTAATTGTGGTAAATTAAGTTTTTAGAATATGACCGTAAATTTTTTTATAATTATGTCCGAGCTTTACAGAATAGAATAAAACACGAATTTTGGTGATGTTTTTTTTGCGGAAATCGAAACATTCGGCCGATGTACAGCGGGATTTTCAACCCTGTCGCCACCTGCATACGGAGCGCGTGATTTCGTTAAAATTTTAGCCGGTAAATTTTAAAGAACCTAATTTTATAAAAAAAAACTGCTTATAATTTTGGGTGGCTGAATAAAATTTTTAAAGACTGATAAGTTTTGTCACGATACCCTTTCGTATTTTTGTTAAATAGAATGGAAACCGTTAAATATTTTGATCATTGCACGGAAATCTGAACGATTTCCATTAAATTAGAAATACTAAAACTCACTTCCGTGTTTTCAGAAATAATACTTGGTCAGATAATCCCATAAATCGGAACCCGTTAAAAACATGAATTATCAGGCGCACAATGAAACAAATCCTATATATTCCCAAGGTCAAAACAATAAAGTAAAGATGTTAATGTTTATTTATTATATTTAGCCAAGTGGGCCGCATGAAATAGGCTTGCAGGCCACGGGTTGTGAATCACTGATATCACCGCCGAATTTTCTCGAACTTGCTTCATTAGATTTACATATTTTATGTTCTCTATTAACAAAACTCAATATATCGAAGCTGTTTTGTTAGAACGTTGGGAGAAAATCGCTAACAAAAAAATTTTGTGTTTCCAAATATAAAATAGAATATTATGACTATTACAGAGAAACATTTTAATATTAAAACAAATATTACTAACTTAATATACCTCAAACCTGTAATTCAGGTATATTAGGCATTCAACAAGTAAAGTTCTTTATTCTCTGTTACTAAACTTGAAGCTATTCAAAACTAAGGCTATGTATATGTTACATTATGTTATTAAATATCAATGATCTTTTACCCCTTGGAGATATGGCTCGGATGTGAGACAGGATCTATCAAAAGAAGTTGAGTTTTTTCCCGACATGGGGAATATGTTTGAATCGGTCAACCCCCGGGGAAATATGTGGCACTTCCGCTGCGGTGGGCGCCAGAAAGGTAGGCACTTGCACCGATGAAATGTTAACACCGAAAATAATACAAACAGCTCCTAAAAGAATGCTCCGATATATTCTGTTTTTCGATTTCACGAAGGCCATAAAGGAGCATTGGAATTTTTTTTGAAATGTTACTCATTCGAAATGATAGAGCTTAAGTCTTTGAAGTGATATATCTTTACTTTAAAGCAGAAGATCTCGTTGTTGATACGTGTAATAAGGTTCCCCCACAGGTCGGTATGTCGGTATGAAATCAGAAATGCCTGCGTGCCACAAATATGCGTGTAATGTTGCGCGATGTCGCGCTGCATGGACATGCTAACGGGTCTGTAGCTGTCAGTATATTATTTGTAGCCAGTAAACTGTCAGTATTGCATATTTAAGTTTTACCGTTCCGTATTTCGCGTGACGTCGCGTGAGTCAAGTGATGACGAGGCTGTGAAATTTTGTTTTGTAATGCTTTTGTGTTAATATTAATAAATTCGTAAGAATATCGTAAAAGAGTTTTTTATAAAAATAAATTATAAAGAAATTTTGAAAGCTTATTTGAATATTCTATTCTTCATTAAAGAATAAAAGTTACTATTATTAAACAATATAATTTCAATTACGATGTATGTAACACGCAACATTCTAATCCTAAAATACATATTTCTTATTTTCCGTACAAATATTGAATTTGTGCCTCCGTTCTTACAATAGTTGGTGATATAATGGTCAGCACAGTTGTCTTCCAAGCAGTTGATTGGGGTTCGATTCTCGGCCGTGGTAAAATATTAAAAATAAATATTTCTTTTGCTTTTATTTAAAAAAAACCTCTATTATTATTTTTAAAAGCCCGCTCCTTGATGGTCCGGTAAGGAACGAGCATTTCACACGCCGCAGCAGACACCGCGCAGAAATGTCCAAAATGGACTACGCTGGAAACCGTTACGTTACTTTAGCGAACTTTACTTTTCTACACAGGGTCTACAGCGGCGCGTGAAATGCTCGTTCTTTAACGGAACGCAAGGGAGCAGGTTTATTTTGATTACATTCCACCACCCAAGGGCCCGAAGAACGAGAGGACTCCCTGTAGTGGAGTGGCTCAAATTTTCGTAGCGCAGTTTTAGTAACAATCATACAACATATATTTAGGTCTAGGAAGAATTATTTTGAGTTCATAAGAACTCTCCAAACTTTAAATAATATTTTCAATGCTCTCTGGAAGTTTCACCAACCTTTTTATTGAAAGTGACACATCCATTTTCCATTTGGGTAATACTTCAGCGTTTTATTTGTAATCTCCAGCTTTGTAAGTGGATGTAATGAAAGGAAGCAGCTCCGACAGTTCCTGAGCATAGTATAGGAGAAACAATAACAAACGACATGAAAGTTTTCTTGAGAGCATGATCTCTAGTTCGTAGGATGTCTTTGTGCTCACAGCCTCTCGGTTCTGTATTAATTAATTTAACCCTGAGTTATTTCATTCTAGACGGCGCCATGCAAAGGAATTCCCCCCACTCCCTCTTTCACTCATGTACCAACGTAAACTTGAATATTATAATGTAGAAAACTCTTTATAATAAACGTACCAACTTTAAATAATGAGAATTTGCAGAGATGAGAAGTAATAGAGAATTAGTAGTTACAGCTAAGCTTTCGTTTTTGAAGAGTTTTATTTTACAATGCACGTTTAATTTTAATAATTTGTAAAGCTAACTTAAATTATACAAGTACAGAAGTAATGAGATAAAGTTAGATTGGAATGATAATTTGGAGGTGGAAGGGTGGGGGGAGTCAAAATAAGAAAAACGTGTTTAGCAAAGGTAACTTACAGGGTGCTATTATTTTCTTAACTACATGTATACATTTCTGATTTTATTTTTTAATTATTTTTTAAGTTTCCTGGGCGCAGAATTTATATCTAAAACAAAGTGATTAAAACTTTTTTACATAGTTAATGCCCAAAAAATACAAAAAGGGTACAGTTGATGCTAGATTAAAAATAATTGTTCTAGAAAAATATTCCGATACATGTCCTATAAACTAGTTGAATGGTAACAGCAATTAGACAATTTTAGCAAAAAAGCTTCAATGTTCGTATTAAATTTGACATTATTATTATAATATTGTATAATATAGAGGTGATTAAATAATATTATTTTTCCCAAATATGTATTCATAATTTTATTATTGTAAACGGATACTTGAATTTAATTTTCTTTAGTATACACTAATTTTAAATGTGAGTTTTTGGTAGGTAGTGCAAAAAAAACTAAAGTGAAGTGTAGTGTACTACAAAGTGGAGTGCAGTGTATGCGCTTTATTATGGAATGCAAGTACTAGCAATCGCTTGAATCCACACATCTTACGAATCTAACCTAACCACCTTCGAAGATATTGTTATTGGACGAAGCTGTGTCTACAATAATTTGATTTATTGAAAACATAACAATAAAGCACATTCTGTAAATTGATTTAGAAATCAACAAATGAATCGGTAATCCAGGAAAATGTCCACTGGAAAAAAAAATCTGTTGTGGATACCTCGATATTATAATAATTAGAGGTAGGTATTTAACACCTAAAGTTCAAGGTCAGACGTAGGTACCTACACACCAAGGAACAAATAATTGTGTTCGAATGCTTCACGCATGCATTAGTTCTATTTTTTAAAATGGTTTTATTTTTTTAAATATAAAACATCTTACCTAGCTAGTAAGACCACCGAAATCTCAAGGCCGGGACACTGAATCAAATCAGCTCATTTAATTCAATGAGAACATTTCTTTTAAACGTTTAATTTAACGGAGGAGTTATTTTTCAAAAAGTTCAACTTTGACTGGCTTTCTCCCACACCCCACTCTGCAATGGGATCGATTACCATGTGAACCGTATTTGTGAAGACCGGAGCTTATTTGTTTTTTAAATCGTTCGAATTTGATCGATTTTTTCATGCGTTTCGCACTTCAGTAAGGTAGAAATTTGCTTCGACTCCATAAAGTTCCCCGGTTTTGCTTAGTTGAACGGGTGATTTTGAAAATATTACTTAAATATTGTAAAATAATACTTTTTATAACATTCTACTTTATTGTTTATGTAAGTTTTCACTAAAAGTTTAGAAATAACGCAAGTGAAAAAAAATCAGGGTCCACTTTGTTTAACCGCCGACTGTAGTGTATCTTCAGTGGGTAGCTGTCACGTTAGAAGTGGAAGTGATCACCCAGAGTGGAAGATACTCTCAGTATCGCCCTGGTGAAAGACCACCATTCAGAATTGAAACTTGAAATGGCTTTAAGCCGGGTTTGGTGACCAGATCTGAATAGCCAGGTATTTCCGCATCCTCCTCTTCTCCTTCCCTTCCCCAATACCTTCAGCCTCACAACATTCTCCAATTGGGAATGCCATAGTCTCACTGGCTCCAAACGGCTGGGAGCAGTTTGGGACTCTTGTGCGGTATTCATATAAAAAAAAAGAACTATACAATTTTTTTTACAATTGTTTGACCTTTTTTAAGCATTACTTTTAAATTCACACACGAATGTACTTCCTCACTGTAACCAACCTGTACTGCTGTTTTATTTACATATATATATTTTTTTATTTCTCAATTTATTTAATACTTGCCGATACTTTGATATTTTTGATTTTTTGATAATATTTATATTTTTGTAATATTAATGTTTTTATAATGTTGATATTGTTATAATATTAATATTTTTTACAATGTTGGTATTTTTACAATATTCATATTTTTATAATATTGATATTTTAAAAATTTTGGTATTTTAATAATGTTGATATTTAAAATGTTGATATTTTTATAATATTGATATTTTTATAATATTGGTACTTTTATAATTTTGATATTTTTAATGATATTGTAATTTTTAAATTATTTTAATCGGTGTTATAAAATTGGACTCTAGTATCCAAATAACAAAACTGTAATGGTGTTTCCATTATTTTTTATTTAAAATTTTTTTTACAACTTATGTACATTGATCACAACATGCATGCGCCTCTATATCCTAATTTTGCCCTACATTTGTATGATGATTGTAATTTATTGTTGTATTATATTATAAAGTTGAAATAAACTCCTGCTGACAAGCTACTTGCAGTGGCTTAGCGGTATAAGTTCCGACTGTATATAATTAATATTATACAATAAAAAATAAAAATAAATTTTAATATTAACTTTGATGTTTAATAAATCTTTTATTGACGGCCTCCATGGTCGAGGGGTAAGGCTCTCGACTACGAATCCGAAGGTCGCGGGTTCAAAAGTAAATTTTATTTAATTAAATTGTGTTGTTTCACAATTAATTCATTTAAAATAATAGTGCATTTGCACACGTTCCAGAGTTAAAGATACTCTCAGTATCGCCCTGGTGAAAGACCACCATTCAGAATTGAAACGTTGCTTGAAATAGCTTTTAGCCGTATTTAGTGACCAGATCTGAATAGCCAGGTATTTCCCTATTTCCCTACCTTCCTCTTCCCCTTCTCCTTCCCCTCCCCAATACCTTCTGCCTCACAACATTCCCCAATTGGGAATGCAATAGTCTCACTGGCTCCAGACGGTTGGGAGCAGTTGGGACTCTTGTGCAGTATTCATATAAAAAAAAAAAATTGCGTGATGAGTGCGTTCTATTCTAAGTAGTGCCTATTGAGAGTTTTGTTATTTGGCAATTCTTGCAAGCGATATTTTATATATTAGGATCTGACACCATGGCCCATAGTTGCCAGAAACCATAAGAAAATTAAATAAAATCATGCCACGGCGCGGCGTATATAAGCAATGCATTTGCGTAAAAAACAATACAATAAAGAGAAAAAAATATATCTATATACAATATGACTACCTACTAAATGTGTGAAATGTTTCGAATTTTTGTTTTATTTATATTAAACAATAATCGATGATGAAAATATTAGCTTTAATTTGCAACATATTATTTGCTAACTAAAGTTTGTTCGTTGCAAAAAAAAAATACCACTGCTTACAATGTGATGCCCACTCACTGCATATTCTCAATATTGAATATGAAAACAATTTAGAACATTTTAATTCAAATCATTCAAGTTTGAATTAATATTAACAAGGGATTGAGTAAATACCTCTCTACCTATAATATCATTACATTATTTTATATATTTCTTTTCCAGGTCATTTTTAAAGATAGAAATGATCAGAAAATTCAATTTAAGCAATATAATTTCGTTCGTGCGTTCGTCCATCCGTGAACTTATAAAAAAATATGTATTTAAATATTGCATGTATATTTTTTCTTTTTATTGTTTTGTTTTTTACACAGATTCATTGCTTGCATAAAGCATATTTCACACTCATTTATAGATGTTTGTGTACAAGGGCGGGTGGATCTTTATTAAAATTAAAAAAAGAAAACATTTATAAATATTTTTATGAACTAATTATTTTTTTGAAAATAAAAATATTTTTTTGGAGTATCTCATATAAGTGAGGCTAATTTGATTTAGGGTCCGGCCTCGTGAACTAGGTAGTTTTGGTTGAAAATAGTCGGCGTAAATGAAACTCGTTTGATGTGTTCGAAACGGATGAAAAAGTTCATCAAATTCGAATGCTTTGAAATTATAATAGGTTAAACAAATGCGGTTTACGTCATAATATACCTTATTGCAGAGCGTAATGTGCGAGAACGCGAGTAAAATAAAACGATTTGAAAAATAACTCCGCCATGAAATTAGATTATTAATATGTAAGTGATGAGTTGAAACCGCCCATAATATCGATATTATTTACTCGAACTTTTGTAAAATGAATAACGTCGAAGAAATCGTGTAAAAAGTTGCTATTGTTTTTTATTGATATTTATCTGATGAATGTACGTTCGTTTCCATGTGCAAATAAAGTTCATTTTTACTTTTCGAATTATTGTTGCTAAAATTCTCCGTACTAAGCTTGATAGCTTGCTTCCCGTAAGTGTACGAGTATGTATAGTACGTAACGATTATGTAAAAACTCGTATGAATACGTTTTATTTCTATCCTCACAAATTTAGGATATTATATTGTATAATAATAATAATACTTGGACAATTTATATAGCGCGGTTTTTGTGAAAAATCACCACAACGGTATAATTGTCTGTTTAATCAATATAATACTAATCTGGTATGGATGATTGTGGTTGATGGTGCAAATACCCGATGAAAGCAACACGTTGATTTTTGAAAACAAAAAGAAAAAGGAACAACTTTTTTTTCAACCCTAACTTGATCATAAGAAAAAATTATTTTCATTCACATAACAGAGCCGAATAACACCAGCAAAACAATAATTTTATAAAAGTTCTACTCGATCCATCGAAATTGATTTCATACCCGTAACATAAATTAAATTTCCGTTAATTACATATTTAAGTTTATCCTTAAACCCAGCTATCCAACGTAACGTAATTTTGTGTTGCAATTTAATTATAATTTCCATCAAGGGTGAGAATCAGATTTTATGCACTGAGGAAGGATGAAAGTAGAATGTGTGGTAAAGCTATGTATGATCGTGTGAAAAATGTTAAGTTTCGCAAATAATGCAAGACGATTAGATTTTTTAATTTATTTTTTGCTTACCGCACAAGAGTCCCAACTCCTCCCAACCGTCTGGAGCCCGTGAGACTATGGCATCCCCAATTGGGGAATGTTGTGAGGCTGAAGGTATTGGGGAGGGGTAGGAGAAGGGGAAGAGGAAGGTGTGGAAATACCTGGCTATTCAGATCTGATCACTAAACACGGCTAAAAGCTATTTCAAGCAACGTTTCAATTCTGAATGATGGTCTTTCACCAGGGCGATACTGAGAGTATCTTCCAGTCTGGAACGTGCGCAAATATACTATATATTATTTTTAAATGAATTAATTGTGAAACAGCACAATTTAATTAAATAAAATTTACTTGTGCACGCCGGAATTTGAACTCGTGACGTTCCGATTCGTATTCGAGAGCCTTACCCCTCGACCAAGGAGGTTTGGGCATGAAGAAGGAGTCTGGGACGCCTGGGGAAGACATTCACGATCAAGTGAATCAAATACTTGAGTCGGGTCATGTCAAAAGTGAAAATATTAGAAGAGAATCTATGAGACGATGTATGAATGTGAATGAAGCAAGAAGTGTATACCATTATCGAATTGTTTGGCGGTCCATCCTCTGCCCACTCCTCCGGAGAAACGGCGTGATGGTTAGTTAGTTAGTTTGAGACATAAAAATCTGAAAATAAATAAAATATTCGCATTTTTGTGACCAGTCAAGTGACAAAGTATCATTTTTGCCGTGCGATTAATTTAATTCGAAATAAGAAATATCCGTTCTCCAGGCTTACTTTCGCAACATATTTTTACGACTCATGCTAAAGTTCAGACAAATGAATTTTAATTTGTTCAGGAGGAACTTTTTGAGAATTTTAATTGCAAAACTAAAAATTTTATTCACAGTGTGAACTGTTTTCATAAAAATAAAACTATCCTTGACAGTTAAAATAGTTTATGTTAAAATCTCTCGAACAAGGCAAATTATGCAGTTAAAAAAATCAAAGGTTGTTTTCCTGCTATTTGTAAAAAATATTCATAAAAGACATTTACATCCAATAAAAACATTCAAATGTTGAGATCTAAAAAAATATAAAATTATTTTGACATCTACTGTTACTTTTCAGGTAATGTAAATATTGAGAATGACGAAAGGGTGTTAGTGAATTTAAATGAAGCAAGGAGCATGTGTCAATACAGAGAAGTAAGATGGTCAATCCTCTCTTCCTACTCATAAGAAGAATTGGCGTGATGGTTAGTGAGTCAGTTAATTGTAATAATCTTATTTTTTAGGAAGTCAACAATTGAATTCTCATTTCTGTCTCCATTACACATTTAAAATTTAAAAAATGCTCTAAGAACCAAGATTTATCGTACGAGTATTTATAGAAGACCTTTTTAATAAGTATAACTTGTGTTGAAAAGGGCTCATGTCGGTTAAGTGCTGTAAATCATCGATCTTGGTCCTTTAAACTGCTAGTCAAGCGTCCTACCCATCAGGCTATCGACCACCACTAAATTTATCATTGGGATGTTCATTCAAGCAACTGGAAATAATCAACGTGCATTTCCTCGCTTTGTGAATTTTCAAGTAGGTATTCATGTGAATTCTATGAACAATAACCATCTACATTCTAAATAAATCGCGAGTGCACATGTTATCTCGTAGAAGAATATTAGCTGATATAATTATCGACGACTCGGAATTACTAGCGTTGATACATTTTCGAATTCCTACATTTGAAGGCAGTGTAAATTTTTTGATTATTGTGGCAACATTATTTTTACAATTTTTTTTTAATAAATTCCAGTTAACGCCGTATTACGACTTGAATAGAATATTATTTTTGAGCATAATGGTTTTTACACTTTTTACTTAATTTAATAGTTACGTTATCGCGATTTTAACATGGTAATTCTCAACATAACAAGTATTAAGTGCAATTATTTTACTATCAATATATGAGCAAGAAAGTCTCCATAAATGTGGCGTTATTAGAGAATTCCTAGCGTAGTTCAAAGAAACTATTTCGAATAAGTTCGTAGATTGTGTTAGCGTGGAATTTGAGATATTGGACATAAGAAGAATGCGTGTGAGGCAATAGTGCAGCAAAACTGGCGCTGACAGTCCAATAAACCTATAATGTTATTAAACCTTCTTAACAAAAGTGGTAACTTCTTAAGATCGTTAATCAACCCACGGAATATCAAAGCTAATTTTAAATGAAATAATTAAACGTTTTACACATTTTTGTTTAGTTTTAATTTTAAATATTTTTAACAATATTTCGGATAAATTAGTATCAGCGTCTGCATTGCCCTCGTTGCCAATACAAATGGTGGGATCGCGGTAGGTGTACCTTGAGCAGGATACGCAGCGGTTTTTCGACAGTCTCCCGCTGTAGTCGGATATTTTAGCAGGACTCTCTCAATGTTTCAATATAGTCCAAGCGATGACCGCCATAATAACCAATACGCCACCTTCACCAAATTATTACTGGGCGTTAACACAATAAAATAAGTGAAAAAAAACGCGGTCTTTTAGAATTCTATTTAGAAAGAGTTACGGAAATGGAGCACTCCGGTGTCATTTTCGGGAAGAAAATAACGAACTTGTCACCTAACTAAAACTAACGGCAAAAGTTCACGACTAATTAGTTATGATAAAAAATGCCGTGTGCCATTTTTTGCATAGGTACAAGTATCTGACAGATAATCTGAAAGGTCACCTCCAGAGGCGACGAAATAACCCATCCGTCATCTGAATGCAACTAATGCCAAAATGTAGGTAATGATTCCCCGTTTAAGAATACATTTCTCCTAGTAATATTGTTAAATAATAATATTTAATTTGCAACTTATTATATCAAACTAAATAATTACATGTAGATGGATCTATGCATCAATATAAGAGCAATTTGCTTTTCACGTCCTCATTAGGTGGGTAGGAATGTAGGGGTCAATATGTTCAGAAGTGATGGACGGATGAATTCATCCCTCCCACTGCAGTGCTGTCGAGAGAGTCTGGCTGAAGAAGTCAAAGGGTCTCCCTATCCGGCCCGCTACGCAGTTGGTGGACTTGGAAACCCTTGTTAAGTCACCAAACGTAGCGAAACATTTCACAGAGGTGTTGGATATCCAATAAACGGTTCCCGGGGCGGCGGTACCCATACCTGCCTTCCAAATTGTAAATCGTCTTTTTTTATTATTTTTTTTATATGAATATCGCACAAGAGTCCCAAACTGCTCCCAACCGTCTGGAGCCAGTGAGACTATGGCATTCCCAATTGGGGAATGTTGTGAGGCTGAAGGTATTGGGGAGGGGAAGGAGAAGGGGGAGAGGAAGGTGGGGAAAAGGGGAAATACCTGGCTATTCAGATCTGGTCACCAAACACGGCTAAAAGCCATTTCAAGCAACGTTTCAATTCTGAATGGTGGTCTTTCACCAGGGCGATACTGAGAGTATCTTCCACTCTGGAACGTGCGCAAATATACTATATTTTTTTAAATGAATTAATTGTGAAACAACACAAATTAATTAAATAAAATTACTTGCGCACGCCGGGATTTGAACCCGCGACCTTCGGATTCGTAGTCGAGAGCCTTACCCCTCGACCATGGAGGCCGTCTATCCGATTTGTGAGAACATCTTTCTTTTTCTAGTGCCCTCTCCCACCGGAAGTTGGCTATCAGTAGGTCAATCTTCATATTGTAGACTGGAGGCTGGAACAAGTGCACAGTGCACATGCTGCACTTGCTCAAGTTTCGAAGTCATTAGGTGCGGTGTCTTCCTTAACTACGTCTTCCATTAATATTATTCACAATGGTTTTGTTCAAACAATCTTTACGATTGTAACTCGGCCAAAATTTAATAAGTTACCGTCACAACAATATAAGGTTGAGATTTATCTTTAAATGTTAAATATAATCTCCCAAAAATACTTTAACTAATTTGAGAATAAATTTGCCATTATGAATAAATTTGATTTAATTTACAAATTTGGGCAAGTTTGAGTTTGAAAAACTTTTCGGCCTCTCGGAATGGAAGTGTCCCTATATTATTATTTAGCGCGGCCAACTTTTAGCAACGACCCGACCAAACGTCACAATTTAAACGTCTTCCGAACAAACCGAACTGGCCAAAAACATCCCCAACTTTTTATTGGCCGAGTCCGCTATCGTGCCGGATGAGGCTGGCGGGCGAGGGGCGGGTGGGGAGAGGGGCAGCAATGAGAAGGAAAGCTCCGGGGGAGGGGGAGGGGGGCGCATGCGTCGATCCGGTCCAGCGTCGTCCTGGGATAGTCGGTTGTCAGTCGACGCCGGGCTGCCGCGCGTAACGAACGTGGGCGGCGTACAAACCGGATGAGCGTCGCGAGTATCTGTCTCTTGCGTATTATGATAAACTTTTGAGGTTATGTGTCAGTTGGAAAATAAAACAACACATAAACATTAGTTTTGTGGGAACTTACAACGAGTTGAGAAGGTCACGAACCAATAACGTATGTTTGATATTGATTTAAACTTTTTATTTTATTTGCTAGAATGCGCTTGTAGAAATTAATATTAAACGAGAGATGTTTTAAAAAAAGTTTTTTTTTAAAAATGCACCCGTGTGATAATGACAATAAGCCACCACACTTCAGTACAAACTTTGCATGGATGATGGAGCTTTTGAAATATAATTCGAAACATCATACTTTTATCAAATATTTCTGGAAAAGAAATTCTAGTTTTCTCACTAGAACTAATATTACTTTTCGCCATGAAAATAACATAACGATAACATGTTTTAATGACGTATCGAGCGTGTTTGTTACAGTTACCTGTTACTATGTATTTTTGACGTGGTTATACATTTTTACAACAACTCCCCGGGGTCTTTTAATCAAAAATTCATAATCTTATCAAATATTAAATCTTGATTGGGTTCGCCGGATCAAATTTAACAAGGCTCGTGGAAAAATACTATTTAACTGAATTCCCCATTTATTTCGAGAATGGAATGGAACACAATTTACTCTTTTGACGGGAACAAATTTAATGCCTGAGACCAATAAAATAAATGATTTACAGTTCATTAAGCGAGACTGTACAATATGTACCTACCTATCACTAATATTTTTATTTAGTGAATGGAAAATGCATGAGTTTGACGAGAATTTTTCATTTCTTTTATAAAGAATAAGCCAAGTTTTACAATAAAAAAAACATGCAATTAGATCGTCGTGGAAAGCTTTGATTTGAATAATAATTTTCTTAAGATATCTCCCTCGATGGAATTATCCTCGCTGAGGAATTTATGTCATCTTCTTTACGTAATTGTCACTACCTATGTTTTAATATGAAAAGAAAATATTTGTTTTCTCTTTTCAAACCTCAATTGTTGAGTCTTGTCTTTGTCCGTTTTATTTTATGAATGCCGTTAAAGTTTTTTTTGCCCTCTCGTACTTCACATATTTTTTTTTATAGAAAAGATTCTATTATAAGTTATCCGTACAGTTTTTTGAAATAATATATTTATTTTTATTTGTTAAGTGTACCTGATTTTAAGATCTATGGAGTACTTTATGCTGGTGGATGGATGTTTTATTTTTCTGTTTTAGCAAATATGAAACTTTAACTTTTTCATTAATTTAGAAGTGCGGCGACATTGAAAAATCTACATCGTGATTTCCAACCTTGGCCCATTATACTCAAAAAGTCAAGAGTCGCCACTGATTATGAAATGAGAAAGGATAAAGTATGAAAAAGCGCCTTTATGACGCGCTGCTTCTGTATTCTCGTTTTCGTAGCATTTTGCTACCTACGCTGTGCGGGTACGAATTGCAAACAGCGAGGAGTGAGGTGACATTCTGATACTAAATATTTTGCTTGTTTGCTGAGAAGAATATTAAAAAATATATTGTTATCAAAGGTAGAAGATAATGAAACACCCACCCCTGACGGGTGACTTTGAACTGGATACAATTACGATTTCATATTCATGCCTGTTCTGTACTAAAAAACATGTCCGTTAGTTCTATCATCTACAGAGGTGGATTAAACCGATTGGAAGCCCTGGCCGTAAAAATTCAGAGGACCTTAGTTAGACCAGCAGTCCCCGAACTTGTTAGCTCACAGAAACCTAAGGAGCTGGTCGGATGTTGGCAGAACCCCAAAAAATGTATCGGAGACTTTTAGAAGACAATTAAAAAAAATGTTAATACGGCATATAAGCCTCAATTTCCCGAAGCCAATTGGACTTTGGCATACCCCACTTGGGGATGCCAAAGTCAATGCCAAAAAAATGTATTAGAAATTTTTAACAAACTTAAACATTTTTGGTGCCCCGTCGTTGATAAAATTAAAATAAATATACTCTTTTAATATTGCCGGAGATTTGTCAGATTTCCAAAAAACGATAAATTAAAAAAAGGAAATTAATCATATTATACCCAATTTCCCGGAGTCAATTGGACTTTGGCATTCTCAACTGGAGAATGTAACAGTTTTAGTGACGAGTCTTTTGCTTTTGCTTTCATAGATTGAATACGTGAGTATTATTTCATATTGCATATTTCGATTTTATTTGTGTCTGTTTTTAACTAGGAATCTTTCGTGTTCGAGGCCCTTTGGTGATTCGAGGCCCTTAGCGGACTGCAGGTCCGCCAGCCGCTTAATCCGGATCTGGTCACATACCAAAGAGAATTTGATTCTCTTCTTAGATGTAACTGACTCCTTTTTTTATCTTCTTCAACAACTTCATATTTGCCTTCGAATTTCATCGGCATAATCTTCCATGCTACATTCCGTGAAGAGTTCTGGAAGGCTCTTGCTGGTGTAGTTTTCTTATGTATTTTTTTATTTATTATTCCAGATTTTGGGGAGGATGGTGCAATCCCACTAGTTCTATATAATACATAGATTGATTGTATCGAAATAAACATTAAAAAATATTGTAAAATATGAAAATAGAAAAAAAAAACTTTTAGTAGGTATTCTAAGACATAAAGTTCTGCCACCATTCAGTAACTTACGTCTTTCAAGTAGGTCACCTAACACTCAACGCTGCCATTATATTTTATTATAAAGAAGCCCCTTTGGTGGTTATGTATTTGCCATTTTATTTGCATTTCCTAAGTATATCTAAAATTTGGGAGTCTATGGAGGTCAGGACCAGTCGAGACAAGGTACTCTTAGTAGGCAATGAATTCATAACTATTTTCAGTGGTGAGAACTTTTCCCTCCGCGTGCGTGCCTGAACCAACTGAGGTGTCTTCGGGACTTTTGCCGCAAAGGCGTACACAACTGGGATAGTTTATTTTTGAACATGAACATTTAATAGTGCGTCCCCTTAACAAAGAAGAGAAAAAAAATCCCCAAATAGTAAAATTGCTGTTACATTTTCTTTTTACTTTAAAGCGTTCGTCTTTTTTGCTTTAAAATACTGCAGCCCTTCGTCGTGACGTATGATTGATGCATTGTCTAGTACTAAGAAGAAAGGTATAACGGGGCGACTTAGCAGTGATTAACAAACTTTTCTAACTCGTAAAATATATTTATTTTATTACGTATTTTAATAATTTCATTACGCTTCCAAATTATTTGTTTTTTTTAATACTACTCCAACTTCTTAAGATAACCTTCACCTCATTGATGTGTAGCATGGTTGCCAATGTTTTTATCTATGCAGAACTACCTAAACGATTATCGATAAACTAAAATTGTTCGTAAAACTATAGTCGTATAACAAACAATACGTTTAAATACGTACGAATATAACAGTTTCTATTTTATGAAATGGAAAATACAAAAATACTACACACAAATAATACATATACGAGTATATTGTTGGACTGTGGATAATGGCAGTGGTGAGACTTCGTATACTTCTCAAAAGATGGCGTGTAGCAACTTATTGTTGAACGCAAGCACGATATTAAGTGCCCATCCGTAAGGCAAGTACAGTATTTCATCTGAGAAAGTGCAGACTCGTACAAATATGTTGACCCAGAGAAAGCTGTTATCTTGAGTGCTATTATTTCTCTATAAATAAGTATGATAATATTTATCAGAAAACTGCTTATATAGTCAAGTCAAGTATCGCAGAAATTTCATAGGTTATTTCTTACACCTGTTTTTGCATATTTCAATGCATGTGAAAATCATAAAATGGAAGCTAAAGTAAATGGCACATTATTTTTGTATATCTGCTTTTAAATACCATATCTATTACTTATACATGAGTATCATTATGTTTATAGCAGCATACTAATTGTGTAGAAAAACAAGAGCTTTTTTGTAAAAGCGCAAAAATTTACGGAATAAACCAAGACTAGCGGTGTTTGGAGAGAATCGAGCTACCCTTTGTTCATTCATACTACTGGATAAATAATGAAAGTAATTTAAGTATGACCCTAGTGTCATACCATCACTCAAAATCGACAATTTGCTTGACCTATACTACCCCTCATCCATCACATAAATAAATCAATTCCAACAGTAGAGTACCTATCTCTCATTTTGTTGGAAACTGCGTCAGTGTACCTAAAACGTGTATAAGATAATGAGAAGTGAGTATAGCATAATATAGACTATTTGAAATTTGAACACACTATGATTTAATATTCTATCGTCTTATCCACATAACATATGTATTTATTTAACCACCAAATTAAACAACGAAACAGCTCGAGTGAATAAACTTCTGCTGCTTATTTTGCTTGATTTTATTTGAACAGAATGTAGGGAGGTTCCCATGTACCTACTTGTGAAGTATTTATACTTAGATTTATAAATTACCCACTTACTACTTAAATATAACATTCAGTATGTTAATTGAATTTATTACCCATCTTTCAGCTTTGAACACTTTATTACAGAAAAAAAGGGCGTCTTACATATTTTTTAAAATTTTATGTAAATCAAATTTAATAATGTTATTATTAAGTTCTGCAAGTATTCATAGCTTTTATTATTGTGAAACCTGTTTCGGCGTTCAATGCCATTTTCAAACTGCGGTTAATCCACATTGTGACGACTTATTTATATGATTTTATTCACTCCCACCCCATTCTAATTTGGACGGGTTTTTAAAAATAATGATTTATTTTCGGTAAAACCGATTTATTTAGAAAACAATTAACATTTTGAATTCGGTGAGGTTTTCAAATTTATAATGTGAAAACCTCAGCGTCTTATATTATTTTTTGATAGTTAAATTGAAATTTTCGTGCTCCGTATCTATAGAAATTTTACAAAACTAATGTGCACATTTCATGGTGTCAGAGGTGTCCGTTGGATAGTTTTTGGTGCTTCATTCATATACGGAAAGTTTCTGCTTTTTAGTTAAAATAATATTTAAATCTTAAAATCCAATTTAAAAATTTATTTTACAGTTTAGATTAGAAAGCGATAAAGATATTTTTATCGGTTTTGCTATTGAACAAATTTATATCTTAATTATCTTTTTTGTGTTTTAATTCTAGACAGTTTATCCTTACAAATCAGAAACTTTCTACAGAATGACAGTTCGCGACATCTGTAAATACCAGTTTCAGTTTATTTTATCGCCCTTTATTTATTCTACATGAATAGCTTAATATTTTAATGTTTTATGTCAAATAATAAACATTTTGTTTATCAAACTTGGTAAAGCACTTTTGAATAATAATATGCGGACAGTATTAATACTTGAACTACGTACATGTATTAAGTTTGTTACACATGAGGAACATAATATCAAAACATATATGGGGTGGGATATTCCTCGTGTGTAATGGGATTTCTTGGAACCTAATCTTAATATGAAAACTAGCCCACCTTTACATCTAACAACTAACTAACTAACTAACCATTACGCCGTTTCTCCGCAGTGGTATGCAGAGGGGACGGACCGCCAAACAACTCGATCTTGGCATACACTTCTTGTTTTATTCTCTTTCATACAACGTCTCATACATTCTCTTTTGTTATTCCAACTTCATGTCCTGACTCAAGTATTTGATTCACTTGATCATGCCATATCTTCCTCGGGCGTCCTCGGCTTCTTCTTCCATTCGCATTCGCGTCATATATTTTCCTTATACTCCTTTCTTCGTTCATTCGCTCTACATACCCAAACCATCTAAGCATCCCTTTCTTAATCTTGCTCATTACGCTTATATCAGCCTTGCATTCTTTATGAATCTCAACATTTTTCACACGATTATATATGGTTTTACCACACATTCGTCTCAGCATTCAGTCTACTTTCATCCTTCCTCTGCCAGATTCATGCCTCACTGCCATACGTCAGGGTTGGTATCATCACTCCATTGTGGACTTTAGCTTCGTTTGTTTGGACAACATCTAAGAAAATATTACTTTTTTTGTAGGGCAATCTTTAAAAAAAAGTGTAATACAAGCGATCCAATTTCAGACTTGTCTAGAGATGGCCTTCGATGGCAGTGCCTCCCAAGCGGCCTGTCTAATTTGTTTACAATTTTGAATATTATTGTGAAATGTTTCCGTCTTCACACAATATTAAATTCTTTGCCCTGGTGATGCTACACCATCTTCGTGTATATGTTAAAACGTGTTCCGTAAAACTGATGTATAAAATCATAATAATTTTTGTTCAATTATTGCGTTTGATATAAACAAATATTAATCGAGATTATTTAATTTGTAAGTACAACTATTTTATAATTTTGTTAAGATTCAATCGCTTGTTATGTCTTAATTTCGTAGTTCTAAAATATTCCTTCACCTGGGACCCAATTAAAATGACTTATTTTATTTAAATGCCCAGGCGGCTTCTGCATAAAAACATTTAAAAAATAAAATTTAAAATTAAAAAAAAATATGCACGGCAGTTAACGCGGTTGTCGTATGGAACGCACTGCGGCACCCGACTGAACCGAGCATTTATTCCGTAGAGGTCGAAAAAAAACCTACCAGACATATTTATATTACATGCACTATGGGTGAATCAAACCAGCAACCTCCCAACTCGATAATTCAAGTGAAATCGGAGATTATTACGATACGAGAATTGTCTTATTTTATTACATTTAAAAGAAGCATTAAATTGCTTTGTAATCGAAATAAATTCAATTTCACTTTTTGCTCCTTTACATCTTATGAAGTCCTGGTAATATAATAGTAGTTTTATCTGATGAAATAACACTTAAAAAACATTAAAAAAATGGCGTGAAAAACGAAGTGCGCGAAATTTAGTATTCATTACACACAAACCCTTTTTGAAAGGCGACACCTACCATTACTCTCAATCTAAACAGTTTTTCTGATAAAATACCAGCCTTTATAAATAAATCAAGTAGAGTAGCTTGCTGTATTGGCAATCCAAAAAATAAGATACTGTAAAGAAAATAAAGTTAGGTTAGTGTTTACAAAAAATATTAAAATAATATTTCTACCAATATTTTTAATTTAAAAAAAAAATTGAATGGCATACAACAATTTTGCATTCCCATGAGTTATCAATTCAACTCATTTTGGGCTCTTAATTCTTTCCATATAAATTATATTTTAACAAAATTAAAAAAAAAAAACTAAAAAATAGGAAAACAATACAAATAAATGTACAGGCTTGAAATACGCAGATAAAAAAATCTATGGAAACGTTTTACAAGAGAGAAATATACCTACATCAGAATCTGAAAAGCTTGGGGACGGCTATCAGAACAGAGTTGTTATCTATGATAAATGATTTTCCAAATAGCATTTAAAAAAAGATCTGAGAAAGTCATTTCGAGATTTGTTCGAAGGGCACATGTCTCAATTCCTCATGCAACTTGTTATAGCTAGTGTAAGCAATGTATTCCATTGATTTCAGTCCGTATTTTGTAGAGTGTATTTTTGATATGTGTAGTTTGTGGTGTTGTCGTGTATTATGTTGGTTAACGTCGTGATTGTAGTTACGTTTTATATATGAATGACTATGGCATTGATTAATATTTAAAATAGTGTTTGTTATCTCACGGCTAGGAATAATCTTAAACGGCAGTTAAATGTACGTATAACTGATTTTCATTTTATTTTATTCAAATCAGTTATACAATTCGTCTACCTACAGTTTGACATATAAAATTTTGCAGTCAATGAAGTCTTCACCGTTAATTTTAGGAATACTAGTGCAAAAGAAATCACTGGAATTCATCCCGAGGATTCATTGGATAAATGAATTATTTTGTTTAAAATATAATTCCAAAAATATTAATTACATAAAGTAAGTAAATGCACACCATCGGCTTAAATACGATAACATTAAATTATAACATTAAAACAAATTAAAAAAGTAAACCCGTCTCGTGGGTAATTACGTATTTGCCGAGAAGCTCACAACACAACTTTAACTGGTTCGAATACTGGATTTCTGATGTACTTTTATTGGTTAAAAATTTCCACGAATACCAAAACATTGAGAATTACACAATATTTTCCAAAGGTTTTCCCATTCGTATCGCGTAATATCATGAAAACAAAAAAGATTGGAAAAACCCAAAGATTTTTTTAAATGACTTACATAAAATAGGCGTATTTGTTCCTATTTTGGCCGCTTGAAAAGTTAACTGTGTCAAATTGTATATGATTGATCCGTTGGACATGAACGAAATTTCATTTTACGTTACTCAAACCCGTTATTTCTTTCACACGGTTTCAATTTTCAGTAACGATTTTCCGTAGACCAAACATATTGAATTATGCAGGTACCAGCATGATTAGGAGCTCTTAATTTGAGTCAAACACGAACTACCTTTTCATATTAGGATAATTACTAAACTTACTAATATAGTTTTGTGTCAAGGTTGAATTTACCAAAACAATATTCAAAAGACCGTCTCGAAAAAAACATTTAAGTTAGATAATCGCTATTTAAAGTTTGCGTTCGCGAAGTTTTTGAAATATTCTAACCTCACAAAGTAATGTATTTAGCATTATTGATTACTAGATTGATTCTAGCTTTACATGAACTGTCAAATGAATGCATTTTATTAACATTTTTTGGAAACAATAAGAGAAGTGCGTCGTCTCACTGCTATTTTAAAGAAAGTGATGACGTGACTTTGGGTTTTTACAGATATATGGGCATTGGGCATATTGATGGTATGTTGCGAATAATTTTTAATCCAGACTTAATGCTATTCCGAAAGAAATTTTTGTTTTTCTACAGGCTATTTGTTTATCTAAACTTCTTTGAGCAAAATAGTATCAAGTCCGAGTTTTATTCTCTATATAGATTTATGTATTTCTGAAGTATTACAGAACATATCTCCGGAGTTTGTACATATGTGAAACAGTAGAGTTTTTGAACACTATGGATTAGTGAACAGTATTGTCTAATTATTTAGTAAAAATCAATTGATCTAACACTTTTTCGCAGTCTAAACTATTGTTTTTGCGGCACCGTACGAAAGAGAAAATTAAGTTTAAGAAATATAATATTTCACTTAAATCGTGAAGGTCTGAAGGAAACATTTGAGATTGAATATCACGGAGCACGCGAAGCAACTTTTAAAAATGACATTTGTAAATAAATCGCGCGAATGTTCCCCGAGCAATTTATTTTAATGAAAATTAAAGTTTCCTTGGGGCTTATCACCGTAGCATTTTCTCGTAGGGATACGGAGAGACGACGAGGAGACCCCCTTTATTTCTATCCAGCACGCTAAAGCTTATATTAATTTTAGTGTAATAACTAACTAAACAAGTAACCGACCCCCATTTCCCCGCAGTGGTAGGCATAGCAGGGAGATAATGAAACGCCACACAACTCTGTCTTGATACACACTCCTTGCTTCATTAAAAGAAAAGCATACAATTACTTAACTTAATGGAAAGTTGTACCATAAGGCTTGTCACTGCCATAGCAAGTAGCTTGGCAGGAGGTGTTTAGGTTAACAATATTTTTTATATAATAACAAAAGCAATTTTAATATAGTCATAAAAAACCAGCACAATACTCATAATATGTACATGAGTCGAGAAATAGATAAACACTAGAAAAGTTTTTTTATAGTTCAACGGCAGACAATCGCTTACTTTTAACTTAAACATTCACTTATATTACCACACTTTACTTATATCATTCACTGTCTACAGTTAAAAGTTTATAATTGGCAAAATTTACTATTTTTATTATTATACACATGTTAATTTAAATATTTGTTAATTTTCCCAAAAACAAAATAACTGTTTTTTGACACTCACATCGATTATAATGGCGTGTTTCCGTACACAATACATTGATAACGCACGTATCGTAACGTATCATTAAATCATTTACCTGTATGATACTATAATATTGTAGTTAAATCTTTTATGGGAAATTTGTATGATAGGTTTATAACGGATTGAAATTGAGTTATCCCCTAGTATAATTGAAAACATAATGCGAAGAAATGAGAATGAATCTGACTTGTGGATACCGCTGCCCATTGAATTCCCAGCCTTTTAATCCGCCTGCAAGTTTTGCAGATGCCAGACCGATCTTTTCATTGATATTAAAGGTTTATAATCTGTAAAAAACCCATCATTATAAAGCCATCCTTTCAATAAAATCATATTACGAAAGAGCATAAATCTGTCTTTCACTACATTTTCCCTAAGAAAAGCAAAACCGCCTTTCCACTAATATGTTTACCCATGCATACATGCATGTATTGGATATCCAGGTATATTTATATGTTATAAGAGATATTGGTTCTCGCAGAGCGCACGCACTCACGTGTCCGTATACACAACATAACATCTCAATCTAGATACCTTAAAAGATTGGTTACGTTCTTAAATCTTCCTTTACCTCCAGGAGAGATTACATTTAACCCGATTTTAAAAGGATTTCTTTGTGGAAACTCCGTTCCGTAACTTGTTTTGTATCTTTCTAAAGGATTTATTTTGTGTATCGGCTTCTAAATGCTATTTGCGATTTTTAAAGTCTCCCGTTTCAGGGCATTGCGGTTGTGAGGAACTTCCTGAAACTTGCTATTTATCCTCAAAGGATTTAAAATAATAATTGATCATTAACCTTTAAGCCGTACCCTCATTGAGCGCTCAAATTAACCGCCGATATAATTTTACCGACGTTACTCAATTACAAAGTTCTGAATAATGGAATGCAAAACATTCCACTCGAAGATGCGAAGTTGTAGCGTATTACGGACTGTAATCGTGGCCCTGAAACTACTTCCAGGAAAATAACAATTAGGTATTATGGATATTAGGTTCTGGCTTTTGAAACAATTATTGGAGCTTTTAATAAGGTATTATATTAAGAGGAACGGCTGCGCTGCCTGTTTCACACATAACTTAATTTTGGATTTGAGGCAAAATACCCATCCAAAATGAATGACATATTTAAAAAAATTAAAGATTTAGTAAATATCTAGTACGGATGAGAAGTATTTTATTTATTTTTGTTTTAAATTATGAAGTATAGGCCAAGAATGTTTGTTTGTTCATAATTTTAGATTCAATTTAGAAAATTATTGGCGGGTTTATCGTATTTAAAATATATATATATATATATATATATATTTTAGAGGCACCTTTAACAATTATTTGGGGGTTAACGGTGATTTAAAAAAAGTTTTACCCCATCTGCTTTGAAAATATAATAATTTTTTTTTTTAAATTGTAAAAATACGCATTATGGTGGACTTTAAATTAAATTAAAAATACAAATTTGCTGTACATAATTTAAAATTCCGACCCGAAAAATCGTTTTTTTTTTAATCTTTTGTTTTTATATTTTTATTTAAATAATCATATTTACATTGCAAATATATATATATTTGCAATGTAATACAGATTTAGATAGTATACCAGCGAATGGATGATGTTTTAAGATAAAAATATTGCTAATATAAGGATAGCAGCCAATAATATAGGATTTATAAAAATGGAGGATAATATTTGTTAATATTATCTTGTGTATTTGTTAATATTATTTGTTAATATGACTTGTTAGTCTTGAACTTGAAGTATGATATCGTTGTAAATGGTGTAAATTGAACTAGTCTCATTAGCTTAGTTGGCTAAGCGGTTACCCCGGATAGGTAGAGGTCCTGGGTTCGAGTCCCAGATGCGACTGAAATCTTTTTAATTTCTGTTGTTTTTTCGGTTTCGTGGTTCATTTTGGGATGTGTTAATATTATCTTCTTCAATGATTAAATATTACAATGAAGTTTACAAACTTCAATAAGTTATAAAAAATAAATTGAATAAAAATATTGCATTGAAATTTTTCTACGAATACGGTTATTAAAATAACAGTACTAAATAATAATAAACAATAAAAATACAGAGCTGCACACCATTTAATATCGCGTTAAATATTCTGAAGCCAAAGTATTGCTAGAGAAATATTTGAACACTGAATAAAGTTATCAACGTTTTAAGCTTGAAAGCCAATTGTTCTATTGACGAAGTACTATTAATAAAACAGAATTCAACGGATGTAATGAAGATTATCTTTGTCTTTGTTAGATTATTCTAATTTGAAGAAAGAAGGAATGGAATTGATTCCGTAAGAATTATCTGCACTTAAAAACTTGATATAAAGCTGGAGCATAAATAATAATTATTAATCCGCAAAATCGTCGCTGCTCATTGGTGCCTTAATTCGCAAAGTTTCCCGATTGTCTTGTTTTTTAATGAGTGGAGTCTCAGCCTGAAGTTGTGTTAAGCTCTGCTGAAGTTAAATAACTTAGTAAACTGACACTTTTCGTTCATAAATTAATCAGAATTGGAAAAAGGGGCCGAGACGGAGAAGTTAATCGAAGTTGGTTAACTGGGCGAAGCGCCGGCGATGCGATGGGCGCTGGGTGCTGGGCGTCTTGATAAAGTAAGCCAGTAACGCCGATTATTCCACTGTAAAGGATACAGAACAAAAATACTTTAATTCCTCGGCTGGATAATTCCTCCATCACAATACAAGCAACATTTTCCTCTTAGCGTGATGATTGTAAGAGATTTTCAAATATTGCCAGGATATTAGTAATATTTAAAAAAAAATTACAAATAACATTATCACTGCTTTCATGGATTTAAAAAAAAATTATTTATCATTATATTAGGATGATTTCATAATATTACATTGATACTTACTAGTGAAATCATTCGTAGAGCACAATATTTTTTAATTTTTTTTTATTAGTATTTTTATTAATTTAAAACATTTTACAAAATAGTTCCGATAAACATTTTTTTAGTAGTTTGTCTAACAGGAACTTATTATTCAAAACCTTATACTAAATTTACAGTTAATGTTAAGTTACAATATATATATATATATAAATATCTATATAAAATAATCAAAAAAACATATGTAACAACCTTTAAATAAGATAAAATAGACAGAGGAAATCCTGACAATTTAATAGTGGATCAAAATCCTAAATTAGTTCCAACATTCAGTATTTCTTTAATTTCATGGGATGTCTGCCATTGAATCTTCAAGGGAGTAGATTGGCTGAAGTAGACTTGTAACTGAACTACACTTTTCCCAAAAAGAAAGTCCCTTGAGAAATTTCGACATGTCTCTTATGTAGGTGCGTTTGACGACGAAACATACGAAACGGTAGCACTTTATATTCCGTGGAATAAAGGAAAAACGATTAGAAATCGGTGTACTATGAAAAAGCCAAATCTTCAATCCGAGAGATGCGTGTGTAGCATAAATGACAGTAATTAAATAATCCTGGAAAGCCTGACTTTTCTTGAAACCTAAAATGGCTGATTTTTGTGACAAAACTAACACACCCCCTATATTTCTTGAACCACTGGTAATGGGTGGCGAGCGCGACCTTATTCTGCGTTGGCCGTTCATCTTGACCCCGGATCCTCCCCCAACCCAGTCGCTGTTTTTTTTACCTCTCCCAGCCCAGAGAACGGGATTTTCTTATAATTAACGAAAGAAACAAAGCGAAATAAATACCGGCTCCTTGTACTGAACGGAGAATTAAGTATATAAACGGAGATAGGATTTCGAATTGATCGTTAAAATTGTATTTTGCTTTTCGATTAATGACTATTGAATGGTTTTTATTTACTTTAGATCCCGGCCCAAAGAGGGATGTTTTACGTCGGAGCCTTATTTTACATCGGCCCTTTCAACAATGCTGAACTCTATTTGCCGAGACGAATCGAGAAATCTTTCAAACTTCATTAAATTGGTGACTCAAATTCCCACAGCAAATCATCTCCAATAAATATAAAATCAGTAAATTTAAAAAATATGAATAGGTACCCAATTCAAAGTTATACGCGAAAGTGTGTGTATTGAACATATTATAAATTTTCCGTATCGTTTGTCATGTCCTATATCAAATCATCTCCAATATAAACTAAAGCAATCAATTAGAAATACAAGATCACTCTTTGCAAACTGGTATGTACACAAAAACTATAAAATAATGTACGAGTATCGTTAATGTCCTATACAGCAGAAGATCATTACTATTGAAACAAACGAAGCCAATTACAAAGTACAAATAACTGCTTAAAAACTAAACTGCGCAAACTTACACGTGAAGGTTTCCGCTTTTATTACTTTTAACAAATTATGTATTTCGAATATTATTTTCTTGACTAAATCATCTACAATACATCAGACGATCTCCGTAGTTGACGGGTAAGGCTCTCGACTACCGGAAGTCGCGGGTTCAAATTCCGCCGTGCAAGTAAAATAAATTGAATTAATTTGTGTTGTTTCACAATTAATTCATTAAAAATAATTTCTCAGTATTGCCCTGGTGAGAGATTACCATTCAGAATAGAAATGTTGCTTGAATTGGCTTTAGCCGTGTTCGCTGACCTGATCTGGATTTCCAGGTAATTCTCCACCATCCTCTTTCCTATATTCTTTCCCTCCGCACTATATACAGCCTCAAGACATACCCCAATTGGGAATTCTGTAGTCTCTCAGACGGTTGGAAGCAAAAAAAAACATTTAATTGGAATACGAGTATTCTAATAAAGTCAATATTTGTTTACATGAATTGCTTTACTTATCTATCGAAATCGGTATTAATTGCCAAGAAACACGAATCTTACCTCGCACCTCTCATATTCAACATCTTCCTAATAGAAACCTCTCAACATATAACGCAAAACAATCTAAAATGGTTATATAAAAATTTCAACACATGGCTAATGAACAGTCAAAGGAATTGCATCAAAAAAATACTTGCCAACTCTCCTTAGATGATATTGTTTTATATATCTATATATTTATTTTTATTGTTACCCGTCTCAGAACAGACATCGTCTAGTGAGACGGGTAAAGTACATGCAAACGCTCAAATTTTATGCCAATAAACGCCCGGGTTGAAATGAAAAAATGAAATGATTGATTATGCGTAATAAAACAGGTTGCATTTTCATTTGCTATGTTGGAATGCATAAAAAATTATGCAAAAATTATTTGTTATTACCTTTTCGAAATAAGTACGTTCCGCAATCTGTAACAGCATTTCAATTGTAAAATACGTATACTGTACTCAGTGCAAGCTATTATACGAAAGCTTTCGTTTTGATTATAACAGGTTGCGTTTCGTTATCGTCATGTTTGAATTCATAAAAAACGACGCCCAATTTCCTTGTTATCATCTGTACAGAGCAAGCACGTGCTTCGTTCTTAAACACTAAGAAATGTAAATTGCGTTATATTTATGTGAGAGACGGTAAGTAGGACAAATGCGACACCAGCTACCAGCAGTCGGCTGTCGGCATGCGACTGCACATTCAACTTGCAAAAAAATAAGCGATTTCGTGTTCCCAGACTCTCTTGAAACTCTTGAAATTTTAAAATTCCTTCCAGATCTTCACGGGGTGTAATGAGAATCATTTCTTCAAATTAAGACCCCGTTCAAGACCTTGTCACCTTCGCAGTCTTTCGTGCCTGAGAATTGTAATATAATTTTTTCCAGACAGCCGAGTCAATTTGAATATTTTATGTAAAAGTTGCGATGTTAATTATGGAGCCAGTTAAATCGGGGACAAATATTAATATTTCGAAAGAACGGCTCTCTAATGGGTTTCCATTTTGCATACAAACAGAAAATTAATGTTAGATTTGTATTCATACCAAAGACGTGAATCTCGCGGGTTTTATATAATATTCTTGGTTATGATGCTCACATTACGGAGTTAGGGATAGTTTGGTGAGGTTGAAATTATATTAAGAATTTTAAATATTTTCAGAATGCAATTGACATTGCTTTAATCATATGTTTACAATATTGGGCAGTAATAAATTAAATTAATTATCGAAAGTAGATATTTGTATCAGCGATTGCTATGAAACTGAAAATCTGGTGTTGCAACTATTTTATATTCATAAGTATTCTCAATTTAACAGCTTTTTGTCAGAAGTTTTTAAAACAATGCCTTTTTCCGTGAGCAGCCATATTTCTCTCAAGACATATGAAGCTTTGAAATAATCTTATCGTGATAAAATGCTGAATTAATAAATACGGAATTTTATTTTTTAAACTATACTACGGCCATACCATAAAACTATTATACAACTTATAAATAAAGGTCGGAAAATCTCAATTTTATCTCAAAAACGTATAGCTTTTCAATTAGACAATATAACTGGATTAATAAAAATCAAGTTTAACGAATTGTATGAAAACAGCAAATTATTTATTGATGTTAAACCTCGGATAATAAAATAATGGATGGCAGAAGATATTTCTTCAAATACTGAAAACGAGATTCTTTATTTAAATGGTGAAAAAACTCTCCAACAAACGCAATTTATGAAAAACAGTATTAATATTTTCGTAATTTTGTTACTAAATTAATAATCAAAAGTAAAAATACGTTTTTTAGTGATAAATTTTAAAATAATTTTGCAGACATTAAGAAGACCCGGGACGAAAAAAATAAAATTCAGAGACGTAGGACAAAGAGTAATTGTGATCATGTAATATAGAACTTAATAATTAGTAATATAGAATATCCTATGCAAATTCGGATTCTGCAATGAAATTGTTACAGCAAAGATTTTATTTCTTTACTAAAATAGTGACTTGATATAAGATCTCCGTATGCAAGGTATGGCGAGGCATCCATATCACATCTCATTCCTTTGATTGCATTCACAATAATACTAAATAGCAATTCTCCTGTACAAGTATCGAATTAGTCGACCAGTATGTGTATGCAGGTGTTACGGTGGATTGTAACATAAAATGGGACGTAAAAATCTCCAATCTCCGTAAGCGTCTTCGAGCCATTGTAGGAAGACTTTATAAAATAAAATTTTATATACCCATAAAATCTATGATATTTGTTTATTTATTTATAATGGTTTTTTTAAAATGTTCACACTTATGTAAGAACAATAGTAAGAGTAAGTTATAAAAACTCAGTTAATATGCACAGATTATATAAAATTACAAATAATCAGACAAAGGATACACAAAACATAAATTTAAAAAAAAAATCACTCAACGATACATGAAGCAATTGAAACAGGAGACACAGAGAAAGACACAAGTGATACATAATTATTTGTTTTTCCACAATTTCCACATTAGCACACTCTTATTATATAGTCTTATTATATAGTCAACACATTTGAGAGAGAGGACTAAAGTAGGCAATATTTTTTCTGAATGTGTTCAAGTGGAATGCGCTATGGTGTCTTAAACAATAGGAATTAGGTACATTTATTTAAATACTATTAGAACATAATGTAGTATCGAGATGAACGTGAATTCTTTTGTATAGCCACATTAAATCAATCAATTGCTTTCTAATTTTAATGTTGAAGTATTCAAGACGTACGTCGTATGATCGAAGACAGTCATTTTAACCACATTTAAAAGATATCATTTTTAGTATTTTTATTGAACAAATTCAACAATGTTTTTATATATGTATTAATGAGGATTCCAAGCAGAACTTCCGTATTCCAGTTTACTTCTAATTAAAGCGCTGTAAAGGATTATAATTGATTGAGGGTCCTTGAATGGTTTTACATATTCTGAGTGATTCCTAGATCTATTATGGAAGATACTTTTTTAAGAGTAGTATTTTTAATAAGTCAGGAATAGTTCTTTATAATTCTACTCCGAATAATGTTTAAAGCGTAACATTTCTCAACGTTTAAGTGCAAATATTTGACAATATATGACATTGTATCGAGGTCGTTTTGAAGCAGTTGATCAGAAATAGACTTAATTTTACAAAAAAATGAAATCATTGGTGAAAAAATCATGATCGCAGTTATTATTATTAATTTTGAGACAAGGTCATTTTTCTATCTACGAAACTAATTTATTTGCCTCGAATCGAGCAGAATCGACTGTAAGATATGGTATAACTTTTTGAGGACACTCGTGTATGACCAATAGCTGGACAGCTGATTCAAAACGCCATGGGAAAATTACAAGTAAGCAAAACAGTTTTTAACCATAGGTGGGACATTGATATCATGTACAAATCAATTATTGTATTACCTGTTCGTGGTCTTTCGTGACAAAATATTGTATTGTAACATATATCTGACAGTCTATGTAAGTAGTTATATACACAATACACGATTCACACAAATTGTAAGAAATATTTCAAAATATATTTCGGCAATGATCCCTTGAATACAACATATAATTAATATTTAACATGTTGCCATAAGAATTTAAAAACAATTTCTCTGTGGAGAAATTCTTACTGTTGTTAAAGTATTGGATTTTGGGAAGTGTATTGATGTTATTTAGCTCTTTCTTAAATATTATGGTGGTCTTGATTGAATATCCCCTTAATATCTGCGGATAAAATTATTTAACCGCTACTATTATATTTAGAGTCCATTCTCACTTTAAGAAAACTTGTGTGCTACTTACTGATATTTAGATATGTCTTATAAGATTATTTCATTTCTATTTTGTAATTAGAATCTGTTATTACTATTACAAAATACTTCTACTGTTTTCAAATTAATCAGCTTTGGTAAATTGATCACAACATGAATGTACGTTCTATATCGTTCTTTTATTGCTCTACTATTTGTATGATTATTTTTATTTATTGTATTTATAGTTGTATTGTATAATATTGTTGGACTAAACTCCCACAGACAAGGTACTTGCAGTTAGCGGGCGTAAATGCCCATTGTTTGAAAATAATATTGTACAACAAAAACAATTAAATATAAAAGATTTTGAAAAGAGTACGTCGACACTCGAGCGAAACCAGACAGTATAGATACCAGTGCTCTAAAAATAAACGAAAATCGCCCTTTTAAGGTATTTTTTTTCCACATATTCAAATTTTTCAATAAAATTTTGATTGCACAAACAAGGGAGGCAATTATAATCGAACACTGCAAACAACTCTAAAACCTTCAATATCTGCGCTATTTTACATATTAAACCTTTCAATGTCTGATAACAAAGAGAATGTTCCCTTTAAGCTATAATGCATTTCGACGTGCAGACTGCAGAGTATTCACAAACTGTTAGATTTGCGATACCCACGGAAAGAGTTCACGTTTGCTAGGTATGTAGATACGAAACCGTAACCGTAACCGTACTCGTACATATACGACATACGTACGTGACGAAAATCGCGGCGAGCGGCGCCTTAGCTAATAGATAAGTGAATATTTCCCCCGATAGCATTCTTCAACACTTCAAAGCTAGGCGAAGGATAGCCGGAACATAAATAAGACGAAGCGAAGTGAGGTAGCGCGCTATTATACTATGAAATTGCCAAAGTATATCAGCTGGAATGGAGTATTCATTTCACAAAGTATTTTTCTAAAGAATTTTCAATGGGATAATGTAAACAACGACATCGTATTTATAAACTGGTACTTCTAGTTATGTTTAGTTCAGATGTTTAATTTGTAAAATGCGTTTTTAAAGAATTCCTTTTAAATATGCTTCAACCACTTTCTTCGTAGATATTATCTGAAATTGGAATGTGTCCAATTCCATTGCAATTTGAATTAATTTTATAATGCGACATCTTGAATCTGAAATTATGAGAGCTTTTATTCAAATTGTATTCTATTCAAGTAAACCCAGATTTGCGTCTTAAGAAGATCCACTACTTAAAATTTAAATGAAATCTTGCACTCCTTATGCAGGTGCGAAAAGTTTGAAATTCCCGCTTAACACCTGCCGCGTGTTTCGATTTAAGCAGAAAAAACATCATCAAAATGCGTGTTTTATTTTATTTTGTAAATCTCAGGCATAAATATTAGAATGTTTTTCTGTCATATTGTACAAAACTTAATTTACAATAATAAACAATATGACAATATCCGAAAAAGGGTTGGTAAGTAGGATTTTGAACATAAATTTTTTTTAGGAGACTCACCAAAAAATGCCCGGTTAAACCAAAGGCCAAGGTGTTTTCTACTCGCAGTATTTAGTTAAATATAAGTGTTATTTTCTTAAAAACTCCCAGTGATAATATTACTTCTTGAATCTAAACATATTCTACACTTCCACTAATCAAAATCTCAGCCTAATGCTTTCTTTGTGGAGAAATATGAAAGGAAATTGATATGCAACCAGTCGGTTATGACAACGTTCTAGAAAGGTGAATCTGGATATAAGTTACCTAAATGTTCACGTTTTAATAGAAATGTTAGGTTGCAATATTCGCATGTCCATAGTTTTAGTCAACTTAATTAAACATTTCAAAATCAAAAAAATATATTTTAATTTCGGAGAATGTGTAATTTATTCCTATATTTTTAAAGTCATTTACCGAAATGATTCAGTTAATAAAAAAAAACAGTTAAAAACAGAACCTGCTATTTTCAGAGTTGTTTGGGTTGCATGCTGAAGCCGGACGTGAAATAACACAATTTTTAGCGTGAATAATTTTGATTCGCTGAAAACATTTTCACATTTCACTGAATGAATAAACTCCAATAGCGTTTTGAATGGCGTTCCCAAAAGAACCCTTGGGTCATATTTACAAATAATGCTCTTGCGTCAGTTCGATGCCCAAAATGTAAAACTGTAAACAAAGCACCACCCTCGCGGACGATTTTCAAATTACAACTATTCCAAAAAAAAAAATACAACCAAATATATGGCAGCGTTTCTCCTATCAAATGATAACATATTTATGAGATTAACTTTAGGTACAATTTGTCCTAGGTGAGCTAGTCTTACATGGGCTCGCTTCGTGTGTTCCGCACACACCGTCTGAATACCATAAATACAGAAAATTGAGGTCAATTTGGGAAATGGTTCGTGTCTATACGTATCGATGGGGCGGGTATCAATTTTCATTAGTAATCCTTGCGGTATTTATACGTTTTTATTGCTCAACATTTTTGAGACCAATGTTGCAATTTTTGAAATTACGTTCTTCTACAATACTAGGTTAGTATTACGATAAACCAAAAAGACGTTGTATTTTTTATGCCTAGCAGAATAAAGTTAATCCGTTAATTACTGTTATTTTAAAAAGTGAAATATTATGAACAAATATTAGAAAGAGTGCGATTTTTCAACAGTGAAAGACACAAAATAAAAATTAACTCTGAATTCGAGAATCTAATTGAACCATTGTAAAGGCCGATTTACACTTTGATTGGTAGCTAGTGAATAATAGCATTAACTTAACTGTACAGCAAGATCACCACCAACCGACTTGTTTAGTTTACAGCAACTTGACACTAATCACTCAACACGTCCATTTACACTTTATGCACTAATTATGTATTGGCACTTGCCACTAATTAAATTGTAAATCAGCCTTAACATTTTGTAGGATCGAAATACTTTGATTGGCAGACAATGTGCAAATAATGCCACAAACTTCCATTGAAATGGCTTTAGATATGTTTAGTAATCATACCTAAATAGCAGTGGCGTGCATTGACATGACTAAAGGTAGGTTGTGAGTAGTCTTTCAAGTTTGGAGATGAATTTTGGATCGAATGTTTGGAAATGGTCATTTTGTAATCATCTTCCGCTGATTGTTCTGAATTAATGAGCGTTAAAGTTCCTTACCAAATTCATGAATTAAAAAAAAATATTACTCTTGATAGTTTATTTTTCTTGGGGTAGGCACAGCTTTTCAGCCTCCATGAACTGCACGCCACTGCTAAATAGTATGGAGCATATTTTTTCCTACCTCCTCTCGCAATTCATATGCTTCAATAAATTTGTTAATGAATGCCATATTCTCAGTACTCTCGGGCAGTTGGAGCTCTTGAGCGATATTTTGAGAATTAAATAGTCCAACAAGACTCCTGTGTGGTTTTAAATAGAAAAAAAATTTCGGTGAAAAATTCTCCTGACAATGAAAATTTGTAGCAGGCAACGAAATATTCATTCGGTCATGAGAAATACAGAGAAATACGAGAAATTCCAGGTATGAACAAGAGAACTTTCCGTATTTTCCCGAGTCATTCTAATTCCGTGACGTGAACCATTAGCTGTCATTTGAGATGGTACATTAAATTTAATGTCATTTTTCTCCCTGCGGTAAATTTCCAAGAGAAATAACACCTAGAACCCAATTTATTCCCCTTTCTGGGGTAGCGAGTAGCGAGCAGGGGCCGCAAGAAGGAATGCATTAATGTCAAGACTTTCTCCGATAAGTAATTCAATTCGTTGGAGTGTAATTCGTGTTAAATATTGAAAAAAATCTGAAAGAAATAATTTCTTGGAAAAATCTGTTCTCGGTATTTTATTTACAAGTAGTTACAAATCGGCTTCGTCCGAGACTTCATATAATTTTTTCTTATTAAACGATTGGAAAATGTGAAAAAAACTGTATCGATGGTTTCATAATTTCTTAATCTGCAGGGTTGCTCATAATTTGCACCCCTCCCTAGTGCCATAGATGACGGTATACTCCTTGCGGATGGGACCAGCGATAAGGGCGTTAGTCTTATCGCTCTCCACTGTCCTCTTGGGATCATAATGATAGAACTTGAGGCCCGGGTGATGCACGATGAAGGCGTTGTTCAGTACCATGTAGTCGTAGTTCTGGATGCACATTATGTAGTTCTGGAAGAAGAATTTTTCATGTTTGATGCGGGGCATATTAAATAAATTAGAAGATGAGATTTGTATGGGTCTTGGGAGCGTCCAAAACCCATCGAGCTCGCATAATATGCAGGTAATGGAAATTAACACTAAAACCCTATCAATATTCAACAGGCACGAAGAGAAAATTCAGGACTTCATGGAATCCGATATTGGATGGTTTTTGTAAAATGATTTCCAAAAATAATATTAAGAGGATTTACAAGGACAACACGATATCACTTCTACACTATCAGATTTGCCTGATGATGAATTTTGCAACGTTGTCTGAAACGTTGATTCAAGGAGGAGAGGAAGTGGTAAATGGCGTAAATTCCCGAAAATCAATCACGTTTAGACGTCCTGGTCAAATTAATAATTTCTCATTTTTTAAACTAAATTCTATCATTTAAGATTGGGATGATTATATCTTTACTTCTAATGATCTGGTCTAAGATCTTTACGAATTCAAAATGATGAAGAAGTACTGAGTCAAAACAGTTTTTTCACATAGCGATGGTATATAAGTTACATACCAGAGTCATCTTGTCGCTCTTGCCTTGCCAACTAAGTCTCTCGTCAAAAAAGGACTCGGCCATGGTGCCTATGAAGAAGGGTTCCCAAGCAACGTAGGGACCAGTCCTTTTGCCGACGGTAAACACATTCAACTCTATAAAAAAAACAAAAAAATATTGGCATTTATAGAAAGTCATAATCGTCACCAGTGCTACTAGCCATTAGAGAGTCCTTGCTGCATCTAGAGAACTTAATTTCTTCCAATCTCCTATTTTACACTGTAGTTTCTCGTGCTTAAGGATGCGATATTGGCCTCCACAGACTACACCATCAAGCCACCTTCGTTTATTTTCAAAGACTCCATCTTCCTACAGGCTTAAAAAAATAGGTGCCTTGGGATAGTTATGACGACGTCAGTGCTAGAGCAGTAAAAATTCTGACACTCAGACGTAACTGGCTCAAAATTCGGCAAATAAATCAAACTTTGGTAAAATTATAAATCGTATATTTGCGCCACATTCCGGGATGGGAGATTCTCTCAGTATTGTCTGGTGAAAGAACACCATTCAGAATCAAAAACCTACTTGAAATGGCATTATTCATGTGTAGGGACTAGATCTGCCAGGCACTTCCAAAAATGTCCCCTATTCTTCCCCTCTCAACTACCTCCATCCTTACAGTATAATCCAAATGTGGACTCCTGGCAATTGGGATACCAAAGACAAGCCAGGCAAACCAATCTATTCATTCTGGAAGATCTAGACATCCAAAATAGGCTGCCAACCGTCTTCCCACAATAGATACGTTGTTCGCTAAACTGGGGGCTTGAACCTGGAGGAGTTTCTGGTCACTGGCAAAGTGAAAAGCAGGAGACGCAAAGGAGATCGTTAATTGTATCACAGGCGTCTGGAACGAATTACTTGGAAACGTTTGATGTTAGTTTAACATTTCATGCTCACATTGAAAAGATCTGCTAAATAGCCACAACCATGTTGGGTTTTGTCATTCACAATTCAATGGAGCTGATTAACCCTTCAGTTATAAGGCTTCTTTACTTTAGCTCATGTGTAGCAATTTCAAGAGTGGATCTCATCTATGAGGGTCAGAGGACACCATATACTCGTATATACCTATATAGAAAATTGAACATATTTTTTTGATCTCCCTCTACATGAGAGAATTTGGTTTTTACCTATGGCTGTTTCCAACAGCATTTATCTATGGAATGCTGGGTATATGCAGAATCAATTATAGGAGGGATATAGCATTTCTGCTTATGTCTTTAAAGCTCTTGAATAATGTATTATTAATACTTGAAATTTTGGCCGAAGCAGGATTCCACGTCTTGATAATTTCACGCGAGGCCGTCAAAACAGGCTTTTGTTCTGTTTCATCCCAGGTACAGAACTAATTTAATAATGGTGATTCCTCTAGGAAGACTTACTAGGTTAATTAACTGCCTCGCAGGAAATGTGGGCATTTTACACACGACTTACGATAAGTATAAGCAAGAATATCTATTACGTTTTAACTGTATTATCTACCTTATGGTGACTTATTTAAAAAAAACTCTTTTTATCGCTTTTTTTACCTTTATATTATATAATTATGCAAAGTTTTTGCATCGTATTCGGACATAATTGTTTTTGCAAAATAAAAGTATCTGCTGCTCTTCATGCAGCGCAGGGAGCGTGAGGACTTGAGGAGTCTGGTTTTATCTTGCAAAATGAAAGTTTGAAATTGGTTTCACTATACTCATCACTCTCTCGGACCTAAACAAACTCTAGAGTTACTTACGTTCTGTGTCATTCGTCGCCATCCACTCTACGATCCCAGGAACTTTGTGGCACGCGGCACACATGTTCTTGTGGAAGGTTATGGCCTTGCCAGTCTTCAGCATGGCTAATAGGTCGTTCTTCTTCTGAGGGACCTGAATGAAAGAATGAGAAACAAGTTCGAACACGTATCAAGTAATAGTTGCACATTAATGGAATCGTTCGAATATACAATTATAAACACAAATGATTTCATAGACTTTCTTTTGCCCTCAGAATTTATTAGCTAGTTAAGAATGCATTATGCGTTGTATGAATATATTGACATTTGACAAATTGACTTCACGACAAATTCTTCGGGGGCTTTGCTCTATTGGTTTTAACAAACTTAACCTACAAGTTTGACAAAAGTTCATTGGCACTTTGGCTTCCCAATTTAGGGGATTTATAAGGGTGATTCAAGGGAGAGGAAAGAGAAAATGGAAAAATAAGGTTAGGAGACATCTGGTTTTTGCGATCTGGTAACGTACACAGATTTTTAACCATTTCAAGTGACCAGGAATACAGGAGATTCGAAAAAAAAAATCATATTGCAATAGCATCACAAACCTGTTGATCCTCTTGGACTTCAAAAACCGGGAAAGTAAAGACTCTGGGATTTGTTCCTGCTAATTCTGGTGGGTCCCTCGCTATCATATTGAGGAACCTGGTTCCCAGGTAAGGACTCGGATACAGTTCGATGTCCAATGTTAAAATGAAATGAGTTAGGGCCGCCTCCTTCGCGATGTTCCTTCCAACGTTGAGATAGTACAATACTGAATTTCGGGCAGAGTAAGTCGTACTGGAGTTCACGATATAGGGCTCGGGCAGCGAACAGTTGTATGGAGTAATCAGCAAATCACCTATGTGAGGAACCTGAAGTATTAACTGCTTTTTAAAACAAAATTATTTATTCGGTTTAGCTTCTATCATATCATGAATTATACTGCATTCCAATGCAATGGCATAAACAGAAGGTTACTTACAGACATATACTCGTACATGCAAGTTAGTTCCCGCCATTTGTATCAATTTCTTCCCTACAGCCCCATCCCTAATGTCGTCCTATCGATTGGCGATGAAGCTCCCCGGACTTTTTACAGAAAAACGAAGCACAAAAAAGTTACATGATTTACCTCATTAGGTAAATGGTCCTTGTGAAAGAATATATGGAAGGTAACCCATTTTTTAATGAGAATAGACGAATTTGAGCAGTCCCTCATATAGCGTATCGAGTCAAGGGCGGGAGCTAGATCATCTCCTGGAGTGTGTACTGCAACCGACATCGGACCGTTCCATCTAGAAGCATGTGGTAACTTTATTATTATTTGGTGATCAACGTGATGGAGATCTTTGATAGGCGCAATAAATATCTGACCACTTGCACAGTTTAAAATATTTTTAAAATGTACACCGCCTTAATGCAAACAACATGGTTCTCCTGGGCGATTTTGTGTTCCATTTCATAGGGCCTCCGGAATGTCAGGAAAATCCGAGGTCAAGTATTTAGGACACATCATAATAGAAGATCTCAAAAATGATGCAGATATTGAGCGACAGAGAAGATCACTCTGCATTAGAGCAAACATGATCTCTCGAAGATTCATAAAGTGTCGCCCAGAAGCAAAAAGGCAACTTTTGAGTTGTGGACCAACTTCAATAAAGAAACTTTTAAAAGAATTGGAGGGCAATATTACAACCAATAATCAAAAAAACGGATCGCCAAGAAAAGAACGCGACTAGCCAATAGAGAAAACATCCCTGTGATGGCAGCGCTGGATTTCTGGCAGGGTCGCATTTACAAGGGATGTAGCCAATTCACGATATTTTATATAAAAAAAACTTGTCTTTTAAAAACTTGTATTTTTTCCGTACAATATTTTTATATTTTCCACAGATTAACTAACGTCAACGATTCCTTCAGTCGGGGTACCAATGCGTAGCCGAGTGATACTACAATTTACGCATGATGACGGGTCGTCTGTACGATTTAAAAAAAAAGTACGTTCTACAAATCATCCAAATATTATAATTATTCGTCGATGTTCAAATATTTGTCGGATTATGTCTTCCCTCACTCAATCACAATGTGTATTTTCAAGACCCAGGTTCACACATCCATTCTTTATTACAACCCCGCACACAGTACCTCAAATGTCGACATAGTGTTTATCTTAAGTTATCTTTTTTTAAATGTATATACAGGTGTATCAAGACATACTCGACAAACTTTAAACAGTGATTCAGTGAAACATCATGGTTTTCCTTTTTTTTTTCTTCTTTTGCCCTAAAACACGAAGAATCAGTGTAGGTATTGAATAGTTAGGGTCGGGTCGGGAGATTAGGCGGTTTTTCAGCTAAATGACCAGTGACGACAGGTGAAAAAAAATTTCTTGTGTATTTGAATTGAAAAAAAAATCTAAAACATTTTTAAAATATCCCCAAAAATCACCGACACCAAAATTCTATTTACATTATTTATTCAGAATACGTTCAATAATTACTGGTTAAAGTTTGTCGGGTACGTCCTGTTACACTCTGTATGGAATTAGACGGCCCCCATGGTCGAGGGGTAAGGCTTTCGACTACGAATCCAAAGGTCGCGGGTTCAAATCCCGGCATGCGCAAGTAAATTTTATTTAATTAATTTGTGCTGTTTCACAATTAATTCATTTAAAAATAATATATTCTATATTTGCGCACGTTCCAGAGTGGAAGATACTCTCAGTATCGCCCTGATGAAAGACCAACATTCAGAATTGAAACGTTGCTTGAAATGGATTTTATCCGTGTTTGGTGACCAGATCTGAATAGCCAGGTATTTCCCCACCTTCCTCTTCCCCTTATCCTTCCCCTCCCCAATGCATTCAGCCTCACAACAGTCCGCAATTGGGGATGCTATAGTCTCACTGGCTTCAGACGGTTGGGAGCAGTTGGGACTCTTGTGCGGTATTCGTATAAACAAAAAGAACAAACCTTTCAGTCATTGTGTTCAATTTGTCCATAAACGTGAAATCAGAATGGGTCACCAGTGTAATGATTTCGTGACAAGCTATGGGCCCGTGCTCTGCACGAATGAAATTAATATAAACCCAGAAATCACCTCTTCGGGTGATCTTGCTCTCAAAACTTCTATCATAACATCGCAACTTTTCTTTGAGTTTTTCAAGGGTTGATGGCAGCAGTACAGTTTCATCTAAAGGCGGTAATTCATCATTCATTTTTACTGTTCCTAAATTACTATCGTTTCCCATTAGTCTTTCAGTGCTTAGACTAACCATTTGCTTAATTTCGTTAGCTACCGATTGTACCATATTCGATGACCCTGTTACTGTGATTACAGCTCTAGTTCCATCGTTAGAAGTTATGTTTGTTACAATTTCTATGGGAGTTTTCACTTCTTCCGCATTAAAAGTTGCTTCTTTGGCGGTTTGGATATCATAACCATCCATTTTGAGTGATGCATAATTGTAAATTGGATTACCGGGAAATTTTTTAAATTTCGGTAAACAAATTATTATCACAATTACAAGCGTTATTATCGCCAAACATCTCCAGGAGAAAGATCTTCGCAACATCGTGCACGTCTGAAAAAAAAACAAATTTTCAAACTCAGTTCATATAACTCGACCAGTCAATCGAAAACTCCTTGGACAGATATTAGTAATTCTAATTATTGTGTGGACATTAATTTAACTCATGTTTTAAGTGTTAGGTGTCCGCATGCACCGATACAGTACTAGCTCATAAAAAACGACGGTTTTAGTTATATTGATTTTCAGAAACGAGACCCCTGAAGTTCAATCATTTGAACTTGAATGCCGTGGAAATGAAATCCTTGAAGTTAAATCATTTGAGTTTGAATGCTGTCGAAATGATATCCTGCAATTAATCCATTTGAGATTGAATGCTGTAGAAAATACTAACAAATGAGATCCCTGAAGTTATACCACTTATTACCGTATTAGGAGGTTTTGAAAAAAATGCATGGCTGATTTATGTAATGAACAAGATTACAAAAAGAATTAGATTGTTTGTACATGGAGATCGGAAAAAGAGCGTCGGAGTGTACATGACGCGAAAGTAAGCCGAAGAAAATGTCGGGAATGCCAGAGGAGAAATGGCACGTTAAAATGAATTTAATTCATAAGTCATGGCAAGAGTCGATACAACGAAAGAGTAGTTATGTATAAACATTTAAAAAATATTGTAATCCAATAAAGAATTTTTTGACGATCTCAGCGGAGAAATCACATGATGGTTAGTTAATTAAAATAATATATTACACCCTTTCAGTCATTAAGCTAATAGAACATTGGAGTTATCATTATATCAGTTTAAATCACCGTACACTTGACCACATTTAACGGCACAGAACTATTTTTAGAATATTCACAAATTGACAAATCAAATGCACGACCGAAATGGATGCTTTAAAATGAATACTGAAACTTAGAACGGAACATGTGTTTTTGCGAGTGCACTGTAATATTACGGTGCATAGTAAAGGTGAGTAAAAAAAGGTAAGACCGTTTTTTTTAAAGCGTCTAAGTTCGGAAACGTTTGCAACCGTTTCGAGGATTTTTGAATAACCGTTTTAAAAAAACGTGTAACTATGTCCGCAATAAACTAGCGCGAAATGATTCCAGTAAAGCACAATTTGCTTGAGAATTACACACGAAACTTTAACAGTTCCCCGAAACGCTTTACTAAACTTACACCCATCATAAACCATTGCAAATAAATGTAATTTCATGAAAATCGACTTCTAAAAGAATCTTATAATAAGAATATTTGCTGTTTTTTTTTTCAATAGCTTCATTCGGATAAGTACGAATCTAACTAACTAACCGTTACCTCGTTTCCCCGCATTAGTAGGCAGAGGGGATGAACCGGCAAACAACTTGGTCTTGGCACACACTCCTTGCTTCATTCACATACATACATCGTCTCATATATACTCTCCAATTTATTTATTTATTAATTATTTTTTTGATACATACATTTACACAAATAAGGTGCAAAGGTTATAAACGTTTATTATTATTTTATTTTTTTTACTATTAACTTATGTATACTTCTGAATACATGTACATAAACCTACGTGTAATGCACATAAAACAAAAAAAAAACCACAAATTTTTGTACATTGTCTTCAATTAAGTAGATAATTTTTTAATAACGACATTCAGTTATTATTAATCCCTATAATATTGAGTTTTCTAATCAGTATATTATGATTAATGGTATCGAACGCCTTTTTTAAGTCCAGGACAATTGTTAGGCTTTTCATATTTGAGTCAAGATTAATATATACGAGTTATTTCTTGTTAGATTAAATAAGGAATCATCTGTACTAAGACCTGATCTAAAACCATATTGATTTTAGGACAAAAGTGCATAGACTCCAGAAACTCTAGGATTTGTATCTTTATTATTTTTTCTAATATCTTTGCAATTTGGGATATCAGCGATATTCATCTGTTATTGTCTAGTTTAGAGATTGATCCAGATTTATGAATTGGTACAATATTTGAGAGTTTAAACGCGTTTGGGAAAGGAAAAATTAAATATATGTTGCAGGGGTAAGGATATTATATTGTTTGTAATGCAGATCAATTCGTCTGGACCATTGCCTGTACTTGTGTTGGTACTGTCAATATATTTTAAAATTTATGATTCAGTTACGTGTTTAAATTTAGATGAAACAGTAGTTTTTTCAGTGTCAATTTCCATTTGAAGAGGTCTGAATGTATTGTTTCTAAAGGATTGTTATTTATTAAATCTGAGGCAAATTTTGTAAAAAAAGACATTAAATTTATTTGTGATTTTCCCATGTCCGTTATTAGTGCTTTATCTACTGTGACAATTTTTTCTCGGAAAGTTTGTACTTTATGAATTCTATTTGAGATTTCGTTTATGACGTTCCCCATTTTTTCAGAATTATTATCAGCTAATTGTAATTGTATTATTCCGATTCTTGACATGAATCGACTTTGATACACTTGATTGTGCCATGTCTTCCTCGGGCGTCCTCGGATTCTTCTCCCATTCACATTCACGTTATATATTCTCCTTACACTCCTTTCATCATTCATCCGCTCTACATGCCCAAATCGTCCAAGCGTCCCTTTTTTAATCTTACGATGTATGTATATATACATACATCGTTTTACTACAAATACGCCTATGAGATCTTATTTCTACAGCATTCAGTCTACTTTTATCCTACCTCTACCAGTTCCATGCCTCACTTCCATACATCTATCAAAGAATCTAGCTAACCCAATATTTATCCCACGGTCTACGACCAAGATATTGTTTTTATCATCTTTTATCATTTATGTAAATTTTAAATATGGAAATAGTAATTATTTTAAAATTTCTCACGCATAATAATTGGAATCAACTGGATGGACCGATATAGTACCTTAAAAGGAAAGACGCCTAAGGAGAATATATGACGCAAATGTGTATGGAAGAAGAAGTCGGGGGCGCCGGGGGGAACACATGGCACGATCAAGTGATCCAAATACATGAGTTGGGTGATGTTAAGAGTCAGAAAAGCAGAAGGGTATGTATGAGACGATATATGAATGTGAAACCGATATTGTGAAATATCAAATAATTTGACTTATTTATGGAAAAAGTTTTATCCAGTTCTTGATTTAATATTAGGGAAGAGCAAAACATATGAGATTTTTACTACAAGCTTAATATCTGTCCATCAGCTAATTTTAGTAACGTAGGAAAAAGGGTGAATCTTTTACCGTAGTGAATTATGGCTCAAGAAACAAAGCATTCTTATTTTTACAATTTGCCTTCACTTAACGTATGGTAGGTAATTAAAAACTGAGTATTTACTAGAATGCTGATTTGTTTATGACTCTTCTCAAGTAAGTGATAATAATAAAATGTCACAGATAATATTAATTATTATCTCTTGAAAGAGGGTTATTATTATTATTGTTTAATCGGTTGGATTTCGAAAGTATTGGGGATAATATTGTATAATATTTTGTAATACGAGTATATCATGCAATATAATTAAATCTACTGTAGGTATCTAATTTGAAAACGAATTTCTGTTATTTGTATTAACATGTCAGAGGCCGGGTGTTTTATTTGTCATAATTGTGTACATTTATACGTTTTTTTTGTTTGTTTTTTTTTTATTATTTTTGAAATCGATCCATACCCCGTCCGCATTTGTCATTAACATAATAATAATAATAATTGGATGATTTGTATAGCGCCGTTTTTATAAAAAATCACCCCAAGGGCGCTGAACAAATATTAATTCGTAGGGTTTGTCTTATTATGCACAAAAAGATACAGAAACATGTTAGGCAATGTATAATAGTGCCTTATTGATTATCTGCAGAGGGCCGTTAATCTACTAAAATTCGTTCTTTACTTTTAGTGCTCAGGAATTGCCCATCGGATAAGCAAAAAATTATATCTGTTCACACCGGCATATCCGATGGGCAATGTCAAAACATAAGTTCTCTGGATATAACCAGTTATTCTGGGGAAACTACTTATGACACATATAAACATTTTTTTATAAATACACAATTTCTTAATATTTATTTATTTTTATATTATAGATAAATAAAATTTAAAAATGTATCTATCATAAGTAGTTTCCCCAGAATAACTACTTACATCCAGAGAAATTATTTTTTGACGTTGCCCATCGGATACACAATACATAAATACATATACGGTTTCGAGTAACCGTTTATTTTGAGAAACCGAGACGGTTTCGGTTATTTTGAAAAAGAAACTGAAACGTCCACCTCTAGTGCACAGTAATATTATAATACACGATACGGTATAGCATTAAAAAAGTAATAAATGCATTAGGCCAAACGTTGAGGGGGATTCAATCGATTTTTATCTCTTTAGTAGGTTGTGATAAAGCTGTTGTTGTGATATTATAAAATTAGTTTAGACAGAGGGAAAAAAAATATGCATTCAATCTATCGAGATGACAAACATAGGATTTTCTGATATATCTAGGGGATATTAGGGGATGGAAAAACACGCATTACATATATAAGAGGCAATATATTCTAGTTTCAATGATGTTTTGGGGAAATTCTGAGTATTTTTTATCCAACCAGGGAATTTTTTCCCTTCGTCACTGCTCATCAGGAACACACGAAATTATACGAAAATGTTGATATTTTGCGAATTATATTAAAAAGATAACAAAATATTATTAGTAATAATTATAAAATATTATGCAAACTCCAATTACTAGAAAAACAAAGTTATGTGAGAGCTTACCTTTATTCCAAGAAGACTCAAATCAGATATTTAACCTCTAGGCGCCGAGAAGTTTTCAAATGAATTGACTGATATTGTATACTTTTAAAACAAATTATTGATATACATATTTATCAACAGATTTTCAGCTACACACTGTATTTCAGAGCATTCTTAAATATTGTACAATTATTACTGTAAGGTCAATATTATAGTTTTGTTCTTTGGTTACGTGTTATATGATATTGAACAAGAAAATACATATTTACTTTTAAGATACCACTCTCAGTTTAGTTTCTAAGATATTAATATCGCGGTATTTCTTCTTTTCATATAAATCGTGCACAATCAATCATGTTATTAAGATTTATTTGATGTTACATATACACAATAATTGCAATAACTTTTTTTTTCTAACTACGTTATTTATGCCGCCGATCATACATACACTTATACGGGACACCATGTTGATATAAGATAGGGTGACCACAGGATTGTTAGGCGAGGCTGGCACTGTTAATTTTAAAACTTTCTACTGATTGATAATATTGTAGACAATGAAGTGGGAAATAACTTCTTGAGACCCCGGGACACTATATTCCCTTTGTTCTTATAGTTTTCTCCTGACTTTATTATCTATTTCTTTACTCTGCTTCAAATTTATTCATGCAAACAATACTACTATCCAACTGTAAGTTCGCTGCAATGTATTTGTTTTTCATCACAATGGAGCATAATCCCTAGGCGCGACACGGTAGGTTATTGAATTTATAATAAAATACGAATTGATTAAATTAAAGTAGAATCTTCAAAGAAGCTTTCGTTAACCCTTTTCGTATTGTAAACATTATTGTAATGTATGTTTTTTTAAAAATAAACAAACAAAATAAATCTAAAAAAAACATGACTCATAAAAAAATGAAAGAAAGTTTAAAAAAGGACAATGGTCCAAGTGCATATTTTTTTACTACAACCAGTCTTCAGAAATGAGTGGTACTATCCAAAGGTAGATGATTCTAGATCATGATCTGAGAGAATTTAATATATAACCTTTTAATTATTTAACATTTTGGGATTACGTGGAAAGACAATTTCTGAAATATATTTATCAAAATATCTATTTATTACGCGTTAAATCAAAATAAAATAATATCTAATTCACAGATCAAAAATATGAACAAAAAAATTGAATGTAATCGAGTTATGTTGTTTTGCCTTGTTTCTTTAAAACGAATTGTTAAACTTGAATGCGAAAAAAAATAATAAGAATAACAAATTTCAAAGACGAAGTGAGTAACTTGATGTTGTCATGATAATGAATTTTTTTAGATCCACTATATTAAATTTCTCCGTTTTATTGTCAATCCGTACTGAATCACATAACTTTGAAAGTGACCTAAGTAATAAATAGGTACCCAAGGAAACATACAAATCAGAAGCAATCACTTCACTAGAGAAAGTATTTTTACACGATACTCGTATAGCGAACAAAATAATTCTCACTTATCAAACGATTATTTTTAATTAATAATAATAATAATAAAAACAGTGAATTTATTTAGAGCAGTTTTGTAAAGATTCACCTTAAGTGCGCTTTACACTAAATAACCTAACCTAAAATAATAAAAAAAAACGGACATATTATATGCATGCGAATTAATAGTATGATTTAAAATATTCATGAATATTTGTAAATTCCAGTAATGTAGCACTAAATAATGTTATACATTTTGGATTCTTTGTTTTCCATTATACTATTCGTGCGACTACCATTGATGCGTCGTGTGATTATTGTTAGATAAGAAGACCCTTAAAAGAAAATGCGCACCGCAATGTTAACAATATCACGGAATGCTAATGAAAATACGTGGATGGTCACGCCACGACACTCACGCATCGACGCCCACAATCAAAACGCGTGTAAGCGAGGAAAAACCTTCGAATGAAATTTGAAAAGACATATAAATATACTGAATTTAAATTAAAATTATCTGCAAGTAAGGAGTTCCTCAAGGACGTGGTAGAAAACATTCTACTTTATAGTAGGAATCTTTAGCGTCAATCTTTTACTGGTAAATTGACGAAATGTGTGGTGATGAACTTGACCAATAAATTCTCGACACTTTTATCGTTGTTTAACAATATTGCTTCGACTACAAATGTAGTTGGTCGGTTGTAAAGTTTTGTGAAACTAACATCGGTTTGACGGCCTCCATAGTCGAGGGCTAAGGTTCGCGACTACGAATCCGAAGGTCGCGAGTTCAAATCAGGCGTGCGCAAATAAATTTTATTTAATTAATTTGTGCTGTTTCACACTTAATTAATTTAAAAATAATATATAGTATATTTGCGCACGTTCCGGAGTAGAAGATACTCTCAGTATCGCCCTGGTGAAAGACCACCATTCAGAATTGAAACGTTGCTTGAAATAGCTTTAGGCCGTGGTGACCAGATCTGAATAGCCAGGTATTTCCCCACCTTCCTCTTCCTCTTCTCCTTCCCCTCTCCAATACCTTCAGCCTCACAACATTCCCCAATTGGGGGTGCCATAGTCTCACTGGCTCCAGACGGTTGGGAGCAGTTGAGACTCTTGTGCGGTATTCATGTAAAAAAAAAAATCGGTAAATTGTAACTTGCAAAACACATCCACGTAAAGCCCTACAGCAGCAGTAGGCAGCCCTCTCACTGGGTAGAAAAGATTATCTCCACATTTATGCACCTCTGACCACAGTTGACACAGGAAGAGGGAGAAATGATCCCAGTCACTGTACACAAAAATTTTACAATACGATATATACTGAAAGTACCACTGAAGAGATAAACCGATAGAAGTGCGTTGTGGGCGTGTCAATGTGCTTGAAGTAAGGTCAATTTGAACATACTTTTTGTGGAATTGATCAAACGCTTTCAAATGTCGAAGTTCTTACATAATTTAATTGGTCTTTTTGTGGCCTAAGAGTCGAAAGGTCTTAAGTAAACTGGCGACACCAGTTTTCATTAACATTACTATATTAATAAAAAAAATATTTGTTTTATTTAATATGATGTCCAACCACAAAGCGATTGCTTCTATTTGATTTGTTTATTTTATTATAGAAATAAAACAGTACATTTGTTACAGCGGAAAACAATTTTTAGAAATCAAATTTACCAACTATGATATGTTTCCTTGTAATTTATGATCTATACATGTATTTGCCGGGTAACACGTGTAGTGTATAAGTGTGAGAAGTGGTGATCTACATATTATAGAAGTGATGTATGCGCATTGAGCAGTTTATATTATTGCCAATGAAAAAAAAAATACTATAGATCATACGGTGGGTAATATATTTTTTTTAATGCTATCTTTTCACAGAAGGCCCCGTGGGAAATTATTTCCTTTATATATTATGTCACCCATGAGGATGCGTGCGGAAGATCTTTTTGAGGAAAGGATGTATTTAACCTGGGTCTTGAAGAGACCATTATTGTATGAGAAAGGAAATATGCAGGCCGATCATTCGACGGCGCAACTGTTGAGTTCACGAACGAGCCATAGAAACGACCCGTTACAATAGTGTACACATGCTGGGCACGCTTTCGCGTATTTTGTAGCTGTTCAGCGGTGCCGACGTGATCAATAACACGGAGCACTCTCTATTGAAATACCGGTAGAACTAGGACAGAAACATCAAAAAATTGCATAACCGAATCCGCCAAAAAGGCTGGACTTCATTGGTTTATAGAATCTTCAATTTGGGACATGTTATGAGACTGAGGGAAATGGAAAGTACCATAAAATCGTTCAGTCGTTACGTATCCTTATTTCCGTGTTCATTTTTATTATTTGTTTTAAATAATACTGATAAAAAAGAGAATTCTATTAACGAAAAATAAACAACCCCTTCCAACATCAATTTGGATACCTTGGTGGTCTGACATCGTATCAACATATATACAAAAAGAGTGGTTGAGAATTATATCCTTTAAGGGCGAGAGGGATGTCAGAGCGGAATTATTTATTATTTCGAAATATTGATAGTATTATTACGCAATACGATAAACATAATGTTTTTAAATAGAAACATATTTATTAAATATTTTATAAATTTACATAGGCTTAGCGTTTATCAAAATCTAATTAGAAATATTACTTTTTCTGACCGTCCTATTGTATGTTTTACAAAATATTTAAAATATGATTTTTAAAGTGGAGAAAAATATTTTTAATTCTTTCTCGTTGCGTTTTTGTAAATAAACTCAACCAAAGATTTAATCCGAATTAAAAAAAAAACATTAAAGTGACATAGTGTTTATGAAGAATTTAAACTACACACTGTTCCTTTTCTTAAATTTATCTCATCGACATGTTAAAGAAAAACTTTTACAGCATTTTTTAAGGATATTCAACTTTTTAAATGTTTTTGTAAAACATGCGTAGAACGGTCAGAAATGTGTAATATTTCTCATTTTATTTTGATAAATGCTAAGCCCATGCAAATAAAAAAAACGTAATAAATATTATTCTCTTTAAAAACACCATGTTTATCGTATTGCACAATAATATTATAATTATTTTGAATTTATAAATAATAACTCTCTGAAGTCCCTCTCTCCGTTAACGTGTTTATGTACAAATTTCTCATTTTTATATTTTCGCCGTTTCGTAGCATTTTATGGGCCACATGACGCGGAGCAGAAAGTTTTACGTGGAGTGCTCGTCCTGTGTGTGACGTTATTGTTTTTCACCCCTTCAAAAGAAGAATTATTATCGCGTACTTGATAGAAAAACAATTTTCTAAATAATCATCCGAGGGTGTTCTAGAAATAAATTCAGTATTCGAGTGTAAAGCACGAAAATCCAGTCTCTTCTTCTTGTGGTGCCATCTTCTCTCGGATATTGGCTATCATCGGATCAATCTTCACTCTGCACGTGCACCTCAGAAACTGCACCTGTACAATTGTTAAAGTGCGGTGTCTTTTATCATTCTTGCTCGGAATGATCGGTTGTGTAATCTTGAATTTGTCGTTCTTATTAATGTGACTAATAATAATAATAATAAAAATCTCCTCGAGGAAGCTGTGATATGGGAGTTTCCATCTTTTTACATTTTCTCCATATGTATATTACACTTTATTTATAAATATTTTTTTAACTTTGTTTATTTCTCATGAGTTGCATTATAGACAATTTCCAAAATATTTAATTAAAGGGTATTCTTGGTCCTGTATACCATATCAGAAAAGAGGAGTTCTCTTGTCTGATAATAGAGCTACGATTCTTTCTTATGCATATGCATTTTATTTTATTTTACGTGAGTACCGCATAAGATTTCTAACTGCTCCCCACCATCTGTCTGGAGCCAGTGAGACTATGGCATCCAAATTTGGGGTATGTTGTGAGGAAGAAGGTAGTGAGGAAGGAGATGGGGAGAGAAAGGTGGAGAAGTGTCTGTCTATTTAGATCAGATCACCAAACACAGTTAAAGCCAGTTTAAGCAGCGTTTCGATTCTGGATGAACTACATGAACTTTACTAAATGCATTTACCACTCTGGAACTTACCGCAAATATATAATTTTTGATAAATAAAATGATGAAATAACACCAATTAATCAAATAAAATTCACTTGCACGTGCGGGGATTTGAACCCGCGACCTCCAGTTTTGTATCTACTCAACCACGGATCCACGGATTTAATTTCACCATTTGTGTCGATCGATAAAGAACATTTAAATTTGGTACCCAGGATATTTTGATGATAAACCTATAAATATATATATTTCACAATTTTAAGTCAGTCGATGATGAACTTATAAATTGGTTACACCATCTTTCCAGGATATTTTGAGGATGAGCCTAAATCTCACCATTTTTAGTCATTCGATGAAGAAATTGTAAATTCAATGAAACACCCAAACTTTGTTTAAACCACATTTATTTTATACGCCTGCCGGTTTCGGAATAACCGTTCCATCGTCAGATGGAAAACTTATAAATTGGCTACACCATCTTTTCAGGTTATTTTGAGGATGAGCGTGTATATCTACATTTCACAATTTTTTGTCATTCGATCTAGAACTTATAATTAGGTTAAACCATCTTTCCGGGATATTTTGAGGATGAGCCTACATATCTATATTTCATATTTTTTAGTCATTCGATCTAAAACTTATAAATTGGTTTCACCATATTTCCAGGATATTTTGAGTATGAGCCTATATTTCATAATTTTTAGTCATTCGATCTGGAACTCATAAATTGGTTTCACCATATTTCCAGGATATTTTGAGGATGAGCGGGTGTATCTATATTTGACAATTTTTAGTCATTCGATCTAGAACTTATAATTAGGTTAAACCATCTTTCCGGGATATTTTGAGGATGAGCCTGCATATCTATATTTCATATTTTTTAGTCATTCGATCTAAAACTAATAAATTGGTTTCACCATATTTTCAGTATATTTTGAGGATGAGCCTATATTTCATAATTTTTAGTGATTCGATCTGGGACTCATAAATTGGTTTCACCATATTTCCAGGATATTTTGAAGATGAGCGGGTGTATCGATATTTCACAATTTTTAGTCATTCGATCTAGAACTTATAAATTGGTTTCACCATATTTCCCGGACGTTTTAAGGACGAGCATATATATATACATCCATATGATATATGTCATTCGATGAAGAACTAATACATCGGATGCGCTATCCTTCCAGGATATTTTAAGCCTATCGTATACATCCAAATTTAAAAAGCTTTTACCCCTTTTCTGGGTTTACACATAGTTCTTTTAGTGTCCAGGTTTCTATGCCGTACAGATGAAGAGAGAAAACAAAATGTCGGACCATTGCGATTGTTAAATTTAGTCTTTGGTGAAGGTTACAGAAGAGTTTCTTCTTCTTAATGGAAGTGCTTCCAACCATCTCAACGCGAACCTTTACTTTTCGAGATGAATACAATTTTTCGTTATTCCAAGATTATCACGTGGAATGGAGAATGGTGAAGATGCTTAAATTTATTCTGAAAACAATTAACGTCGGCTCCTACTTCCCAGCGCTGGAAATGCGAATTAATGTTCTCAACTTTAGGTTAATATCCATTGTTGTTTGTTTGTTTGTTTTACCCACTTATTCAAGAATCTACAAGAGTCAAAATATTATCACAGACTTTCATTGTGCTGAAATAAAATGAGAACCATTGTCGAGTGAATTAAAATTGACGTAAACATGTTACTATTGCGAATTTAAATTTTTCATAAATCCAGTGAAATTGAAAGCATTGTGTATTATACAACATCTTCTTAAACACAGGAGCTGTAAAACACCATGCACTGGACAAATGTATTTAATAGTCATTCATTGCCTGTCTAGAACAAAAATATCAGATGGCTGCTGCCACTTTTGTAAGACGATTTTAGGTCATTTATACAATCATAATAAGGGTGTTAATATAGTTTATGTCATATTCCTCACAATGTAAACGTTCTCGCATTAATAAAATCTCCATTTTGTTAATGCGAGGACGTTTGTAGAAACGTTTGTAGAAAGGGAAGCTTAGATGGTTTAGGCATGTAGAGCAAATGAACGAAGAAAGGAGTGTAAGAAGAATGTATGACGCGAATGTGAATGGAAGAAGAAGCCGGGGACGCCCGAGGAAGACATGGCATGATCAAGAGAATCAAACACTTGAGTCGGGCCATGTCAGAAGTCGGAATAACAGAAGAGAATGTATGAGGCGTTGTATGAATGTGAATGAAGCAAGAAGTGTGTGCCAAGATCGAGTTGTTTGGCGGTCCGTCCTCTCTGCCTACACCTGCGAAAAAACGGCGTGATGGTTAGTTAGTCATTTTGTTATTAATATACATAATAATTATTTCAATAATAATCTAAAACAATTGCGTGTTTTTCTGTTAGACAATTTTTATATACCATTTTTGTGAAATATTATATGAAGGGAAATTTTCACCACATCCTACAAAGAATTTTTTTTTAATAATTTCGGACATATTTTTGGTATTACCAGTAATATACACTCAGTCAATAGCGGAAATAATCAGGTCTCAAAGGATTTGGATGAAACGTGATATTAATCCAATCGTACGATAAAACTGTGATGCACACGATAAATAAAAAGGAAACTATATGAATACAATTTATAATAATAATTATCCCGAATCCATCCGTTTTGCAGGACATTAAGCTTGAGATTACACCGTGCTGTCCGCTGCTTTTAACAAGGAGAAACTGAAAACATTAAAATGTGATCTCCGTACAATTAATGTTTACTCGGCACGATAGCGTGGGAGTAACGAAGCGTTCCGTTATAGATTGTGGTCTTTGTGAAGGTTTTTCTCAAAACTATTCCGATACGAATACGGATGCGCACGGGCGAGCTTCAGTTGCGGTATTGTTCGGGTAACTTTTTTAATCTCGACGGGAGCTTTAAGGGAGCTTTGAAGTATAGTCGAGGCGCAACAGTTGCATAGCTTTTGCTGCTCCTTTCAGTTTACTTCTTAATCTCACTATGCATTGCTTTTTAAACTTAAATCGGCTTCCAGCCGTCGTCAAGGATATTTGAGGGAAGCTCGGAATATGTTAATTAGTTAAAACACACAGAAACAGTCACACAGAACATTAAGAATTTCGTGGCTTTTTGACTCAAATTCATCAAATTTAAAAAACTTTTTTTTTCTGTAATACAGAAAGTTTTTCGTAATACTTACGGAATAATCAAGGGGATGTGAATGAATCTCACCGCAGCGCTCGGTTTTCGTTACATTCAAAGCACGTTTTCAGTGGCACGATTTCTGTTGAATACTAATATCTCGTTGTTTATTATGATGTTCGTTTTACCATCTCGGTTTTTTATTGTTACTTCTTATAGGTTCAGTAATAATGGTACATTTCAGTGTTATGATTATGCCTTTAATTAACTTCAGTATAATATTTTCATAAGAAGCAATCACTTTGTGGCTTGGTATCATAATAAATAAAACAAACACTTGTAAACCGAGAATTTATTATATTTTTATGCCAACCGGTTTCGCTGAGATCAAACGTCGTCAGGGAAAATATAATGAATAATGCAGATCTATCGTATATATATATATATACTCGCACGTTCAGAAAATAATAGAGAGAAACATATATCGTATATATTACAAAAAAAAAAGAAAAGAGAATAAAATATTTTTTATGAGGGAGACAATAATAATTTGCATTATTACAAATAATTAGTAAATAAAACAATTTATTGGGACATAATGAAGTCATTAAGAAAATCATATGATGATTTATGCAAGACAGAGTCATTATACTTGGAAAATAGTCCACTTAGTTTGGTTATTAAGAGGAATGGCTGCGGTGCTTGTTTCATACATAACTTAATTTTGGTTTTGACGCCAAAATGCCCATCCAAACTGAATGATCTATTTTTTAATTAAAGGTTTAGTAAACACCTAGTACGGATGAGAAGTATATTTATTTTTGTTTTAAATTATGAAGTACATGTCATGAAAAAAAAACAATTTTCACAATTTTAGAGGCAACTTGGAAAATTATTTGCGGGTTTATTGTATTTAAAATATATATATATATATTTGCTATGTAAATATGATTATGCAAATAAAAATATAAAAAACAAAACATAAAAAAAGGTTTTTTCGGGTCGATATTGCATGTAGATAACGACAATTCAATTCGAACGAAAGGAAAAGCGATTTTTATAATGCTGTGGATCTAAAACACAAAATGTATATTTTTTCGAATAAACGTATAAAATATGTAAATACGTAAATACGAGTTTCTCGCTGGAGGCGATGCGGTGCTAATATAATGAATTTCGAGGACGCTCAATGTGCACGAGTTTTGTTGTACATGTTTGACGTTGCAACCAATGCATTATCTGAATAATTGTTTTCGGACACTTGAACATGTATAATATTTTTTCTATGCAGTGTTGTAACTTACTATGAACTCAACGATAGTAAAATGTACAGTGTTGTGAGAAATTCGTAATGTTTTTGGAAGAATAGCGGGAGAGAAAATTTTTGCCGTCTTCCTGGTCACCAGTATATGTGTTAAGATGTAGTAACGGATTCAGAAAACTGCCCTGGTCAGTCATGCATCCGTAAAATATGTGTGCCATAAATTAAAATTCTCACTGCTAAGATTAATACTTATTTTTTAATCATTGAAGATAATATTAACAACTCTCTAAATGAAATATGAAACCGAAGAGACAATGTAATTTTTCCATTTTGAGAGTTATTACAGTGAGGTTTATGAGCTTCAGTAAGCTATTCCAAAATTGAATATTAATAATTATGTTCCTCGAGTCTCGGGGTATTAAACAGTGTTGCCTTAACCCCCCTTTCTTGAGTTAATGTTTCGGACTACCTTGCATTGTCCACCATCATGACAAATGTATGACTGCAAGGCTGCTGGAACGTTTACTTACGAAGGAGGAGGAAACACAACATGGTTCAAAACCCTGAAAGTCAAACAACGTGATGTGAAAGTGAGTATAATATTGCCTTGAATTTCCTCCTGAAATATTATTTATGTATGCGGGTGTGTTACGTCTGAGCTTTACGACGGGTATTTTTGACGCAACCTTCGCAAGAAAAGCCTCCGCCGCTTCCGGTGGTGAGATGATTAGAAGCAGCTTCACTGCGGTCACTTGTGTGGGAGTGAATAATAAAAACGGCTATAATATAAGGGTGGAGGCATGCAACATTAAGCTCCTGGCCAGACACGAGGCGTATTAAAGATGGAGGGAGGTGAGGAAAAAGGTTCGTGAAACGCCAAAATGAATATTTGATTGACCGGCTGCGAAGGCTACGTTTCGACTGCTTTCCCGAACAATTACAGAGAAACACATTTTTATGATGGCATAAAAGAATACGTGGCCACACGTCTCTGCAAAGTAATGTTTGAACACAGGGTTTTAATAGCTTAAAAAGGCTCCAGAAAGACGTAGGGTGTGGTTTATTCAAGGCTTTTTCACGAATTATTTGGTCGAGGCCATGTCATATGTCAGTCAAGTTGCTAGTCGCTAGTTGCCAGTCGCTAGTTGCCAGCCGCTAGTCGACGGGATTATGTTGATGCGGGATCAGATGTGTGATTAATGGGAGCCTGTGTTGACCGTTGATTGTTGACTGTTTTCCTCGGGAATATCGCATTTTCAAAATTGAGATTTATGACAGTAAATTCAAATCATGAAAGTTATTAATTGCATCAAACAAGTAAAATAAAATTGCGCAAAACCCGTCAAAGTGTAGTTGATTATTCTGATGATATTGGTAAATCAGTATTATTTATTAAAATAATGTTCTAAATCCTACCGTATTATGAATCAAATGCAAAGTTTTAACATTTTATTTAAAATCAAAACAAAATTTTCTGCAAAGTACTCGTATCACCACACGGAAATGTGTGGAAATTTGCCTCTCATCGTAGATAAAACCAAGTTTTAAACGATAATAGTAAAAAGTTGCCCCGTCTATTGGACGGGTGCAAAATTCAAGGACGTGTTTTTGTAGCAAACGTTTGAGTTTGGAATTCTGAAATTGTCACAGAAGGTTATTATACCTCTAAATGTTTCGTACTAAGGGAGATATAATACTTTACTTTAATGGTCGCAAACCCTCCCCAGCGAAACAGTTTAAGGCACTTCTCCTTACAAAATTTAACTCCGCAATCTCGTGCTTCGGGATATCTACTTCTTCAATAGATGAAAAATATTACACTGGCAATAACTTATTTTAAATTCTGGCAGACGGTGTAATAATCGTTAATTAAAGGGAACATCTTAATGTTACTTTAATTTTGGGCTTTTGTGTGAACAGGGAAAATGAAGGAAAAATGAGAAATTAGTGAATTTCTGTTTTAGTTACAGCCTAACTTTGGCATTTTCTAAAATAATTGAGTCATGATTTTTTTTTTAAATTTTTGCTGAATACTTGTATATTTTTATCATATTCCTCGCCAATCTTCATATAATATAACGTTTATCATCTCCACGTTTTCTCTAATACTAAACATTAAGGATACTCGTATTGCTGTTGGAAGTTCATTAATCCTTTAAAAAGATACTTCAGGTTTACATTGGTTTTCGGAAGTTTAAAATCGTCGGTTTTATGGCGGAATTGCAATGAATTTCAGGATAAAATTAAAAATTCCGCTGAATTATATGCACATTTTAAATATTTGTTTATTTTTGATTTATTTATGATTTTTCTTAGAATATGCAGCAAAACTATTGGTCGTGATTCCATAACTATTTTTTTCTCTTATATTATTTTATTAATTTTTCGGTAAATTTGTTCACTTGTTAAAAACTATAAAATAAAAGCTTCAAAGTAGATTATGGTTCGGAATCTTTTCCTTAAGAAAAAAGCACGTTGTGAATTTTGAATTCAGTTTGTCCAACTGCAAGTAGAGCATCATAACCGCTGGACTATCAACCATCTCCATTATAAAAATTCTAAATTAGAATAGGTTTGTCAGAAGTTTAATAACAATTTCTATGTTGAAATTTGTGCGGAGCTTCGAAGGTGAAGCCAATATCAGATTTCATCAATTAGGTATTTCTCATAACAACGTAGTTACACACTAAACGGGATAATGCCTGTTATAAGTGGTTTCCAGCATGGATATTAGACTCAGCTAAAGCCGCCAGTGATTAGGGGAAGGCAGAGACGTGCCGTGTCATGTTGCAAAGGCAATCTCCATTGATTTTCTACACTCAAGATTGAAGAAACTAGGAGGAGCTCTTTATTTTATAAAATATATTTAAATAAAATGCAAAATACGCAAGTAAGTTGTAATGAAAGAAGATTTTATTGATAATTTAGTTCATAATTACTAATGGTCTTAGTTGAGGCAGGTTTGAATTGAATTTAATGTATCTAACTTGAAATCCACGTTTCCCTTTCAAACTTCATTTTGGGCAATTTCAAAGTAATGATAAAAGATGGTTGTTTGCTTGCAACAACAAGAACAACCTCTTTAACAAAATAATTTTATTGATGAAAGAACTACTCTCGAAAAGTTTTTTTAAAATTTTTTTACCTTATTATTATTTTTTAAATTTTTTTACATTAACTATACAGGAGGCTCTGAGGGAAATAATTTCTTTATAGAAATTGATCTTATAGAAATATAACAGGTTAAGTAATTATCATAGAGCAGTAATTATGAATAAAAAGGCGGGCTGAACAAACATGTAGGTAGTTAAGCCATCATCGAACAAGGTGATGGAGGTGTAATAATTTGTGAACGTAATTGATGTAATTTTTTTTGCCCCATGTACAGTTTCCTTAACATTTTATTAAAAAAACTCTAAATACCTTTGTTAAATATATTGTCAACGAACATTGACCAAAACCAAATCTCTATTCGTTGGTATACTAAGACTAAAGTTTCTTGCACAGATTCAATCTCACAGCTTTGGAAGTCAGGATATGACCAGAAATTATGATTCTGCATCTAAAGCTAAATTCCTCTTTTGAAAAGCTTTTGGTTGTATGCTCACGATATTATGTAAGTATATCTAATACAACTTTTTTCGTATATTCAAGGTTCTGCGCACTATGCCCAAGGTAGTAAACTGAGTTTTCGGAGAATAAATCATACTGCTAATAGAAGATGCTCACTATTTTCTGAAGTATGAGTACCTATGAGCACGGAATGTTAATGTAATTACTAATCTATTTAAATTATTAGAGAGCTTCTAGTTATGGAATGTTAAATGAAACTTATCATAATCTTAGTATAAGGCTAAAAGCCGTCTGATATGTGGAGCAGCAAAAACTCTGCATAAATGAAAATTGAACAGCGTTTTTTTTTATCAGTAATTTGTATGACGATGCGATTATTTTCAGAGAGAAACGTCATTTTTGTAATCAGATATGGAGCTATGAAATATTAATTTTATTGTCATGAATAAGTTATAACGCCATATTTAATTGTTCCACTAAAGAGATAAATAGATATTAATGTGTTGTTGTGCAGGAGGCAAGGTCATTAACTTTATAGAAAGTATTCCCGAAGGTATAAACATTTAAGGTTTGTGTGATTTTGGTGCCATCAATTTTATTTCAAAAATATTGGCTGGTTCAATGTTTTTAAATGTTCAATTATAAATAGAAATCATAAAAGAGAATAGTAAATAGAAATGAAAATATAAATCAAGATATTTTTTTAAACATTTTTTAAATTTCATAATTTACTATGTATGGCACGCCACTGCTAGGCAGAGTATGCCTTACACTAACAACTTACAACCACCTGGTGTGGGACTAATTTATTATTCCGAATCCAAATAATGTCACTTTGACAGGATTCGGTGACTAATAATTCACATTCCAGGTTAACCTAACCCGTCTTATCACTCCTACACAACATCGAGGAAACGTATATACCCAACACTGTTATTATTTAACAACGCGAAAATCATCAATAATGACGGTAAAAAAAAAATTAAGCAAATTGTAATAGTATTCCCAGCAAACAAAACAACAACAAAAATCTTGTTGAATATAGTTGTGTGGGCGATAAAATTTATATAGCCAAATCCGTGCAATTTTCATGATTTTAAAGCTAACCATTCCAGACATTTCAGAATATTTCTTGCGCGTAGGTTTTTTCTTACTTTAAATAATTTCGAGAATTCGTGCGTGGGCAGGATTTAAAGCCTTTTCCCCTCCCATGTGATCTAAATCCTTTTAAGTCTTACTTAAATATTTTATTGGAGATGATTCTCAATTATTGAGAAACTGTATCCACGCTAACTATTTATACCCGCGGGCGCCGAGCTGCCGAGCCGAGGAGGAAAATGATAAAAAGGGGGTTACTTCGCAACAGGTTTATTTAACTTTTTCTCGTCGGTGCTGTCAACTGAGTTGACGTGTATCTAATTATTTTAATATCTCTGGAAATTTAATAAGCACAGAGCTCGAATTTTAGGTATATTACAATATATAAGTATTTATCGAACGCAACAGAATTTTTTGTTTGTTGAAAAATCGGGAAAAAATCAGTTAAAATATACATAAATTCCTGCCTAGGGATGCAATAATGAACGAAAGGGATGCAGGGTTTTGTTTGTCGTTCCAGAATACTAATATCGTCAATATTAGCTGGCGGTCTGCCGGCTGTAATGGACTTATCTTGCGTTTTACATGTGATATATGTTTTTCCCCGTTTTCAGCACTTATAATATTTTACTTATTTAATTCATTTTTAGTAATATTTATTCTTCCCATCCGAAATTGAAGTACAAAGAACCATGGTCGGTTTTTTGGAAATAATTCGAAATAGATTTGAATAAAACTGGGTACATTTGAATGTTTGAAGATTTTCAAAATGGAGTTAAACATTTTAATTGTCTTTGTTTCTATTTAAAAGCTCCCTTTAGCGTATATAGTTTGATACCCGTATTGTATTTTATGGTTTTTTGGAATTGTAGTTTATTACTGGGACATCGATATGGTTCTTAAGGCTACATACAATCTATTTCTTTTTTACTATAGGTACTACCCAACTTTGTAATCAATTCTTGTGTTTGAGTTGGAGAGTAGCGCCATTACAGTTTTAAAATAAATGTTTAACATGTTGTGAACTCCTGTACCTAATCAATTCCAAAGTATCTCATTGACATAGTCGGCAACATGTATAATTCTCCAACAATAATTTCAGGACTGACTACCAAATATATGTACTCATTTCTCGCCTACATGCACTTGGAAACAAATTCACCTCTAGTATAGACATATTTAATGTGAGTTTACCCATGTTTAAAATATATATGAAAGATATTTTACGTAGTAACGATTATTTAAGAGCATCGCACAGGAGCTATTGTATAATTATATATTTTTTTCCTTTACCTATTTGCAATCCAAAAATATATTCCTTCTTTTTATTTCTCTATATCAGGCATTTTATAACGTATTATACATTTTTATATTGCGTCGTTATTATATGCATTTTTATTATATTCGAAATATAAAAAAAAAAAACAATTTTATTTATGTCATGCACTTATATAATATACTAGCTGATGTGTACCCGGCCTTGCTCGGGTACAATAATTGATTTGACACCGAACGTAATATAATAGCCGTCTTACTGAAGAAGGACACTTCGATGCTGATAAAGTACAAAAGAAGGCAGAGAACATTGATTCTCGCAGAAATATCAACAGAGAAAAAGCTCTTGCACAACTGGAGAAACTGCAAGACCAACTGCAGCTTCACCAGTTCTTACAAGATTGCGACGAGTTGGGAGAATGGGTGCAGGAAAAGAACCTTACTGCCCAAGACGACACATACAGGTCGGCTAAGACTATCCATTCCAAGTGGACCCGTCATCAAGCATTTGAGGCTGAAATTGGCGCCAATAAGGAACGGCTCGTGGCTGTTCAAAATGCTGCCGAGGAATTGATCAAGCAGAAACCAGAGTTTGCCCAAGTCATCTCACCCAAGATGTCCGATCTCAGTGATCAGTTTGTCAACCTGGAGGTCAACACCAAGGACAAGGGTGAGAAACTCTTCGACGCCAACATGGAAGTACTTCTTCACCAGACTTGCGATGATATTGATTCTTGGATGAATGAACTCGAGAAGCAGATCGAAAATACCGATACTGGCTCTGATCTCGCTTCCGTCAATATCTTGATGCAGAAGCAGCAGATGATCGAGACTCAGATGGCTGTCAAGGCTCGTCAAGTTACAGAACTGGAGACTCAAGCCCAATACTTACAGAGGACTGTGCCAGAAAAGATGGACGACATCAAGGTCAAGAAAGTCGCTGTCGAGGAAAGATTTGAACAGCTCAAGGCTCCTCTCGTGGAGAGACAGAGGCAGTTGGAGAAGAAGAAAGAGGCATTCCAGTTCTGCAGAGATGTGGAAGATGAGAAGTTGTGGATAGGCGAGAAGATGCCACAGGCCACCAGCAAGGAATACGGTAACTCCCTTTTCAACGTTCACATGCTGAAGAAGAAGAACCAATCACTGAAGACGGAGATTGACAACCATGAGGCTAGAATTATCACAGTCGTTGGCAATGGTCAGAAACTGATTGATGAAGGCCATGAATCTGCCCCTGAATTCCAAGAATTGATCCAGGAATTGACACAAGATTGGCAAGAGCTTAAAGGTAATTTTTAACTCTTACTTCTAAATTATTGTTTATGTATTATAATTATTCTTGTGAAGGTATTTTATATTTGTCAATCTTTTTTTTTTTAGATGCCATTAACGATAGAAACAGTGGCCTGCTGCAATCAGAAAAGGCACAGCAATACTTCTTCGATGCCAATGAGGCTGAGTCTTGGATGAGTGAACAAGAACTCTACATGATGGTGGAAGACCGAGGAAAGGACGAAATTTCAGCCCAAAACCTGATTAAGAAGCATGACATCTTGGAACAAGCTGTTGAATAAAGAAACATTCATTTGAATATTTTATTTCATTCCAAACGCAATTTTTTTTTAAATATATCTAAATCATAAAGTTCTTAAGTAGATACCTACTCGTATTTTCCATTTTTAAAATATTCTACCCAAAAAAACCTTCTTCTTTTGAATTTGCAATCTGTGGCTAACCAGAGTATTATATTGATGTGCTAACCTAAATAAAACATGGCGGGTTCAATGTTTTTCATACTAATTTTAAAACGTTAAACGTATTAAGTTCTACATATTGGATTTCATTCAAACTACTCTCTAAACCTTCCCGATACTTTCAGCAAAATCGGTACAGTAAAATCGAGGACAAACAAACAAGCGAACTTACATTGATTTTTATAGATATAGATATTATGTATCATGTACATCAGATTATTAAATTTTAATTAAAAATTGTATTATCTCCAACTTAAAAACTTTTCGCCTCTTTATCGTCTCTGTGTCATACACTTATACATTATTATACACATATATCATATGTTACACTTATTGATCTAACAGTTGATCCATCTACGGTTGGCTCCCCGACAGTTAGCCTCTCGATAGTTGATCCCCCGGACAGTTGATCCCAGCGACAGTTGATCCCCTATAGGATTATTTCTGCTGTACGTCCTCATTTGTAGAGTAAGTATGCAAAGAGGATATGCGGCCGTATAATGAAAGTCGAAACACGTTTTGAGTGGAAATCCGCCACATAAAATATTTTTACGAACAATAATACCGAGTCTCCTAAGGATTACGCAGTGAGGATATATGGCCGAATAACAAAATACGACATACTTACATATGCAGTCGGCTTAGGTAAAATACGCTACAGGTTCCTACTTCCATATAATATACCCAAATGTCTCCGAAAGGGTTACCAGAGAGGATAAACGGCCGTAGGTATAAAAAAAGTCAATATACTTATATCGGCAGGCGTCTTAAGAGAAAATCCGCTATAGAAAACATTTTTACTAACAATAATGCCGAGTCCCCAAAGGAGTATGCAGTGATGATATACGACCGAATAATAAAATACGACATACTTATATATGCAGTCGGCTTAGAGAAAATACACTTTAGGTTCCTACTTACATATAATATAACTTAATGTCGCCGAAGGGGTAAGCAGAGAGGATTTATGATCTTAGTTATGACAAAAGTCTATATACTTACATCAACTGTCGGGGGTCAATAATAACAAGTATTTATATAGCGAAATTTTGTGTTATTTCACTTAAATGCGTACGTCAGCTGTCGGGGTCAACCATCGGGGGGCCAACTGTCATATAACCGTATTTGGTGTTAATATATTTTATATTTCAGATCTCCCTATGTAACGTATCCAGCGTTTTATTAGATTTTTAAATTTATTATTGTTGTCGTGATTTTTGAAGGAGGATGTGATTTTATTAGAGAGTTTAGTATTACAGTATAAGAAGCTTTTTTGTCCATATGCTGTATTTTTGGTTGCTTGTTGGATGTGTTTTTGACTCTGGGATCTAGTGTTTCTAATACGTGTGTTTGCTATTATTTCTTATTTTTTGTAAATATGAATGTAAAGTAGTATTGTTGTAGAGTATAATTATTTTATTGACATAGTGTTAAGATAGTTGAAGATTTCGTCAGTGCTAGTAATAAATGGGAACTATTCATATTAATTCAACTTAAAAATCACTAAATTCCAAAGGTGTACCCACACTGTACACCGAGTATACAGCAACGAAGCTAGCTGAATTTTCTAGCACCCCAAGGGAAAGCTTAAGAAATAAGAACGGATCGTTTATTTCATAGAAAAATTTATAGTTAAAATTTCATGACACCGTAGCTCACCATATGCTAGAGTTTTGGCTGCTTCAGACGAACAGAGCTTCTGTTGATGATTTCTGGTGATGCTGGTCCCTGTTATGTAACATTTTTTTTTATCTAAATACATATTTCTATTGTGGCTGAATTCCATTGCAGTTTTACTATAAATAGTTTAACGCTTAAAATATAAGTGATATTGAAACCAGAGTTACAACAAAGTTACGTGGAATAAGGCTTTTACTCAAGAAAAGCCTCGCATTATACGCAACCGATCGTGTCTGTTCGTTTAACGGTGCGAAACATCAGTTGAACATTCTTTACTTCACACGCTTTTTATAACATTACAATATTTAATACTCGATCATAAAAATAAAAAATTTTACAAAAAAAACATTTTTTTCCCCATATTGAAAGGAGACTAATAAAAGTGAACGGCGAAAATGTTGCCCGTAAACCCGTCTTAAAAAAAAACTACAAAACGCCAAAAAGTTGCAAAAGAAAGCAAAGTGCTGGGGAATATTTGGCGCCAAAGTACACAATCTCACGTTACCGTTAGTCTAAACCCAAAAGCACATTCATGGCTAGATAGCGTGCGTTCTCGGGCCACTGCTCGCAGCTCCACTGCCGCGGGTAGGTCTGTATAGCTACCAAGGATCCATTGAAATCTGGAGGTAACCTTCATGTTGACAAAAGCTAATGGAAAATTATCCATGTGTTTTTTCGTATTTTTACGTATAGGGGAGACGAATAAAATAACTTTTTATTTATATCCGAGTATCAAATTAATAGTGGTATATCCTAAAAAATTATCAGTATAATTATTACGTAGCGGCTTAAAGGTTATTGATTCCTGATAAATGTATTTAGGTAATTGCTCATGTAACATCGATAGACACAAATGACTTTCAAGCCGCCATTTTGGTTTACCAGAAAAAATGGGAACAGAACATGCTATATCTAAATTATCTAAATACATTGTAAAAAAATATATATATGAGGGATTTAAAGTAATCGGAATTTTTCGTGACTTGCCATAAGAACAACTTTAAATATTAGCATCAACGGACCACCGCTCAACCGGTTTATTAGTTGTATTAAAAGTAAGCAACAGACAGTTGAAATGAACCAATGTTTTAGTGACACGGCAGAAATAAAACATGGAGTCCCCCAAGGTAGCATGTTGGGTCGCTTCTATTTCTCAATTATATAAATGGACCCACTGCTATTAAAATTCCATTAGTCTTCTTTATTGTGATCGTTCACACAGATGATACGGTAATTCTATCAATAGCATAAACTTTGGTAAAAGCTATTAAAAATAAGGAAATTGGAATGAAAAAAATGGCTCCATAAGAATCTACTTACCTTAAAACATCTTCAAAACCAAATGCTTGACATTCAGTAAAATCAATGTTGGTTAACCAAAAATTCTGCAAAAATACCCCAAAAAACCCATGTACTTTCTCTAAAAAACACAATTACCGATAATATTAAGCATCAAAGCTTAACAGTAGACTGCGAACTAAAATAGTTTGTAAAAAAAAGGAAACTATCATACGTCTTTAAAACAGTAAGAAACATCATGTCACTAAAACAACTTAAAGATGTTTTCTTTGCTCTTCGTAAAGGTAATTTAACTTATGGTATATCGGCATGGGGTGGAGCTGCAGGCACGTATATTAAGGCGCTCAACACATCCCATAAAATAATAATTAGAAACATGTTCAAGAATCTTATCTACATCAAACAGAAAACTAATTAATTACAAGTAACGCGTATTTGATATGAGGAACCTATTTATTGAAAAAAAAACATAACTGCATAAAATCACCACCTTCCCACATATCAAGAAGATTAACGTATTTAAAAATAAGCCCATTTAGGAAATTTTGCGTACTTTTAAAATTTCTATTTATGAACCTGAGTTTTTATTATCACCTCGTGTATTTTTATTTTTATTTTGTGTACGTTTTTTTCATTTTTTTTTTAAATATTTTTCTGTGTAATCTTATACATATATAAATAATAAAAAAATTCTATCTCAGAAAAGACATCGTCCAGTGAGACGGGTAACGTAAATGTATCTGTTTCAACTTATATGCCACTGAACCCCAGGGCAAAAACAAAATGAACTGAAAATGATTATTAAGATATTGCCACCAGAAATCATGTTCCGGCTCCAAAACATGAGCACTAGAAAACCAATGATTGCTGCCTACTCTAAATGTAATAATTTTATTCCATTGAATTAAGAAATAATAGTTAATTTATCTAATCTGAAACAATGAAACATATATTGTGTAGAATTAATAAATTATCAAAATCATATTAATATTTTTTCGGATATACGAGAACAGAATCTGAAATTCCTCAAAGTGAAATGCGTAGATTACTGTGTTATCAAGGTAGCTGTAATATTATTATACATTCTATTGTAATATTAAAATTAAATCTGTTTTTTAAATTGATTGAACAGATTCCGCAGTGATAAAAAAATAATCGTTTGACTTACTTCATCGTATTACTATCCTAAACATGTACTAACCCATAAGGTTGTACGCGTAGGGTAGGTATCTACTTGCGGGGTAGGCAGTCCTGGGGTAGATTCTGAGGTAGGTGGGGTGGCCAGGTAGTAAAGGTAGGGTTGGTAAACTCGGCTAAAGCGATATTAAAATAGCGTTCCCGGCCATGACTTTCATCGCCTCCGCTAGTGATGCGAGGAAAATAGCTTACTTCGAACTCAAGAAAACTACGGGATTTATACTGACATTATTTGGTAATTATGGGATCATAATGTACTAAATAATAAGATTGTTTCTGTTCCATTGGGCTTAAAACCTTAATGCTATGCCTGCCTGGAGCTAGAGGCACGTTGCCACAAAGCGTACCCAGTAATAGAATAAACCAAGCAGAACATTGTAATCAGTACACACAGCATAAATTTTGATCGTTTTTATGAGAGAATCTATCTTTAATCAATTTTTTATTCGTCTTTGTTGTTAACAGACATACTTGATTACAATTCTCAAGTAAAAAATCGGTTGAGAAATATTTTTAATTGACGTTTGAATATTTTTAATGATATTTGATTACACGCGTAGCTTTGTCAAAATACTGGCAACATGCTACACTAGTGCCTCTAGCGGCCCGGGCTAAAGGGTTTTCGGACTGTATTGCTTTTATAATAAATATTTTATTCTCGTTCTAAACAATTCAGACTTTTAAAAAAATGTGCACCAGCAAAAAAGAAGTAAAGTAATAAGTAGGTAACCTAAAATTTATTAAAAATATATTTCACAGAAAATCTATTAAAATGTATGAAAAAAAAACAATTCGTATAACGCGGGTCGCCAGAGGGCGATATCCTAGCACGTTCCCATTAAGTGTCAGAACCTGGAGGTATTGTCATATTCGAATATTTGATGATATATTTGAAATATAGAAATTTAAAAATTATCTGCTGAAATTATAGGCCTACTTAATGGCTCGCCTGGATTTTAAAAGATTATTTCATAATTAACACATCAGTTCAAATTATGAAAATTTCGCACTCGTACGTACGTATGTACTCACGCATAAGAAAATGATGTTTAAAAACATGATTTTTTCTGTTATGTTTCGTTGTTTTTTCTGAATGTTTTTTTTTGTTGTTTTTAAATACACACATATCGTTTTTATTTTTACAGTACATCCCTAAGAAAGCAGACTGACGCATAACGTGTAATGTGAAGTCTCACGTCATTGAAGTAAGTGCACCCAAGCTCGCGTGTATATAAAGAGTTTTGTTACAAGGTGCGTGCGGCCGGTAGTCTTGCCAGACTTCTTCCATTGGCCTTTTGGTTTAGGCACACCACGTGACATACCACGCTACCCAGGCGGGTCGGGTGAAGGGGGAATGACAATACCGAAATATGTATTTAACAAGAAAAAATAATATTTAATTTAACAGTTTTTGAACTTTGTCCGGAATTGAGCCCGAGAGTACCTACCGATATAAAGAACTTCTACACAGCAATAGTCTATGATATACCTGTATAACTATTGGCTATAAGTAGGTATAGTTCGCTTGAGATTCGCTACCCGATTTTCGATATTTTTTTATTTAATGAACAATTATTGAGATATTTAGAACAAACCATAAATAATGGCGTTTTGTAAAATATTCTGGCAGATTCTTTAAAACCTCCATAGTCCATTATATGAAGAAAAAAGTTCCGTGCGGGCGGTGTTTATTTGTTTTGTATACAAATCAACTTATTGATTCTGAGCTTGATAAAATTTTGCATGCTTGACCTTCAAAAGAAAAGAAAGGTCACTGTCTACATGAGATTTAGAAAAGCCACACTCATCCTCCTTTTCCACTAATTAAAGCATATTTTTGTTACTCCTTGTTGAAGTTTTAAAATAAGAGGTAAACGAGTGGGGATGGGGGTCCGGGTAGGGTATGGTAGGGGTAGGGGTAGTGGTAGGAGTAGGAGTAGGCGTACGTGTAGGGGTAGGGGTGGGTACTAAGTGGGGGTAACGGTAATACATCACAACCTCACAACTTTCCTTAAAACCATTCATAACCCCGGGCAACGCCGGGTACTTCAGTTAGTACTTAATACAAACGATATTGGAAGTTAAAAAAATTTGCGTTTATCTATAAATTCCACAGATAAATTATTTCGGTAATTTATGGACGCTGGAGCTCACCGTTCGAGAGTTATTGGTGTTGTCATAGGATGAGATTTCTATCCTTTGGGTTACGGAGTAAAGTTTTCGAGTAACAAGTCTATGCTAAAGAGCCTTTCTATGCTACACAAAGGAAGAAGAAGAATAGCCAAATGAACAGAATTGAACCATCTTAATCATCGTACGGTTTTTGTTCGAGCTCTTTGATGTTCCATTAAAACCAACTGTGGCGAGCCGAAAATTTCAACACAAAACCTCTTATACACGCGAATAACTTAGCCCGAAATGTTTACCGACGTTCAATTCTGAATATTCCATTACAGCTGTTGTAAGGATATTTCCATGTCCATGCCCGCCAGAAAGCAAGAACAATTAGAGTCAACTTTTTCATGGCAAACTTTCGCTGTAACGGTTGCTTAAATTTGTGCGCTTAAAACTTAAAAGCCTACGCCGCCGCTGCCGTTATTCAAGAGTTACAAAACGAAGGAGCACACGAGGAAGAAAGATAAAAGTCTCCTTTTGTTATTTGTTGGAAGTCTCCTGTTGAGTTCTGCGGATTTGCTGCGGAGTTTTCTTAGTGCGACATCGGTGTTATACATATTTACGGTGGAATTGGTGATAATTCAAATTCTATGATTCAAGGTTTGCCTTTGTTTGGTTTCCATTAGTGAACATGTATTATTTTAACATTTATTTTGATATATAATTAACCAATATATTGATTTGTCTGTAAAAGTGCGCGAAGCATATTGTTACAATAGGAGGAAAAGTCAGGTAGGGGGAAATGCACCACGATGGGCGTCAGTGTTACAATAGGAGGATGTCACGTTGGTGGCAGGGATGGGAAGGAGGAAGGTTGGGTTACAAGGGGAGCATGTAGGAGACATTATATCAGCAGGACTTGACCTTGGAGATGGTCTCTTAAGTGTGGTGTCTTGTCTAGACGTTGGTTAGCTCATGTCGGCGGCATGCGGTTCTCTCCTTCAGGGTCAGTGAATCGACCACGGTCTTATAATTAGGTTTGAGGCAGTTTCTAATTCTACGTTAAATGAGGCGAGGTAAGTGATTTCAATCTCAGAGTTTATTGTATGGATAGAACAGGCGTGGTATTATCAATCGAGTAATTGGTAGAAAAGGCCTATTTCTTACATGGATTTTGACGTAATTCTCTCTTTCTGATTTAAACCTCTAACCGGGAATAATATTGGTGGCAAGGGCTAATACAACACATTACAATGGGAAGTGCAGAACAGCTTACATGAGGGGTCTGGTGAGCAGAGTGGCTGCTGGCGGGATCACCAGAGCTGGGCATCTCTACACTGAGTTTAAATTGACTTTGAATGGCAAGTCACTACGTTGGGTGGTTTGCAGTAAACGGCACGACTAGCTACGGACTTCAACCCGCATGCACAATACGTTGCCTAACAGATTAGTAACACAAAATGTCCTCTGGTCGCGACCTCTCTTCATAGACGCTGTTGGCGGTTTGGTGCCCGGACGGAAAGTGAGTGAGAAAGGGCAGCAGGAGCGGCCGCCAAGCTGCCGTTGGCGCTGGCTTCTCTTCCTTCTACTTTGTTATCGGTCAGCGACAAAAAATGCGTGGTTCTCATTGGTTTAATCTGACCGCCAAATCATCTGATTGGTTGGTTACTGTGAGAATTTGAGGGAAACGTCGTAATTGGTTGCCAAGCTATTTGTTATGACGAGGATCTAGGATTTAACTTAGGGTCATCCTTTTGTTACGTAACGTACGTAACACATATTGATGTGTAAGAAATTGTTATTATGTCAACATACCTACGAACTTCACGTCATGTGATAATTATTTACTAATTAGGAGGATATATTATTATTGAGTAATGTTGATTTTAAGCTGAAACTTGGTGGTATCTATTTTATTACTTTTGAGACAAGAAATGAAAACCACCATTTCAACGTATTGCTTAGTTCATAAAATGTATGTTCTGATGTTACTTCAACGGTATGCGCTATGAAAAAGTAAATAATTCAAGTGATCATTGATCCTTTCAACATCGGTATACAATCAGGAGACCCATCGAACGCTGGCCCAACATTCGTACACGGTCGACATTTGCTGCATAGGAACAGTTCATTTTAACCGCTTGAGAGTTTTTTCGTTTCTCTTCTTCTTCGGAATGAATACCTTAAGAGGGATGGCTGCGCGGCCTGTTTCATTCAAAACTTAATTTTGGATTTTAGGCCAAAATACTCACCTAAACCTAATGATCTTTTTTTCATCAAAAAGTGTAGTAAATATCTAGTACGGATTAGAAGTTATTTATTTATTTTTGTTTTAACTTATGAAATATGGGCCATTAAAGGAATTGATTTTTCGCGATTTTAGAGGCATCGTTAAAAATTATTTGGGAACTAACGGTAATTTAAAAAAAAGTTTTACCTCATCTACTTTGAAAATATATATGTAACATAAAAAAAAATGCTAAAATAAGTAATATGGTGAATTTCAAATTAATTTGAAAATAACCAATTTACGTTGGAACACAAATTTTCCCTAAAAATATAATTTAAAATATCAACCGAAAAATTGATTTTTTTTTTAATGTTTAATTTTTATATTTTTATTTAGGTAATCATATTTACATAGCAAATATGATATACATTTTTTAAATACGATAAGCCCGCAAATAATTTTATAAGTTGCTTCTAAAGTTATGAAAATTGATTTTTTTTCATGGCATATACTTGATAATTTAAAACAAAAATAAATAAAATACTTCCCAGACGTACTAGATATTTACGAAACCTTTAATTTAAAAAAATATATCATTCATTTTAGATGGGTATTTTGGCCTGAAATCTAAAATTAAATTATGTATGAAACAGGCAGCGCAGCCATTCTTCTTAAAGATCCAGGTTTACTGTCTTCTCTCCTCAAAAAACAGCCTCCGGATAGTAACATTAAATATGACTCCGGCCCCGAGGACGAGAGTATTGAATTAATACAAGAAAAAAAAAACAAATCTGCTCCGTGCTTCAAGCGTTTCAACAAAACAAGTATTATATTACTGTAAGGTATTTCCGTATTTACAACATCAAAAATCGTAATTTTATAAACGGCAACCGTTTTTCAATGCCTTCAAATTAACAAGGAATTTTCCACGAAATTCGATAAAATAATAAACAAATAACACAATCTTAGTGAAAATGTAAGGGAACTCACAAATTTTATTAAAGTACAAAGTTTCCAAACATTTCCAATGAATAAATTAGCTCTCGGTGAAATTATATCAGGGCATTACATCAAAACATTTTCCACCAGTTTTCCACCACCATTCCTCGACCATAAATTTGAATTTAAATTATTCAAACGTTCACATTTCACATGGAACGGCACAATAGAGAATAAATACAAGTAATCATATATAGTGCCTACATAATACCCACCTACACATCAGGGGCGTGCCGACACTTCCAGTTGGTGAACCTTTCATTAAGCTCCATTTCTGAAGAGAATGACCTTCGTTCATGCAGGATGGGATATATTTATATAATTTGTTGATAACGTAAAGAGATGCAAAGATAGTTGGTTATGCAGAAATCAGCTCGTTATTATATGCCGATGACATCGCGTGGTTACCTGCATCCCAGGAGGGGCTACATGAGTGGATCAACTACTTGGCGGGAATGAGGATGAGTACCGCAAAAACAAAATTTATGGTTATAGGAAGAGACCAAACTCACGATAACATCTTTGCTAACGGGGTACAGTTGAAAAAGGTTGACCAAATTAAATACCTAGTGGTTGAATTTTTAAACGGAGAAATTGACCGTAGACAGCTCCTCTTTAAAGCTCAGTGATAAGGAAAGCTGAGCTAAATATTGATATAAAGTTGGCAGTGCACTAATCAGTGTATTACCCCACGCTTACTTATGGCCACCAGATCTAGACGTTGAACGAGCGTACATGTTCCAGGGTCCAATCTACCGAAATGAGATTTTTGAGAGGAATTGCAGGAGTCACAAGATGGGATCGAATAAGAATCTTGATGATTCGGGAGGAGTTAGACATCGAGTCACTGGTACATTTCATAGAAAAGTCGCAACTAAGGTGGCTTGAGCACGTTTTAAGAATGCCAGAAGATCCAATTCCGTTGAAAAGTGCTGTTCCAGATGGAAGACGCCCATTGGGTCGCCCCAGACACAGATGGGAGAACTGGACTTACTATGAGAGGGATGCCGTTGACGTAGCATATTATAGGGACGCCTGGAAGCGTCTTGTCGATGCGATAGGTCCCCGACCCGAGTAGGACAGGGGAAGAAGATGTATTCATGTACTATTATATTGAATTCACGTTTCAGAAAACGTTTATCATACTTTTAGTCCTATTAAATATATTGTGATAAGTTTAAAAAATATTATTGATGAATATATTTAAAAAAAAAAAAATCAAATGTCCAGAGATAGCGACAAAAGGACACCCCCGTATAGGGAATGTAATGATGATGTCGGATGTAGGGAATGGGAAGGAGAAAGGGAAGTGAACTGAAGGATATTCCTGGCAATTCAGGTCTGGTTATTTAACAAAGCTAATGTAATTTGAAGTTTGAATTTAACTCCTCCACCTTACGGCCTCCATGGTCGAGGGTTAAGGCTCTCGACTACGAACCCGAAGGTCGCGGGTTCAAATCCCGGCGTGCGCAAGTAAATTTTATTTAATTAATTTGTGCTGTTTTACAATTAATTCATTTAAAAATAATATGTAATATATTTGCGCACGTTCCAGAGTGGAAGATACTCTCAGTATCGCCCTGGTGAAAGACCACCATTCAGAATTGAAATGTTGTTGAAATGGCTTTTACCATGTTTGGTGACCAGATCTGAATAGCCAGGTATTTCCCCACCTTCCTCTTCCTCTTCTCCTTCCCCTCCCCAATACCTTCAGCCACACAACATTCCCCAACTGGAGATGCCATGGTCTCACTGACTCCAGACGGTTGGGAGCAGTTGGGATTCTTGTGGGGTATTCTTGTAGAAAAAAACTATAATACTGATCTTGTGACCTGCAAAAACTTTGTAACTCGTAAAACTTATATTGATGTATCTATATTTAAGAATATTTAATATTGGACGAAGTCGGTTAGGTAAACTGTTTTGATAATAATAATAATTGGATAATTTCTATTGCGCCGTTTTTTGCGAAGATATATAAATCTTCCCGGAATACGATTAACTTGACAATATTAGAATCCCTCTCAGTACCATTATAAAAAAAGTGAAACTGTTGCTTGTATAATGATGAAGAACTTGTAGAGAATCGAATCCGCAACACCTGAAGAAATTTCTCAACACTTTCAGAAATTAATAAAAACTGGCGGTGGTAAACACCCTCTAGATTTTTTGAATATTTTTTTATTACTTTATTAATTATTGAATAAAAATGTACATTTAATGGAACATTAGGTCTCAGAGGATGTGTTTATCTTAATATGACAAGAATTTATATTAAGAACGGTCCGCCCCTGCTGGGTGTATACTGTTCACAGGTTGGTGGGTAGGTACCTGGCCAGTTTGAAATGGATATGTTTATTCCGTTGGCAAATTAATTGGTTTATGAAAATCTTAGGGCGAATATCTTCATTTAAACAACAGACTCTCAAAACCGAAATTAATTACGTTCTGGAATAACAAGGGTCTCTCTGCGCTGACGTCAGGAATTTTATACCAGAAGTGAACCAGGACCACGGATTTGGGTCAACACATACATATTTAAATATATTAATGAACGTAAAACTGTGATTTTTTTTTACTTAATCCTCCCAGAGAGTTTAATGGGTTTAATTCTCAAAGTTTCTCTCGAAAATATGAAATATATTTTTTAAGGTCCATTGGACTATGGAATAAAAATCATTTAACAGATTTTCTGGACCTGTTTTTAATACTTAGAATTTATGACGAATTACATTATAACATGTTTCGACGCTTTGATTAACGTTTCTTAAAAAAATCCGATACAGTAATATTTTATCAATGTGAATAATTCTTTAAAAAATAATTTACAATATTTAGAATCTTTTAATCACATTATACGTTTTATTATTTTACTTAGTAGTGTCGGCCAGAATGGTTGAATTGTTATTTTTCATTTGTTTTTAGACTAAAAAACGTATTACTTTCAATTAACCCACATAATCTTAATATTTTTTAACTCTGCTAGCTCAGTCCTTTGCTAAAAGAGTCAAATCCAGAAAATGTATCTCACTTAGTTTTTTTTCTGAAATGTGATAATTATTCTTAATTGATATACCTATATATATATATATATATACTCGTACATACACATTTTTTTATCATGCATAAAATTGTAGGGTAACCATTTTGTAACTTTTGTGGATTCAGTAACTAACTAAGTAACTAACTAACCATCACGTCGTTTAGGCAGAGAGGACGGACCGCCAAACAACTCGATCTTGGCACACACTTCTTACTTCATTCACATTCATACAACGCCTCATTCATTCTCTTCTGTTATTCCGACTTCTGACATGGCCTGACTCGAGTATTTGATTCACTTGATCGTGCCATGTCTTCCTCGGGCGTCCCCGGGCTCTTCTTCCATTCACATTCGCGTCATATATTCTCCTTACACTCCTTTCTTCGTTCATTCGCTCTACATGCCCAAACCATCTAAGCGTCCTTTTCTTAATCTTGCTCACTACGCTTACATCAGCCTTGCATTCTTTACGAATCTCAACATTTTTCACTCAATCATACATGGTTTTACGACACATTCGTCTCAGAGATCTCATTTCTACAGCATTCAGTCTACTTTCATCCTTCATCTGCCAGTTCCATGCCTCACTGCCATACATCAAGGTTGGTATCAGCACTCCATTGTGGACTGCTAGCTTGGATTCAGTGATTTTAAAAATATATTTTTTATATTTATTAAATACGATTTAAGGTACATTGATTTTGTGTTGGTCTTACTGATACTTATTAATGTCCTCATCTTCATGTTTACTTAGCCTTATTTTGATCTTGTTTTTGAACTTTTGTAACTCCATGATATTTTTAATATGATTTGGAAGGGAAATTAAAATTTATAACAATGAATTTAGGGTTTTTATGGCCAAAACATGTATTTATCTTGGAATGTTAAGTAGATTTGAAGTTTTTGTCCTTGTAGTGCAAGTATGTTGGTCAAAAAGATACTCCCCTTTCCCTTTAAAATTGGATAGAACATTTTTTTATACAGTTTTATAATTCTGAAAACGAAAAGGTTAAAAAAACTCTTTTGACAGGGTACTGTTAAGATAATTTTTATTGTACTTTTTGTGTTTTCACGAGCTGTGGGTATTTGAAGCAGATCCCCATCCAATAATCCCATATTCTTTATGTGATTGGTAAAGAGCGCAGTATACATAATATAGATCATCTTTGTTTATTACATTGCGTATGTTTCCACAGAAGAATATGAGATTTTTTGTAATAATGCTTACATGTGATTCCTTTCGAGGTTTTTTCGTTGATTTCAATGCCTTGATATTTTATGGTTATAGAGTGTATTATGATGGTGCATGTTAAACCTTTTCTTGACATTAATTGTTTGTATTTCCTTGTCTCCAATAGGCACCTTTATTTTCAAGAGTTAATTTTGGCGAAATATAAAATCGCTCCCTTCACGAATAGAGGGAAATTATAAGATACCAAATAAAAAAAATCGTTTCCAGGAGCGCTATAACAATTTAATCTTATTATATGATAATTTTATGTGAAAAAATCGAAAAACACCATTTGACAACGATAAAAGTATCAGGAGCACATAAAACGTGCGGAGCAAACGCTTCGCCATTCCACGGTTCTGATTATACTGATCGCTTATTACGTTGATCGCAGATTCTGTTTATTCAGCCATATTTTGCGGGCGATTTTAATTAGATCCCTCCCGTCTGCCGGACTGTAGGGCGGAGGCCTAGGCAGGGGCCCGGGCGGGGGTTGCGGCGAGTGGCTCTGACACCCCTCAACAAATAACACCCGTCCGCTAAATGAAATACAGACCAATATGATAGCCGAGATATATACATAATTCGCTGAACTTCTAACACTCGCGGTTAACATCCACTCCCCGAAACCATTCATCATAACTATGAAGTACCGGCCCTAAGTTTTAACAGCTTGTTTCATTTTTGTTCCACGAAAATAATTGAATGGTTTCTCTAAAACTATTCGGTTTCGATCGTGATTTGGATTCTTATACAGGAATATAATGTTCACTTTCCTATAATATGATTTTTCGCAAAATGTCAGAAAGCAGTGCTTGCAATAAATCAATTCATCACGGCTCAGCATATTGCGTAGTTACACATTTCCACCGATTTTCTATTAAATAATATTATGAATAAAATAATTAAACGTCCTGTTGTAATGTTGACAGTTAAATGCTTATATAATGTTCCACCAAAAAGATAGGCATGTAAATATGGCGATGTCAGACAAACCGTTTGAGAGTTTTTCTGTTTAACATACGAATTTTTCGTCGTTATCTTTTCGGTGGTTTTGACAATGTATCCAGTAAAAGGATTTTTACAATTTACTTCATTTTGAATTCTGCCACCTGACGGGTTATTTAGTGCCTTGAGAGCACTACGTTTGAGCATGTAACCCGAGAATACGCATGCTTAGATTTTTTGCGCATACACAAGCTGCAGACATGTTTCACACGAAACTTCGTAATCGTGGAAATATGAGATAGATACATATTTACATAGAGGCGAATGCAGCAACCCCTAAAGGAAATATTTCGAGTAAATTGAAAATCCACACGCGAAGGTTGCTGAATTTCACATAAAAATCAATTTCACGAACGCAGCTGACTGAGTCAAAAACAAATCTTTACTGAAATAGAATAAAGTGTAATACTTTTGCAAATTTCTTAATTTTGTAAGAAAAAAATACGGAGTTCACTGTTTTTGGATTTTGTAAATTGTGTAAATACCACAAAAGAGTAGTAACTACCCGAAGCCAGTGAGACTATGTTAAACTCATTTGGAGTATGTTTTGATGTTGAAGAGAGCGGAAAGGGGAGGGAGATCGTAAGAGGAACGTTACGAAGCATCCGTATATTTAAATCCGTACACCAACCACGGATAAAGCCATTTTAAGCAACGTTTCGATTATGAATGGTGTTCTTTCATCACGGCAATAATAACCGTATTTACACCAGTCACATAATTTAAAAAAAATCTCTACCGTCTTTTTAACCTAATTCTAAAAATAAGTTTTTTTTTTTTTAAATAATTGTTAAAATGTGGAAATTTGGAAAAAGTGAAGTAGAATTTCGGGTTTATATAAATATCTTCACCCATTCAATTGCGTTTTATGGCGATGATTGCGTCCTTATAGAACACTAATTAAATGATCGTGTTTAATTTTCCAAGCAAGTCGTAACCGTTAAACAACACTCTACAGTATTTACGACGAAAAGATACCCAGCCATTTCATTAAACCCTAGCCCTACTTCCCGGTAATACTTAACCCTAATCCTGGATTCAGTTTTATAGTTTGACTCCATATTTAATGTACAATTCCTCGCTAGGAACACTGGGCCGTACCTATTTAAAAACATCAATAAACATGACAAATGGCATAATGTAACCATCACAAATGCCTTTCGCTATTAGAATTCTGCCCTAGGTCGGTTTGCCACCCCTTTTAGCCCCCCCTCCTTCCTTCCACCCTCTGAAACCTCAAAACCCTTGTAGCTCGCAGGGTCTTTGTGAATAATTTATTTGGATCATATGAAACTCAATTGCTGGCAGTTTGTTTGAATTAAAATACGTCTGATATGAGATTTCGTTTCATGTGGAACATTAGTTCTTCATAAGTGAATTCGACTCCCAGCGAGCCTATTTGCTAAAATTTTAAACTGTTGCGTAACTTTTGATCGAAAACATTTTGTGTATTTATGAAATTGTATTTATTCCAAATGCCTCGGGATGTGGTCGGCGGGTTTTAGTAAAAGTGAAAATTCACAATGTTCAAAATTTATAACCCGTGTAATATAAATACATCTTAATATGTGATAGAACAGTCAATACGTTATGTACCTATATCCCGCATTTACTATCCGGCGTCAAAACTATTTTTTAGAAAACTTTAAATATCATCATATCACCATGTTGTAAATACCCCCTTTTCAAAAATTTTCTCAGCGAGTGGAATATAAAACCTGATTATGGGACTTTATTTTACATACTTTCTAGAATACGCAAAAAAATAACAACATTTAATGACGAATTGTGCTGATGACGGTGTAGAAAGTGTAACTGTTACAATTGGTGGCACCAGAGCTCTAGAAAGCAACCCTCCTCTCACGAATAGGGGTTCGCGGCCGGAGAGTACCCTACTCATTTTTTTACCTGGCTTAAAAACACCCAAAAGTTTTCAGTTTTTCACACCCGTAGGATTATCTAATAAAAATGGAGCAAGATTGAAAAAAAAAGTTTCGTCTTTAGTACAGAATCCCGTGAAAAATAATTGATAACTAAAAAAGTAACAAATTCACATAAAATCCGTGCTCACTTCCCAAGATAGGTTGATTTAAAAGTTGTACCTAGTGAAAATTTCAAGATAATTGATTCCGATGTTTCCGGCCACTTTGAAAAAAAGCTGTTTTGAAATATAAACGCGTTTTTAGTTTCATGGCATTTTTCGATTAAAAAAATGTGTTTTCCTTGAATGCCTGCACCATACAATTTATGTGTATAAAGTTAAAAAAAAACTTAGAAAAAACCTTCGAAATCCTAGAATGGCAGCATCCCTTAAGTTTCAGGGTGGGATTTAGCCTTCTTAAAAATATGTCATTTAGTTCTTAACAGTTGATAACATTTGATATTTTAAGATCATTATGTTACAAGCTAAAATAGTTGCGTTTATCACGAAAATCAGCACACATTTCACGACGTTAGAGATCATTGTTCGATACTTTTTGCTGTTTCAGATATTACAAGAGCAAATATTCTGATTTATAGTTAAGTACAGTGCAAACAACAAAAATTAAAAAAAAAAAATCTACGTGAAAACAAAAATTGACAATTTTTTTTTTTAATGTTGAATTCCAGAAAATGTATTACATGCCGCATTGTACATCTGAGAACCAAAATCTGTACAAATTAACACAACATAATATTGTTCCTTTGCTTCAAGTGTACAAGTAACAAAGCACGTTGTTTGCTCTTTACATAAACGTAGATTTATTTATGCATTGTTTTGGCACTGCTTAAGTAATGAAAGTGAAACTATTAACGAATGCCCACACATAATTTGAAGTTAAGTTTAGTCGCATATTGTTTTAATACTCGTACATTAATTAATCTTTGAACGAAGTTAACTCAGTTTCCATCGATAACCAAAAAAAAACTTAATTATCGCTAAAAGTGTGATCTTTTCCGATTTGATGGATGGTGCTAATTTACAGGAGACTTGTCGATTCCAGGCAAATGAAATTGATTACCCAATCAAGAAAGACATTCCATATTTGATAACGTTTGATAAGTTTCACCAATATAAAGGAAAAATGAGTTCTTCGGGCACACGGACACGCTCACAATACACTTCTCTCGGTTTATTTCTCCAGTAGCTAATTAATAATCTGTACAAAACATTTTCTGTATTTTATGCAATGTTATTGTTCGTTTCAACCATTGCAACGTTTTTGTTATTGTTATTTAACGTCAATAATTAACCGTTTTTGATAAATAAACCGTTAATTAATTTTTGGTACATACATACTCATTTAATAATTGAAGGCGCAATTTTTCTTTCTTATTTAAAACATTTATAATTTTTATATCTGGAAAATGTTGGAATCTAAAAGGGTTGCCAGTATTATGTTTGCTCAGTGTTAATACATAACCACTCGAATTTATTTACATTCGATGTTTTCATAATTGAACTAACTAGCAATCACGCCGTTTTCCTACAGGGGTAGGCAGATAGGATAGATAGCCACGCAACTCTTTCTCCGCACACACTTCTGTTTCATTCAAATTCTCTATAAATGGCCGACTCAAGTATTTTGATTCATTCAATTTATTTTTTTATAACTTATTGAAGTTTGTAAACCTCATTGTAATATTTGAATCATTGAAGAAGATAATATTAACACATCCCAAATGAACCACGAAACCGAAAAAACAACAGAAATTAAAAGATTTCAGTCGCATCTGGGACTCGAACCCAGGACCTCTACCTATCCGGGGTAACCGCTTAACCAACTTATCTAATGAGACCAGTTCAATTTACGCCATTTACATCGATATCATACTTCATGTTCAAGATTTGTTAATATTATCCTCCATTTTTATAAATCCCATATTATTGGCTGCTGTCCTTATGATGATTGCAAAGTTTCATCCAGAACTCAATTGCAATCGGAACAGTCTCGGATATACCTACCCGATTTTTATTTATATGAGACATCTATTGACTTATTGTACAAGTCTGTATTGGTAGAGGTCCTGGGTTCGAGTCCCAGATGCGACTGAAATCTTTTTCATTTCTGTTGTTTTTTCGGTTTCGTGGTTCATTTGAGATGTGTTAATATTATCTTCTTCAATGATTCAAATATTTTGATTCACTTGATCTTTCAGTGTTTTCTTCAGGGATATTCGATTTCTTCAGCCTTTTACTTCCGCATCATATTCAACTTCTACCCCTTTCTTTATTTATCTACTCTACGGATCAAAACCTTCTAAGAGTCCATTTTTAAATCTTCCATTATACTCATAAATGTATTTTAATTATTTTATTTTACTGTTAAAAAAAGAGATGTATACGAAATGAGATTAACCTTTTATTCTTTTTAATTTCAGCTGAGTGTATAGCGGCCACCATTGTGAAGTGATATATAAATATATGGATAACAATATAATTAAAGTGAAAAAAGACTTCTAATAATTGCGCGAATTAATTCATGACCTGTGAGTAAAAAATCTTAAAACCGTTTTTTGGACTTCTTTCACAGCATTCCTTAATATTAAAAAAGTTTCTAGAACTTAATAGTTCATCTAATACATTTCTAAATGCGAAGTGCTTAAATAGTTTGGATTGAGTGTTTTAGAACCAGTTTGTGAAGAACTTTAAAGATATTCCTAATTAAAATTATAGATTTTATTTCGTAAGTGAAATAACTCAGCGTTTTTGTGAAAACATAATTTAAAAAAAAAAACAACTTAAATTCGTTTTGATCGTGAGGTGAATTAACCCAAGTGAAAGTGTATTCAATACAAATTGCACAGTTTCGCCCATTGATGCTACTATTGAATGAAGCCAACTGACTGTGGTAAGTGTCACAACATATTTAACTGTACTAAAAATAAATTCGGTGGAGCCATTCTTGCCGGCCTGAAGTCTGACGTGTTCGCTGTAATATGAGTTCATGTTGGCTGAAATGCGAACGTAATGGTCATACATGCCTTTCATTGTAAATTTATTCCATAGATATTAAATAGTTTAAAAATAAATTATTCTTCTTAATAAGAAAAACAACCTGCTAAACTATTAATTAAGTTTGTAAATAGTAAGGTACCTATATTACATTGCAATTCTTAAGGTATCTAAACATAGTTTTATAATAGAAGAGGGGTAATGAACCGGCAGAGGAAGGATGAAAGAAATTGAATTGTGTAGGGATGAGATCTGAAGTGCTTGTGTGATAAAACCTTGTATGACCGTGTTATAAATATGGAGATCCGGAAAGAAAAAGGCTTATGACGTAATGAATAAGATCAGGAAAGGAAAAATCGAAATGACGTTCGACATTTGTAGAGTGGATGCACGAAGAAGAGTGCAAGGAAAGAATGTGACGCAAAAGTGAATGGTAAAAGTCGAAAATGCCCGAAGAAGACAAAGCACGATCAATTGAATCAAAAATGGAATTACAGCCTGCGGACTTTCCTGTAAAATAAACATCAATCTTATCCAATCAGTGCAAAATTCATTGGTTAAATTATTAGCTCATTAAAGTTTTTACGAACAAATGCATAATATTCCATACTTTTATCAGAGTGTCAAAATTCTTTCAGTAAGATCAATTCTGTGGTACAAAATTATATTTCAGCACATTAATAACACTATATATAATATAAATAGACTAGAGAACATATACAATACTCGTCTCAATTTGAAAGAGCGATTAATGGTTCCTAAGCATACAAACAAATATGGACAAAGAACTTTAGATCACATGATTCCTAGCTGTATAAATATGTTAGCCGCGGAAATAATTTTTTTTTATTTTTTTTTAAACTAAATAGTTCATAAATATATTGATAATTTGGCTAGCTGAAAGAAACTATTCGCATTAGAAAATATTATTTTTTGCACGATTTGTTGTTGTCGTTTATGTTTTATTTTTAAAAATATTTTTTTTGAAATATTTTTGAGTAAGATTTTTGAGAAATATACTCAAGTTTAATGTTTTTATTTTATGTAAATATGTATTTATTCTAACCTTTCTTTAAATTTAGGATAAATTTTTGAATACTACGCTCCTGTTAGACATACTACAAAAAAGTAGTTTATCGGGACTTTTTGAATTATATTTTTTGTAAAATGTTTTAAATTAGTAAAAAAAAGTACTTGAGTCAGGTCATGTCAAACGTATCAATGAGACGATGCATGAATGCGATTGAAGTAAGAATTGTGTGCCAAGATAGAGTTGTTTGGCGATCCGTCATCACTGGCGGAGAACATCGTGATGGTTAGTTAGTTAGATTATTTTTTTTGACAGTAGAAAAAATAGAGAATTGGAGAACTAATAGAGTTAGAAGTTATAAGGAAACACAAGGTGTGAGATATTCAGTTATCAATACCGTAAGCGACCATTGTCGTTACAAGACTGTAAACATGTAGGGTGCTGGTCAAGTCACTTTCTATGCTTCTGGGGGGCCGACTATCCTTGAGGCAGGTTCAGGAATCCTTCAGATGGGAGGCAGGAGAAGTGAAAGACTTTCTTACAAGATGTGACTGGGTACGAGTCACGATTGCTCGTCCGAGTGTGACTGGTTTATTTTCAGAAATTTTCGCTTTTATATCATTACAAAGTGATACAAGTTTTCTAACACCAGGGGCGCTGCTGAGGCAGACATGTAAATGGGGGTCCGTGCACGGTACTGCGCTGCTACGGGGTTAGTTGCATTGTCAAAAACCCGCAACACGGTATCGTGCTGTCGCGGAAGTCGGATGTGTTATCGAAGTGATAGGAAAGTCTGCCACACGGTACTGGGCTCCTGCGGAGTCAATCTATTATGGAAATTACCGTGTGCTCCAATCACGTCGATAACACTGCGAGACAAAATAAATGTTATAAATCTTACATAAGATACAATGCCAATAGTACAATACAAATCACGAAGTACATTGATAAACATAATGTTGCAAAATTGGAATCCTAAGAATCATGATAATTACGATCAAACGATCACGTCGGTTACAAATACTAATAGTGGAATACAAGATATGGGTTATACATCACATGTGTCTATAATCTGCTTTCGGAGAATAAACTCAGCTTTACGATATAAGTATTGTTTATAGGTGTCGAGGGTGACATGTTGTATACCTCTGGTACATAACCAATACAAGTTGTTAAATAATAAAAAAAAATAGTTCACCATGATATCAACTAATTTCCAAAACCACTACTTATATCATTACGTGTTTTAGAGGATTTAATAAATTATAAACAACGTACTTAGGATTTTCTTTTTAGATTCGTCAAAATAAGTAATATAATATATTTGTATGCACGTAACCAAAGATGATCTTCATAGCTTACACGTAAAAATCATACGACAAGCTATTAATTGTTTTTGTTTTTATTTCGTAGAACTTCATTTAATTTTTTAAAAAATTTAATGTGAATCAAATTTAATAATCTTGTTATTAAGTTCTCCAAGTTCGGTAGAAATAAACGCCGAAACAGCTGTCACAATAATAAAAAAAAATCTAAAAATACTTGCAGGACTTAATAACAACATTATTAAATTTGATTTACATTAAATAAAAAAAAAATAAATACGACAAACTGTTAAAAATCGAGAAGGTATTTACAATATTTACTGAGGTGGAATCTCAAAAAGTCACTACCCTGTTTGATATGTGATATATTCACTTTTATCGCATAATTAAAAAAAAAAAAACAACAGTTGGCTTATTTGAATGAGGTTTTTGCGAAACATCACCTTAATGACGATTAAAAAAATAATGGCCAAATTAAATGAACATATTATTATTTTATTGGAAATGGCTGACGCCACTAATCTGATGGGTTTTTTTTTTTTCAAAATCCCAAATTATATTCGTGGAAAATCTTATCAAACCTTAAAAGCAAATCTAATCGTTTGGGTAAACATTTACCTACCTAATATATTTGAAATCTTTATGCAGTAAGAAGTTTATCTATTTATTTTTTAATATATAAAAGAATTTTTTTTTTTTTTTCACATTATTAATCTTGATCGAAGCAGGGATTTAATTTGGAACCCATGGTACAATTAATCATTTTTTCGATCCTGCTTACAAAGCAACCGTGTCAGAAATGGTTGGAAAGTCAATTCATTCCAGATTATTCCCCCAGACTCCGTGCATCCGCAAACAACTTTTTCTATTTTGAAAGCATCCAATTAATAGTCACCGTAACTTCTCGGAATCAAAGCTCCGAATCGGATGAAAAGTGCCTTGATGAAACTATCCTTTTAACACTGTAAACTGAGTTACCGTGAAAGCTCTAGACTGGTACAGGGATGGATTAGTCGATGTGTAAAGAGGCCAAAGTATCGATATCAATTAATTGTACAATCTGTCGAGAGATTATAGACAAAAAATGGAGGACGCTGCGATCTTATGATTTTTTTATTTATTTTTTTAATTTTTAATAGAAAAACAAACATTCCCGGGTTACCAATGATCTGATAAAATTTGGAAATCTCTATTTGATGAAGGACTTAGCCAGCCTAGGAATTATCTCACGACGCCTGGGTGAGACCCAAACGTGATGCCAACTCAGCCACTGACGGAACATTTTAAATGGCAACATCTAGATGGTAAGGAAAAATATTGAACTTTAAAAAGCACTATGATCGAAGTGAATATTTTTCAAAAATTTTACATTATATTCTAACGAAATTTAACATTTAAAATTGAAAGTTTCGAATTTGTTATTTCTTAATATTTTTTAGCGGGATAAAAAAATATTTTTTGTGCTTTTGGAATGTAGGTACATGAAATACCAAATAAGCTAGTTATTTTATTTTAAATCACTTTACGCAAATGAAAAAACGAAAAAAATATATTAACAGGAATATACCAGCGTTTATGTGTATATAAAAATATTTGCTACATGGCATAAAATTCGCTTGGCAAACGGAGTCAAGAAACATTTGTTGTATGGGCTAAAAGCGGGTTTTTTAAATCTATTTTGTGAAAAATTATGTAAGAAAAAAGAAAAAAAATTATCAAGTGAATCCTTCACAAATAATCTTAGCTATAAAGCAATATTTTTGAAAACTTGTTTCTTATGTGCCATCATAATATTTTATTGAAAAAATGTTTGCAGTTTACGCTTATATTTTCTACAACGTAATTAAGAAATTAATTTTATTTCTTATACAGGAAATTTCTAGAAAAATGTTCAATTTATTCAAAGCATAATTTTTGGTTTTCATAATGTAAAGCGATTCGTTGTATGGTACACATGGAATAATTGAAATATTGATTTTACTGATGCTATTTCTTGTCCATTATCATACTGTCAAAATTAGGAGCCAATCATTCAAATGTATTGTAATTTCTTCAATTGATGTAAAGTTACTTTGTCGAATCATATTTATTAAATTAACATTTGTTTAAAACCACTGTATTTAATATGTAAATATCTATGTGTTTCAGGAGCGAAGCTCCTCTCTCCAGAATGAACAATTTACCTACTAAAAATAATGACAAGTATAGATAAACAATAAAAAAATAAAACAAATTAAAAACACATTTTTTGTAGGTAAGCAATTTATAGAAAATGTAAAAATAATTGAAAAAAAATGCTTTGAATTAGTATTAAAAAAAAGAAACAATTATTATAAATAAAATCAAGAAAATAGCAAGGAAAAAATAATAACAGTAGTTATTATTATTGTCAAATTTATCTAACTGTAAACCAGTTGTAATTGTATGTAAAAATTTTAAACCTTTATTTATATCAAAAGAATGATTTTTTTCCAAAATGTGGTTGTCAAATTCAGAATAATAATTATTACTTAAACACCTTAGGTGGTCCTTAACTACACTATTCAAATTTATTGAATTTTTTCCTATGTAGAATAAGTTACAATCGTTACAAATTAATTCATAGACCCCGATTTAATTATAATATTATCTTTATCCTTGTTATTTAAAACATATTTTTTAAATTTTTTATTACTACAAAAAATACTGTAATTTGTTTCAAATCGGTGTTGCCATAGAAATGAAGAAATTATTATCTTTTTCTTTTCTAACTTTATGGAATTTATTGACAGACTCTACATAAAAATAAGGTATAAACCCAGTTTTGGAATAGTTAGATTCTTTGTATTTTTATGATACGCGTTGTATCAGTATTTTTGACCTGACATGTCCAATATTATGACAACGCGACCCAACGAAAAGGTGCAAACAAAGGTGTAAACAAAGATAGGTGATCGATTGTTCGGTGGGTATCGACATATCGAGTTTCAACAATACAGCGTGTACTGAGAACATTGTGTGTATGTACTATAACAGGACTTAAATGAAATCATTAAAATAATTTACATCACACATTTTTAAAACCTGACAGTGTTACCTTCTATTTATAATAACACATAACTTAATAAATTATCAATCAATAATAATAGTAGAATGGTAATAAAATATTCCAGCGAGGATAATAGGGACAACTAAGGCATTAATTTTGTTCTTCTAGTAGGTATCCACTCCAAATACAAACCGTTTCTTTGTTCGTTTGTCAAACAAATGTTTTGAAGAGGATTTTTTTTTTAATATTTCGAAAGAGACGCATACAGTCGGACTTTTAACATTTTTGTGACTTTATTTTGAACTTGAAACCTGCCGTCAGGTCTGCCGCTGAGAGTTCCATTGTGACGTCCCTTTCTGTTACATGTGTAGTTATTTGTATAAAGGGATAAACGGACCCGGACCTATCAGTGGTACATCATTGTAACTTATCAGAGCGATGAGTCATCAAGGCTTCAAGAAAATTGTTATAAAATCATTTAGTCCTTCCCTGGCCCAGGCAGGTCTTCTGGGACGAGCCGATAAGTTTGACAAGTTTTCGCTCCGAATGGCCGCGGCAAAGGAGCAGTGATTTTTCTTCGAGATAAAACAGTTATTGGGGGAAAGGTAAATGGGCAAGCCAGAGCCGATAACTCTGTCAGCGTTGGTTTATTACTGAAAGCTTTTTGCTAAACTTCTGCCGCCATGTAACTTTCCGATTTCTTCCAGCTAACCCAACTACTTAGAAAATTTGAATTTACAGGAAAAGGAAACTGGAAAAACGTTAAACTACACAAAAGTTATAAATATTTTATTTTTAATATTTTAGCAGCATATGCCGCAAAATTTTCCGTTCATCTAGAAAATAGCTTTCATGAAAAATGAAAATAAATTTCATTGAGATGTCAAAAACAACATAATCTAACATATGCATGTGAAAATACCAACATTATTTATTACGAAAGACGTCGAGTTGGCCCAATAATTTATTAATTTTCGTGCTTGTTTTGCTGTGTTAACAATGGTTTTGTTATTTAACCCATTTCTCTTGCATCCGTTAATCGACATATAATAATACCGTATGTGGGGATTATCGGCTACCCATCGTATTGCTTTGACACATTAATGACTATGGCTCACAAGACAAATTCTCGCTTATCCCTCTTTAATTGCAGAAATCCTGTTACCAAATAATGGACGATGGTTACATAATATTACATGTGGTTTACGGTTTCTCTAATTGGTGTCACATTATGACCACACTGTCATAATTGTTATCAGATTAAAATAAAAAAAGGTAGTCCAAACTTTGGAGATCCGATCATTAACATAATTGTATCAATTCTATGGGAATAAATAAATGATGGGTGTAAAGGAATACAAGTGGATATACGAGTGGTGATATCTATACGACTAAGTATAAAAATCCACTGCAGAGTGGAAAATACCTTCCTAATACGCTGGTGAAAGGCAACCAAATTATTGAAATTAAGCTTGAAATGGCTTTAGTTATGTTCCATGTTAATTATTATGAACTCTCAAATCTTTCATCCGTTCCACCTGACAACATTTTTAGTTGTGAGGATAACATGATGCTGCTGGCTTTGGACTGACAGCATTCCAATGATCTTATTAATTTATTATTTACTAGCTAATGCGGACCTGGCCTTGCTCGTGTTTTTTTTTTGGTATAAAATTATGAATTTGTGAATTCATGCTAGTCGTTTGGGTGCCACAATTGATTTGATAGCGAAAGTAATGCCTTGTGACGACTATTACTTATTTGAGGTTGAAGTAAAAATTTTGATTCTGGGTACTTACGGCAATCGTTGACGGGGATGCACGTCCCATTTTGACGAATATATCCATCTACACAGAAACATCCCGAGTCGCAGTCCTTGGTACAAATCGGGTTCCTGTTGGCACAAGTAGGTTAACACTTTGTCCCGCACTCCTTGAATACTTCATTAGCTTTGCATTTTGGAGCTGAAAATATTGCTTTACTTTGAGTTTTACATAATAATAATCAAATAGTATTAAGATGCCATTAATTTAGGTAGAAAGTAGTAGTAGTAGCAGCACAGGCATTTTTTAAAAAATATTTGTAATTAATGTATTTTTCCTAAAGCTCAAACAAGTTCCTTTATTTTTAAGTTTTCTTTCTCTGCCATCACCTATTCAAAACAGTAAAGTAACAAATTCACACGAGTCATATTCACAAGCATGATCAAATTTACAAAATGAATTTTATGATGGTAAACTTGTTTTTAACACTTGTAAACTTTTTTTTGTGTAAAGAAGGGAAGGGAAAAAGAAGGACTCGACAACATCCACGTTGATCGCCAGTGTTAAGAAAGGAGGGGAAAAAGCCCCACGCGAGGGCGTACAGTGTAAACAAAGGAGGTGGGGAAGGGGATGGTTTCCTACGTTGTGGCTCCAATGTAAAGAAAGGAAGAAGAACACGTTGGGTGCTAGTGTTAAGAAAGGAAGAGAAATGGGTCCTGGTGAAAATAAGGCAGTTTAACTCACCTCGAGGCAAGAAGTAGGGCTGATCTCAGGTTCCACCGTGGTTAGCTCAGCTGGTAAAGCATTTCATCTCCTATCTCAAAGTCGTATGGCCGGCCGCACCCTTATGTCGGAAGGTAACTAGCTACCAGTGAAAAAAAGTGCGCTCTCTGGACAGGGGTTTATTTACAGGACAATATTTACAAGTCATTACATACGGGATATAAATAAAGGGACAGTACCTAATATAATCTGTTTCTTAATAATCTCTCTCTTAGGAATATCTAACCGGACATGTTACTCAAGGGCACAATTATTAACAGCACATGAAAGAAGGTGAATTCATATCTGCTTACATGGCGATCGGCGACAGCAGGCACGATCCCTTCAGCGTAAAGGTGTGATGTCTATCTCCCACGTACAATGGCAGACAGGACGCAGCGAGTCGTTGCACTGGTCACTGGCTTTAATATTTAGGTATAATGCAGATATAACAAGGCGTTTACAATGTAATTAGCGGGTGGACGCACGCAGCTGATGGCTCTGTCTCTGGATTGGTAATGAATCGCGGGTCATCGCTTAGTGAGCTCACGCCGTAATGGCGGCTCGAAGCTATGTCCCGTACCTTGTCTCATCGCGGCTATGTGTATCTTTATTTACTAGCGGCTAGAAGTTTTATTCTTCCAACGACTAGATTATCCTAATTGTGTTAAGGAACAACTGTTAGTATATAAAATATCAATCAAATTGTATATTTTAAAATACTTTTGTGTAACTTACCTGCATTTTCAAATTTCTTTTCCTTGTATTGGAATACAGAGACATGTTTTTCATACTAATTTTAAAACGTTAAAGCAACAGTTTTACACATTAGATTTAATTAAAACTACTCTCTAAACCTTCTTGACACTAATAAGGACAAACTATACAATTATCAGCAAAACCGGTAAAGTATTTTTCAAAATAATCGAGGACACATAGATAAACATACATTGTTATATATAGATATATTGAAAATCAAATTATTTTCAACAAATTTTAACTATAAAGCAAACAGTGTGTAATGCATATACTGTGAATGCATCGGTAAAAGCTCTAAAAGGGTGAGTTCTGACTTTATGAAGGGATAAAACTTCTTTCAGCTGGATTTCAAGTTTAGCTTAATTATGAGATTTAAAAAATATATTTAACTGTTAAAAAGACGCCATTTTAGCCTTTTTCAGACTATTTTAAATGTTCAAATGTAAGAAGAAAAATAGTGTCGACCCACGAGGTAAGCAGGGAAGTGAATACCAGTTCACTATGAATTGATTCAAATAACACTTCATGGTTTCATTATAAAAATACACATAATAAAAATAGAGAAAATATTGATTTCTCGATGAAATCCTTGGAAAACCAAATGGTAAGTTAGTTTTTCAGAATTATCTCCATTTTTATAACATTTTATTTATCAGGTATATTTCCATCCTTAACAGTACATAAATAACTTATACTTAACTATGCAAGATATCAAGTAAGTTAAGCGGTAAAAGTTATCCCCGAGTTCTAAAAGTGTGAAAGTTTCCCGCAAGGATACAGTTCCGATATTTGTATATCTGTTCCAGATTTCAATAAAACTTTCGCTGCAAACTGATCATGAAACTACTATTCGCCAGAAGAAATATGGAGAGTACGAAAGATTTCATCCATCAAGGAGGGGAAGCGTCTTGGCAACTGAAAATATCGTTCTTTAAATGAAAAATATCGCCTCTAAATGGGAAATATCGTTCTTTAAATGGGAGATATCAGTCGCCGGAGATTTTTCATTTTCATAATTGGAATTTTCGAATGAAAATCACGTCTCAATGGCCAGGAAATATTGATGTTTGATTCGATTCCAAAGTCGTTCTTTATAGATTGGATTACTAGGGTTAGAATATGAAGTGGGTTTGTTAAGTGGGTATCTTACTCGTTATATTTATTCCATTTTTTGCCGTTCTTGACCATTTTTAAATTTTATATTTGAAAAGTGAGCACAATGGAATTCGAGCCAACTAGGACCATTAAATCACTCAGAGGTATACATTTTCATCGCATGTATTTATGAGTGGGTATTCCTTTATGTACCTTTGGATAATAGTAGTTATTACCAGAGTTTTCTTTTTATGATTTGTCGTTAAATTGAACTTGTGAAAAAAAAATGATGTCTTACCTAGGTATATGGCAGTCGAGTAGGTACGTTAAAGCTCCATTGTTCACGGTGTAAGTGACGTAAAGAGTTCAATACATTTGTGTTAACTTGGAAATTCCTGGTAGAAAAAACCGTGCAAATTATGATGACATTAATTATACAAACTCTGTTTTATAAGAGATATGTTGCACAACTTTGGTATAAATATTTAGCACTAAAAAAATGGAGGATGGAATGCAGTTGGCCATAATGATAGTTGTCAATTGTAGCGAAGCCAGAAATCCATAACGGCTATCCGACACCAACCCTGTTTACCAACAGTCATGCATAGAATTGACAGGGGAAGGTGGAAGATAGATGAAATGCTGTGGAAATGAAATCCTTAAGAGGAATGGCTGCGGTGCCTGTTTCATACAAAACTGAATTTTGGATTGGAGGCCAAAATACCCAAACGGAATGATCTACTCGTATTTTTTTAATTAAAGGTTTAGTAAATATCTAGTACGGATGAGAAGTATTTTGATTTTATTTTTTAAGTATGTGACATGAAAAAAAACAATATTCATAATTTTAGAGGCAGCTTAGAAAATTATTTGCGGGTTTATCGTACCTTTTAAAAAATATATCACATTTGCTATGTAAGTATGATCACATAAATAAAAATATGAAAATAAAACATTAAAAAAAATATATATATTTCATTATACGAGTATTCTTAGATCCATTTTTTTCAATAGTAAAAAATCGAAGAACACACAAAACGTGACTAACCTTTCCAGTTGTCAAAAACAAACCACTAATCCAAAATGGCAGATAATGCATATGATAAACATACGTATACCAAAAAAAAATCGATAATCGAATGTACACAGCTCGCGAAAATTCAAAATCACCTTTTCTTTTGAACAAACCTCGTATTCTCAAAGCAGATGAGTTAAAACATTTTTTTAAATTACCGTTAGCACCTAAATAATTATTAAAGATGCCTTTAAAATCGCGAAAAATCAATTCCTTTAATGGCCGATATTTTATAAGGTAAAACAAAATAAATAAAATACTTCTCATCCGTACTAGATATTTAGTAAACCTTTAATTTAAAAAAATAGATCATTCTGTTTGGATGGGTATTTTGCCTCCAATCCAAAATTCAGTTTTGTATGAAACAGGCACCGCAGCCGTTCCCCTTAAGGTGAATGTGTTATAAATCTATGACTGGCAGAATTATAAACGACATAACCTGAAATTGGGATAAGGTAGCGTAGGACTTATACAATTTAAAACTTACAGACGAAAGAAGAAACGCCAGGAAAATAAGTTGTTGGATAAAAAATAAAGCTAATGATAAAATAATCCACGAAAATAATTAAAATAAAATAGAGTGTTACGATAGTTGCTACCTTCCATAATATTTTAATTAGTTCACCTCACAATAAGCGCTCCCGTTAAAAAAGCGTCTTTATCCATTGCACGTTGCATTATGATAAACGCCAGTACTAAATATAGACTGTGTTGCCAGAATAAGCCCTCAGACGTCTTGAGGTGTAGTAGTTTGTAAGTGAACGTCGTTGAGTGCACTGCCAAAAATATACATAGCTTTCAGCAAAGGACGTTGAACTACTCGTGCGGCGGCTGTCATCTCGGATCAATGATTATGAATTTCTAACTGACGAATGATGGCGTGACGGAATAATTAATAAAAAAATATTATACGCAGCCCGCAGCGTAAGAGTTCATGTTCATATTCTATTGGATTGTACGCTTGCTTTCATGAGCATCTTTAAAGACAATTAAACGATTATTTTACTTATTTTTCTGTTGAAAGGCGCCCGTAAATCCATCCGCATCTAAATATTTAATAGTAATAAACGGATGGACCCAGTTAATAGTTTTGTGTGAAAGTATTCTGTATTTAACAAAGTTATAATTAATTTCATGGAAGGATGCGGGCTCAGCTCAGTTCACATCACTCCGAATCGGCGAAGTTACCTACAAACACAAAATGATGAATCTTCAATTCCCTAAAACTCATTTACTGTATTGCCTGAGTACTGTTTGGAGATGTTATCCAGCATTGTTCGTGCTACATTTCCATGATGTTCTCGTGTAATCAAGATCAAAGTCAGGAACAATGGAAGACCCTACAATGACAAAGGCTTAGGGCTTAGAGAACAAGATAGAGAATCAATAAGCTTCACAAAGGTAGAAAACAAGTTGCTGGAAATCTGAGCGATTTGGAAATTGAAATCCATGAATTTTAAAACGCGATTAAGATGAAGACAGCGCTCCGGATGAGGGCTCCCGGTATTTTACGGATTCCTTTTGCAATGCCAGTGGAAGAATATTTTAGTCGTTAATTTAAACATCTTGCTATGACGCCAATAGAGCAATGATAAAAAGCTCTAATTTAAAGATCTCGGTCACCCCTCGGCTCGGGCGTGCTTTTGACAACCAAAGTTAAAGTAAATTATTCTGAGTACCGATTAAGGACAAATAAATGTTCGTTTTATCAAAACTCTGGAAGCGGTTCAAAAGTTTAAAACAAGAGTTTGTGTTTAAATTTAAAATAGTTCTAAGCTTTCAGAAGGCGTTGACATATTTTAGTTAAATTAAAGAGATTTATACAATATGCCACCCTATATTTATGCACAGTGAAGACAAATCATTTTACGAACGTGCGTTGTAAAACATTCATGCTGCGGTTCATATTAATAATATGATTATAAACCCCCTTCAACATCGTTTCACTTCTGCATTTTAGACCGGGCAGCTTTCACCCTGCAGCGGGCAACATTTTAAGATTTAGTCAGGATGTTTTAAAAATATTGGTCACTGGCAAAAAATCTTGATTTTTAATGTGATTTTGTTCAAAGTACGTGTATTCGGATTGCCAAATTCAAGTATTTATCAAATTTACGTGAGTAGATTTAAAGGATGTTAAATTAATGTGTTTTGCTTAATTATCAAAACCAAATACACGTTTGGGTTTACTTGTACCTGAGATAAGCAGATCAGAACTCGGGTATTAGACAGAGTTATCAAATGTTCTGATTAAATCATTTTACAGCCTATGATAGAAACCGCTGTAGCAAATGTGGATTCAAGGGAAATAATCTAAGATTTGTTTTTAGATTCAATTCTAAATCCCCTTTCGTTTTTAATATCAAAGAAGCTATGGTAGTTAAATAATTTTTTTTTTACTAAACCTAGTATGTTTGACAGGCATCGTTCTGGGTCCCACCCAGGCATCGTGAGTTCAATTCGTCGGCTAGATAAGTCCTCCATCACGAAACAAGCAACATCTACCGCTTACTGCGATGGTAGTAGGATATTTTCAAATATTTTCAGGTTATGTTTGGCTTTCTTTAAAAGAAAAGTTTATACCAGAATCACAGTAGCGTTTATTACCAAAGTTTCAAGCGTAGATTTACTTCGAGACGGTAATTGGAAGGTTGATTGCATTCTATCAAAGTATCAAAGCGGCTGTCTTCAGAGAAAAGAACAAAACAACCTTTAAAAAACAATTTAATTATTTTCCAGAATCGCCAAGACCTAAAAACTTTGCTGAAAGAGATGTACATAATACTAAAACCATACAAAACAGGAGTTGAGGGAAAATTTCAAAAAAAAATAAGGCATAACAGGCTCTTTAATTTCGTGTGCTTGGAATATGAATTTCTTCGCCAAGATTTCCCTTTTTAATCCATTAAAAAAGTTCATTACGCATTCTTTCATCAACCCAATTTTCTGGGTGCCATTCAATTATCTTTTGTGTTTTTCTTAATTATCAATGTTCACAGGTTTTACGTTTTCCGTAGTTGCTTTGAAATCGAAAGCTGGGCTACTTTTGGAATAATGGAGATATTTTTATAGCAACTTTACGGCATTTCCATTAGAGAGGTGTTAAAAAAAATCTTTAATATTAAGCACCGTAAAAATATTTTCAACCATCAAATTCCATAAAAAAACGTGTTTTCAAATTCTAATGTCTTTATACTTTTGGAAAGTTTTGTGTAAAATATGTTATAAGTTTATTGAAATTTTAATTTAAGATTTATAAAAATGTGACGGCTCTTCCGTATAGGGAACTGAGCAAGGTTGAAAGATAAGCTACCATCAAAGAGGTCTTTCTATAATAAACCTGCAGAACGAAGGACTATGGGGATAACATATGGGGCGGGATTCTCCAAGGGTTGTAATGCCGACGGCGATAATGATATTGAATTTTTAATAATATATAATGTATGAACAAACTGATATATGAAAAATGCTCCGTGGTAAGCTTCCAACTCCAAATTCCGATGTGGATCTTTATTTAAACCAATTAAAAGATCGTTACATAAATTTTTGATATGAAGCACGTTTAACCCATTTATTTTTCTGAACCCCAAATGCATAACCAGCTTTTCATAAAATATTTCAGAAACTATAACATTAATATTTATTGAGTGGAAGAACTAAGGCGGTTCTAAGTGGAATATCTAAGACGGAAGAGAGCTTATTATATGAAAGACATTAAGTATTTTCATGTTTTATCCGCGTAGACATATTTATGTCTCAATAAAGAAGAACACTTGTTTTGTGTTAGTTTTAACATTAGAATGCCAATAAATAGAATAACAGTAGATAATAATTTTCAACAAGGATTTCGCAACAGTTTGGTTGAAACAAATGTAAATTTATCGAGCACTTTACCGTTTCTCCAAATAAGTTCGGCAAGAGTTCATATTTTTTCAACATATTTTTGACCTGAATCGGATACTGTTTATACCAACATATCAATAATAATGCTCGGTTAATTTTTGTAGCGCTATTTTGGTAAAATTTTAACCTCAGAAAGAAGTAACGCTAGGGCACTTAATTTCCCCTCCTTTTCCACCTTCCCCACCTTCCCCATCTTTTCCCCATCTTCCCCACCTTCACCACCTTCCCCACCTTTCCCACCTTCCCTACCTTCCCCACCTTCCCCACCTTCCCCACCTTCCCCACCTTTCCCACCTTCCCACCTTCCCCACCTTCCCCACCTTCCCCAACTTCCCACCTTCCATTATGTTTTATCACACTACTTCAATTTAAAGAGGCCTTAGAATATTAGGATAAATGGTAATTAAAAAAAATAGTTATTATTAAAATATATATATATATTCGAGGTCTAAAACAGAGCCTGCTACAAATGTCAAATATATAATACGAGTCCTAGCCTCTTAACAGCTGTGATTTTTTCAACCCTCATTAAAATTCCGGAAGCATGTCACTTTATGAAAAAAACGTCGGAATGCCTATTAAATCGTAACATTAATATTTGGTGTCTATGTGATGTTTAACACGTGCAAGTTTTTTTGGGGTCGTATTTAGTCAAATGGAGGAGCGGTACAACTAAACCGAGGTATTTATGATCTTCCTTAATAAATGTGATGTATGGGGTGGTTAATATACATAACTGTAGAGGATGCGTTGAACTGCAATGGTTACATAATTTGAAAATTAATAAGTAAGAACTTCATTTTTCAAAATAATTTATTTAACGTTCTTCAATATGACATTGATGGAATTTAGCACGTTTTCATACTTATTGTTTTGGGCGTCATTGCATTTACATCATACTCGTACATTGGTTTGAATCGAAATGATATCAATTTATTGGAAGGTTTGCTCCTTGGAAAGGATTGTTTTAATATGTTTTTAGTTGATAAGTAGTAGAAATCTTTCTGTTTGAACTCATTATCTTAGAATAATGTGATTTTTTTTTCTTTATTAGTCCTAAGGTTAGGTTAGGCTTATGAAATCATCTTGTCGACAGCTGTGGTGAGGTTATAAACAAGGAACAAACAATTAAGAGTCAGTGGCGTAGCTAGTACAGATTTTGTGGATACCAAAAAATAAAAATAAACAGTTATTTCGTTCATTTGTTTGTCCTTTGGTCGCCTGCAAAAATAAGTATTTCAAGCAGTATTTTTATATTACGTAGTACCAAAGAAAATTTAGAATTCAAACAAGAACTACTAGGGCCAAGAAGTGCTGTACGTGCTCGTTTATGTCATCAAATGACACGTCTTCATAAAATTCATTCTATTTGGGAGGCCCCATACCCATACCACGACTCCGGGAAACATTCATTGGATAACAATAGGTCAATCCAAGTGGTTTGCTACGGTAGGGAACTTAGCAGGGGTGCCCGGGTTTATGGAGTGAGGTTTGTCTAGGTATTGACGGTGGATGCGTATACCCTCAAGCTGCGTGGTGAGCCGGACAAAGAGAGACCCGTTGAGGGAGACTACTTGACCTTCCTAGCTGACGTAAATCGAGCATCGTTTTGTATCGCAGTGGGAAAGATAGATAAATACGTCTGTCATTCCTGGACACACTGATCCCCTGATTCCTACCCACCCCTCACAACTTTTTCTTTCCCAGAACTTCCTCTTTTTCCTTTCCTTAAAAAGACCCTAATTATTTTCCCGAGAGCCTCTCATATGGAGTTAATGTAAAAAGAAAATATTATGGTCAGAAATATAACATTAACAATTTTAGAAAGAGAGAATACTAAGCTTTCTATTTAAGATTAAAAATTTACCACAGACGCTACCGAATAATTTGAAAAAAATCTATGAAGCCACAATTAGCATTCGAATAATATTGTTCGAGGTTTGTCAATTTTTTTATAATTATTTTTACATGAAACCTAAAAAAATGAAGTGATAATAACCTTTATAATACGTTTATTTAATTAAATATGTATTTTTGTTTCGCATAGAGTGGTAGTATTTACAAGAAAAAAACTTCATCTTTATTTGCTTCCAAATCGCTAACGTTTTTAATATTAAAATTTATGAATCTTTCATCAGCTTTCAAAAGAGAAGAGAAAAAGAAGAGGAAGGTGAGAAAGTACCTGTCTATTCAGATCTGATCACCAAACATAGCTAAAGTAATTTCAAATAATGTTTCGATGCTAATTATTAACACAAAGTTTTTTTTCTTTTCGGATCAATCAATACATTTTCATTCTTTTATGTATTTTATGCAACATCGTTTTAACTTCAATCATCATTAGAGGGGACTTCCACCAATACATCTGCTGAGAATTCTAAGTAAGGCTTAAGTGCGGTCATGGATTTTAATTAATTTATGAAGCGCCATGCATCGCCCGGGAAGACGGCGGCAGGGGTAATTAAATAAATCATAAGCGGATGTGACGTATGAGCCGCTTCATCAGGATTTATGGGCCAGGTTAGGCTAGCCAGGTACCCCCAAGGTACTAAGGTTTTATCTATTCTTGTCACAATAAATTTATTAAATTATTCCGACGTGTTTTATGGACAGTTCGTGGAATATGCGGCGAAAACGAGAAGGTCATAAACAAACTTGTGTGTTATTTTCTTCGAAGAAGATCTTTATACTAAAAACCCAACCTTGTTAAAATAAGGTTTATATTTTGAGGTATTTTAAAATATTAATATTGATAATTCAATAATATATTAAAATATTATTATTTATCTACGTCACATTCTTAAAGCTGATTTGACGAAAGAAAATTAATTAGATCAATTTCCTAGTGGTAGGTTGGTGGATGGGTTTGGTGGAAAATAGTGGATAAATAAATCTTCGAGAACTGTATTATTTACTATACGAAATAAATATTACTTGTCAAAAATGTGGAGATCTAGAGAGAATGCTATAAGAAAGGGACGCCTATAAAACGTGGAAGTGAATGGTAGAAGAAGTCGGGGACGACGGAGGAAGATAGCACGATCAAGTGAATAAAATTCTATTTTCAATTATTAATTATTTTTATTGAGATTTAAAAACCTCATTGTAATATTTAATGATTGATGAAAATAATATTAACATAACCTAAATGAAAGATCAAACCGGACGAAAGGACAGAAACTAAAAAGATTTCAGTCGCATCTGGGACTCGAACCCAGGTCCTCTACCTATCCGGGGCAACGCTCAACCTACTTAGCTAATGAGACCAGTTCAATTTGTGTCATCTTCATCGATATCGTATATCAAATTCAAGATTTGTGAATAATATTTTCCATTTTTAATCTCATATTTTTGGCAGCTATTTTTATGATGTTTACAAAGTTTTACCCGAACTCGTGTCCCAGATGCGACTGAAATCTTTTTAGTTTCTGTCCTTTTGTCCGGGTTTCATCTTTCATTTAGGTTATGTTGATTTTATTATCTTCAATGATTGAATAAAATTCTCCCTCTAAAGATGAGAATTTCTCAATTAGGGAGGTATTAATTAAAAAAAAGAAACTGAAAGGATTACATAAATAAACTATGTATAGTACTGTTAATACAAATATTAAATAATTCTTAAAGAATAAAAAAAACATGATTCGGCCACGTCAAGAGTTATGGGAATAAAAGAAGAGTATGTATAATACGATGTATGAATGTGAATGAAGCAAGAAGTGTGTGCTAAGACAGAGTTATGTAGTGACTATCCTCACTGCCGAGAAACGACGTAGTGGCAAGTTATTCAGTTATATATGAAAAATAACGAAAAATTGACTTTCGTTTGTATTTCTAACAAAATAAGGTAGTTATTGCCTCAGAATAATCTGTTTTGAGTTGTATTGCACAAGCCATAACATATTAGACTCACGCCAAGCACAGAAAGGTAGACTAGCCCGAGAAATAGTTTGCTTTATACTTTCCGTCAATAAAAGCCTCACCGTGACAATTCAAAGCATTTTTTAAGCTCCTTAGATTTTCGAGGGAGATAAAAATGTCACATTAAAATAAAATATCCCCGAGCTTATTGAAACGTGAAATACAGAATTCCGAAAAACATTTTGGTAGAAGAATTTAGAATATTTTTAGTAATGTAAGAATGATTTTATATCAGTAAATTAACTTGATAGCAAATAATGACATTATAAACAGGAATGTTCCGTTGGTTAAAAGCATATCGATATTATTAATTTAAGAACTGGTTGATCCGACGTTTTTTTTGTGACACCTCTCAAGAGCGTCCCTATATGTGTAGGTGGGTTAAGGAGGGGGCTGTAGGAAGGGATTTATTAATGCAGGGCTCGAAGAGGCCCGAATTAAATGTAGGAGGAAAGACAAGATGCGGTGGATTGCCAGGTGGATAGAAGTTAGATCACGTGTTGATCGGATCTAGTTCGATGCTCACGAGATACGACTTAGTTCCTTTTCAAGATTTGTTTAGTGAAAAGAAATAAGAAAATATATGTACACATTTATTTTACAAGAATTTCCAATGTACCTGTATCTTTCTCAACTAAAATCGAAAATCAAATTTCCTGGGTAACGAATAACTAAATACATTTTTTTTAAAACTCCTCCTACCGTCAATGTAAGCGGAAAATATTATTTGTGCAATAACGATTACACTTAGCTAGCAGTGGAATTGTATCCACGACGGCTATCGGTGGAAACCCGACGTATTTGACAACCGTTTGACTGATACGTTCATAATTTCGTGAAAAACGTGTTTTTAAAGGTGTAGATAAACACGAACAATACTAATTTATTCAAACGATTGGTAACTTTGTGGCGTCATTATTAATTAAATAATAAAAAAATGTACTTTGTTTACACCACTTTTATAAAAATAAATACATTTCTCTACATGTTTCGACAGCAATGCTGTCATCCTCAGGAATATATAGTATTAATATTATATGAAAGTAGTGTAAGCAAAGTACATTTTTAATTATTGAACTAATAATAATTTTGAAACTGGAGCAAGGCGATCCGAGTTGTCAGTACTGAATTCTAGTCACCCAATTGCCAACCGAGTGGCTTACCCACCGTGGCTTCGGCGATTTATATTTTTCTGAAGATTTTAGGAAGCTTTCTTTCATTTGAAAACCAATCTTAACTTAATTAGATCAATAAGAAAATATACGACCAAACATGGAATGAAAACAAATTGTAGTATTTTTTCATCTAAACTTTCTTTGCGAAGTAGTTATAGTATAGTTTTCTGCTTACTTTCGAAGACAGATAGGTGACAGATTTTCTAGTGCGTGTATAAAAAAGCGCGAGCAGAATGAGGGAATAATATTAAAATATGAGCCCAAACTTGAGCACAAAAAACAGTCTCGATATTATTTATGCAGTGATTTTTTTAACGATAACAACATAACTGTCAGCGAGGATTTTTTGGTCTAGAAAATAAGCAGATTCATCGTAAATTTTTACTAAATATTATAACATTTGATTTATGCTTCGATTTTTTTGCCCAACATTAAAGGAATTTTCTTTTCCACATAGCACAATAATTGCTATACGTAATTGATTAGTCTGTAGGTTTTTTTTTATTCTTATCTCTTTATACTTATTTATTATACTATACTTAAATTATCTGATATTCGTATAAAATTATTACTTTTTTTCCTGTCTCTTTATACTACATTAATTATTCTGCGGTACTTAAAGTATCTGTAATAATATATGTTTGATTTATCTTTAAATTTTTTATATCTCTTCATACAATTCTATTTTTATTTTTTTTATTTCTCGGTAAATATATATATATATATATATATATATATATATATAATGACATTTAATGTGAAGTAAACTTGTTAATTTTACTGTCCTAAAATGGGATTTTTTCCTACAGCCAAAGTTTTCTTACTTGTCTTTATTAAATAATTTGTATTACAAATAAATAAATATTGGTATTATTACCACCAAAATAACACATCAGTATTACAATTCTAGGTTACGCCAACTTTTGAATTATTTTATTTCATGTTTTCTTATTGTTTACAATGTTTTGAATTAAAGAGATGTTTTCAACCATTTATATTGGACTAGCAGTTATCAACAATATTGAAAGAATGAAAAATGTAGAACAAACAATTTTGCAGTAAAAATTTTGTTTTTTCGAAATTTTGTTGGATATTTCAAAGCTTCATAGCTCATGATGCATCGAAGAAGCAAGCCACAAATCATTGATTGATAGAAATTAAAAATAAAAAGCTTGAATTGTGTGAAGTTTTTAGTGTGATTTTATGTTAACAATTATAATTATTTAAAGATAATGAGTTGATATAAAAAACGGCTTAACAGAAAACAGAAATTAGTTATGAATATTTCTGTTATTTTAATAGACTGAATGGAATCGATATCAAAAGGCAGTGCTACATAAATGATATTAACTAAAGGTATCTTGTTAACTTAGGGGGATTTGCGGAAGGCATTTGAAATAACAAGAGATTTGGAATTGGCTAGCCATATTCTTAGAATAATTACAATCCGTGTGCTTTGAATAGTTAATAGACGATATTAAATACGGATACACGAACATCAACTGGTACTCAATACTTGTATAGATTCTAAACACTGATCCCGTTCCTGTTTGCCCTAGAAATAATATCAGCTGTAATACCGAGACATCATGAGAATTCATCGTACCGAAACTAAGCCAATTACAGGAACGTTACTGTGCTATCGAACAATACCATGTAATATGTCTCAATAAGAGGGATATCTGATGTTCCTCGATTCATGTATAATAGAGGTATACTATAGTGCAATAATAATAGGCAGTTTGCTAAATCACACGTTTGAATTGCCTAATTAGGAAAGAAAATTAATAATTCATTTTAACTTATAAAATAATATTTTGTATTATTTTAATTGGAATCTCTGGACTAGTCAGAATTTAACTTCATACGATGTTGAAAAAAAAACAGTTTTCGTTTTTTCCAACGGAAAAATAAATATACATATATTTATTTTTTTCACATTAATACCCCATAAGAGTCCCAACCATCTGGAGCCAGTGAGACTATGGCATCCCCAAGTGGGGAATGTTGTGAGGCTGAAGGTAGTATGGAGGGGAAGGAGAAGGAGGAGAGGAAGGTGGGAAAATACCTGGCTATTCAGATATGGTCACCAAATACGTCTAAAGCCATTTTAAGCGACGTTTCAATTCTGAATGGTGGTCTTTCACCAGGGCGATACTGAGAGTATCTTCCACTCTGGAACGTGCGCAAATATACTATATATTATTTTATGTTAATTAATTATGAAACAGCACAAATTAATTAAATAAAATTAATGAGTCATTATTAATTTATTTTTCTCTGAGCCTTCTGTGTCGAGATAAAAATAACCCTATCATATTGGCTCCTTGTATGGTAGCGTAACTTCTTCTTACGGTGACCTCTCAAATCTGAAGTTGGCTGTCATCAGGACATTCTCCACCCTACGGCCGCAGCTCAAACAGTTCTGCAGATCTGCAATCGCACACGTCACCTAGGTTTCGAAAACACGTGCTTCTTCAATTTTTGTTCCAAGAATAACAATTTCGCGTTTGTAAATTTTCGAGCAATAATTATAACGCAATTGTTCCGTTAAGTGTTAGATTTTATCGACTAATATTATAAAAGCCAAGGAAAATATTTTAGATTTTGAACAGATGCCTTCAGCGGAAAATGAGTAAATTAAAAAAAAAATGAAAATAAGAATGATTTGAAATGTGATTCATTTTTCGTTCAGAGATGCAATTTACGATTGACCGATAAAGCAAGTGAAAACCTCGGTAAAATAATCTTGCGCAGGAAATTAATTTCCTGCCAATCTGCGCACGTTCTGGAATCGCTTTGCGGGTTGTACAGTACATTCTATATAAAGACATACCGCAGAAAGCTCCATTGTAACTTCTCCATCTTTTTCAAAACCAGAAACTATAAGTAAAGCAGATTTAGAAATAATGGATTCCGTAGATATAAACTCATACATTACCACTCTCCTCTTCACCAAATTAAGTAGGTTCTCTCTTCACTAAGTTAATAAAGGATACTCTTTAGTCTTTTGGGGTAAAAATCCAACTTAAACTGTAAATTTTAATGCATTTGAGACGGGGTTTCTTTAAATGCATTCTGGGATAGAAGTTTCTTAAACTCTTAGAATAGTATATATTAACAGAAACATTAGCGTAAACTATAGATAAATTCAATTTTAGTGATCATTTTAATTTGCTGGGGGCCAAATATGATGGTACTATTTAATTGGGAGGAAAAACCTGAAACGCATTAAAACAAATGCACTTTAGTATTTTAATTGTTTTTCATTCGTTGAAAATTTTATTCACTGAAGTTATATCTCGACAGTAATATTATATAAAATCTAATAGTATTTACTCCTTTTTGTAATAATACATTTTACTCTAGTAGTATTTCTGGGTTAAGGCATCTATTTTCAACTAGCGCTGTCATTTCAATCAGCAGTAATGAATCTAACGCAAAACCATAAAAAATATACGTGTATTCATTTTAATTTGTGCATTGTGATAATTGTTTACTGGATTTTTTTTTCTTTTAAAGCTTGTATACACTCGGCAATAGTAAAGTAAGTACTTCGTAATTTTGGTAAAAACGTTCTTTTTTTAGTCACAAATTATATAAATCTTTCAAATACCTTTCCGAAATCAGTTTTAAGATGAGTTTCAATAAAGGAGTTACTTAGAACACTTTAAATAATTTAATTAAAATTGACCTTTATATATCAAAGAACATTCCAACATGGAGCTATAAAACGGCGATTTGTAATAAATGTTAATCTATGATAAAGGATTAGAACTTACTTGCTAAACTTAGAGCTTTGTGAAGTAAAACAATTTCTTTGTAAAATAACAAATGAAAATACTTTTGATATAGTACTTTGCGCTCGGCGCAGGGACTGGCTTCAAAGGTATTTATTATTGAGTAAAGTGGAAAGTTTTTCTCAATAATTAATCTCATTTGGAATGTCAAAAGCTTGAAAAATAAAACTTCAATCAGTTCAAAAATTGGCTTTGCTCGGACAAAATCTTTGACAAAAAAGGTAAATAATTTTTTTTAAATGGGTGTCGCATTTTTTGATCAGGTTCATCTCCTTCAATCAAAAAAACTAATTTCCGCTTATATTATATTATAATGTTTAAGTAGCTTTACCATTAATCTGACACACGAAACTGTGAAGTCTTTCCAAATGAATTTTTGATAAATTTGCTACTAGTTCATTCTTTTAGAATTTTACTTACGCCGTTAAGAGAAACGGTTGCGTGGACTGTTTCATACAAAACATAATTTTGGATTTGAGGTCAAAATACCATCCAAAACTGAATTATCTTTTTTTGTAAATGAATTTAAAAATATAATTATAGGTATATAAATATACACTAATATCTACATGTTTCCAAAGCGATGCTTTCATCATCAGGAATGTATGAATTCAAATCTTTTTTGATAATATTACTATTTTTCAATTAAAAGTATAGTGAATTTCTTGTACGGATTAGTTTGTTTATTTATTTTTGTTTTAAATCATGAAATACAGGCCAATCGATTTTTCATGATTTTATTATTTGTGGGTTAATTTAAAAAAAAAATATTTGTCATATTTGCCATGTAAATATGATTACATAAAATAAAATACAATCAAAACATCTTTAAAAAAAAATCATTTTTTCGGGTCGATATTTTATATCGCGAGCATGTATGGCTAATTTGTATTCCAACATAATTGAGTCATTTTTAATTAAAATTAAAACCCATTATAATCTTTATTTTAACACTTTTTAATTTCTTATTTTATAATTCATTATGTTGTACACCGGTAAATTGTTTTGTGTGAAACAGGCCGCGCAGCCGTTCCTCTTAAGTTAGAATCCTCAGAAAACGAACCTAAATAAAAAATCGAAGAACACACAAAAACGTGACTAACCTTTCCAGTTGTCAAAAACAAACCACTAATCCAAAATGGCTGATAATGCTAACATATGATAAACATATGTGTACAAACATAAAAAAAAATCGATAATCGAATGTACACAGCCCGCAAAAATTCAAAATTCACCTTTTCTTTTGAACACACCTCGTACATTATTTAATTATAGAATGATACATTATATAGGTATTAACCGTAACCTAGTTCTCTAATACGGATTACCTCCAACTAATATAATTAATATTCGCAAAAAGCATTTACTTTTTGGCTTGCAGTAATTATAATATAAGCACATAAATTTGTTTTAAACCACATCATTTTACGAAAGTACTCTTTCTTCTTCAGAACTACATTATATATATAGTTACAAAATAATGACATACATTGATGATTATTTTGACGGAGTCAACCAAAGGGCTATGCAAATATCAGAATCACGGAACACAGGTTGTTTAAATTATAATTTTTTTTTTACGTGAATACCGCACAAGAGTCCTAACTGCTCCCAACCTTGGCCTCCATGAGCACAAGAACACAAGTGTCCCAACTGCTCCCCACCAACGGCCTCCATGGTCGAGGGTCGAATCCGAAGATCGCGGGTTCAAATCCCGGCGTGCGCAAGTAAATTATATTTAATTAATTTGTGCTGTTTCACAATTAATTCATTTAAAAATAATATATAGTATATTATATAATATATAGCACGTTCCAGAGTGGAAGATACTCTCAGTATCGCCCTGGTGAAAAACCACCATTCAGAATTGAAAAGTTGCCTGAAATGGCTTTTAGCCGTGTTTGGTGACCAGATCTAAATAGCCAGGTATTTTCTCCACCTTCTTCTTACCCTTCTCCTTCCCCTCCCCAATTCCTTCAGCCTTACAACATTCCCCAATTGGGGATGTCATAGTCTCACTGGCTCAAGACGGTTGGGAGCAGTTGAGACTCTTGTGCGGTATTCATATAAAAATAAAAAAACCGCCTGGAGCCAGTAAGAGAATGGCATCCCCAATTGGGGAATGTTGTGAGGCTGAAGGTATTGGGGAGGGGAAGGAGAAGGGGAGAGGAAGGTGGGTAAATACCTGTATATTCAGATCTGGTCACCTAACTCGGCTAAAAGCCATTTCGACCAACTTTTCAATTCTGAATGGTGGTCTTTCACCAGGGCTATACTGAGAGAATCTTCCAATCTGGAACGTATATATACGAAATAAAAACAAAAATTTCAAAATTTGCCAATCATCTCATTTCAACCTATCATATTTTTAGTAAGTATACAGGGGTTCAAATTCTTCATCATAATAATAAAGGCAAAATATTAGATAATTTTCTGAATTTAGAAGCACTCCAAATCAGAAAATCAGTAAATAATAAATCTAGTCTATTAAATATCCAAGTAAATTTATCGTATAGTCCTCTTCTAGATATTTATCCAGTCAACCGCTCAGTTGTTCCGAAAAAACCCCAATTTCCTCGTCCCCTTTTGGTCGGTTCCCACTCCAACACTTAAATATTCATGTATGTCTGTCATTATTTAATATCTTAGATTAGTCTTAACATAGTCCTGACGAAGGAAGGGTACTTTCGAAACCGTTAAATCAAATTAAATTGAAGTGTTTTAAATTCATGTCTTTATATTATAATATGTTAAAACTTGCTTTTAACAACATTAAGGCCACGAAAGATCTTTTACGAAAGGCTTTTAGTTTATTTTATATTTGTAGGGAGTTAATGAAAATTCAAAACATTCAGATATTTCCCTTTCGTTAAAAGCTTTCCGGCGTCCAGCTTTGGACAAAGACCTCTTTCAATTTTTTTCAGATTTGCCATTTCTTGGTAACTCACATCCATCCGAAGCCTGCAGTTCTATTAAGATCGTCACCGCTGCTTCTCTTTCACAACCAAGGACGCCATCTGACAATAATGTAATTCCAACGGTTATCTTTAAGTCATGCTACATTCCCAGCATAGTTTCACATTAGGTTAGAGATTGTGATGAAAATTTTGGCCACAATAGTGCGGGTTGTTTCGAAAAACTTGGAGGATTCATCGAATTTAATATTCAAGTTCTATGGAAGCTCTATTCAAGTTTTGTTATTATTCAAGAACCGTAAAATAACTGGCGCATAATGTCATAATAACCGAACTTAAATAGGTTTATGAATAGGTTTCGAGAAATAATCCGCCCATAGACTTGCACCGTAGTATCGAATCATTTTTCTATATTCCTAAAGTGTTAATAATATATTTTTATCATTTGTCACACTGATCTGATTAAAAAAATCTCCTAAGAGAGAGATTATTAGAAGAAGTAGCTGAATATCTCAGCGAGTTTACCTGAAAACTGAATATCTGAATGAACACCTGAATCCTCATACCGTACGCAATTTAGTCTCATCCGTGCAGCAACTATAATATTAGACTTTTAAGAGGAACATGTTGATATATTTGATTCTATGTGGGCGGCGCGGCAGTGGGAATCAATGAAATGGCAATTAACCTGGATATGCAAAACTGGTATCCAACTCGGAAAACTGTTGTCTTTAATAATTATTATTCCAGACAAACACTTTTTACTCCGCAACTCTCTGTACTGCAATTTTCATATTTATTTTATTTTTCTAGTTTTAATATCAGCATTTGTTAGCGTTTAACTAATAATCGTACATACATCTCATCCTTTCAAATATGGTATAAATAATGAGAGATAATAAAGTATATACTCGTACACCAAATCAGTGTTCAGAGCTTTGAAATATAGTATACCATGAAGCCTTCTACCCCGGGGATTATTCGATCTACGGCCCTTCAAACAGTTGTATTTATTCACACTCTAATCTCCCTGGTGTACAAGGCTCCTTCAATTTTCTCAATCTTGAGCTGCATGGAGAGCTGCGGACACCGACGTTCCCGACACCTGTGAGATTTGTTCACTCCAACGTATTGGTGAACTTCTGCTTCTCCTGCTTTCCACTTTGCCAGTGACCATAAGCTTCTACAGGTTAGAATACTCGGTTTGGTGAGCAACTTGTCCAAAATACCCGAGGACACGCCGTAAGAACACAGCGTAAAGAAATTTGTGGAAAATCAGCGCTCGTATGAACTCATTTTAGTGTTCTTCCTTATTCTTCCGTTCCTGGCATATTTTCTCATCCAAATCTTTTTCATTTCTGTTTCACAGCCTCTGTCATTACTTATAGATCAGCCTAGGTATATGAAATTGTCCACCGTTTCCATCTACGAGACTGTTTGTTCTCACAAAGGTGTTTGCCCTGTCGATCATCATTAGTTTTCTTTTGGCTTTTATAAAACAATGATACATTGTACCTGCGTCAAACTAAATCGAAACAAATACATTTACGGAAATTATACTTAGTTGCACGGGGTTAAAATCATAGTCACCTACTGAACGAACTTCAAATCGCCACTTAATATTGTATTTTTTTCACCACCCGTCGAATTAAATAATACTGTAGGTGTCCGGAGAAGGGATTAAAATAGAATCAAAGATTAAAATATAAGTATTTATTTTCCTGATGTTCTGTGAGGGTGAGAGGTTCTGTGAGTCAGTCTACCGAAAGGTCACTGATTAGTGATCAAACGTCCTTCGAAATAGTTTAAGCATGGTTTACATATATGTATGTATGATTTACAATAAGCAGTATTGATTGAAATGGATATCAGTTATTGGCGATCCACGATATTCATGAAATAAAAAAAAACTCGTCGGTAAATTCCAACTTGTCAAAGGCATTTGATAATGATGAAAACTACATTTTACGTAGGTTTCAGGACATATATCCAGCATAATTTTGTATACCTATCTGTGGGAAATTCAAATATTTTCTGAAAGGAATTAATGCTAAAGTAATCGATAGTTTCTGCTTGTATTGAAAAACTTGAAAATTTTTTTTTAACTACTATAATATTTTCATTAAGATGTTTTCTGTAGTCTCTAATTATTGTGTTTAAAGATACATATAATACATGTTTAGTCAACATTAAAATATATTAGCAAGGGAAAATTTTTAGGGAAACTGCAATAAACAAGCAAAAAATAACACACTAATGATTAACGCTAAAGTTCTCAGTAACACATGTTACTGCTTTTATTTATAGTTAAAAAAACTATTATTATTATTAAATTAATGAAGAATTACTTTACTTACATCACTTTTTTAATATGTAAATATCAACACGTTTCGAAATCAAAGCTTTCTTTATCAGGATAAACATTATATGAATCTTCTGAAAATTTTCTTAATTAATTTAAAAAACGTTTATTTACAACAACAAAAAAATCTAATAGGTAATTACTATTTCGCCTTCCGACTTATCAAACTGTGGAGAATACACTCACAGACGATCTATTTATACTGTTTCCATGTAGGTACTCATAATGAAACTCATGAAGTGTTTTCATTTTTATTATCAATGCTTTTATTAATTTTTGAGTAAATTGTGGGTTATTTTAATGGTTATTAATTATTCTGTAAAGTTTCCCTACTTACGGTTTATAAAATAATAAGGTTTAAATTTGACTAAAGGTTATAAAGATGGTTATGATTAGCGTTTCCAAATTAATATTTATTTTGAATGCAGGGGAATTTTTTCCCCTGCATATTAATCCTTGTATTATGGTCTAAAATTGATCTCGGCTTGAATATGTATAGAAGTGGTGAACAAATAATATTATTTTGTTCATTTATGGTAAGCAAACAACTCATGTGACCATTGGTGCAAAGATTTATAGGTCGTGTCGAATCTCGTAAAAAAAACCAGTAACCCAACAGCCAATTTAATAATAACAAATAAGAGTTCAACAAAATAAACAACCAAGAAATAGAAAATAATATTAACATAACCTAAATGGAACATGAAAACCGAAAAATAACTACAGAAAATAAAAAGATTTCAGACGCATCTGGGACTCGAACCCAGTACCTCTGCCTATCCGGGGCAACTGCTTAACCCATTTTTAATCGGAGAATAATATTGACAAATCTTGAATTTGAGATATGATATCGATGAAGATGACATAAACTGAACTGGTCTCATTAGCTAAGTTGGTTAAGCGGTTGCTCAGGATAGGCAGAGGTCCTGGGTTCGAGTCACAGATGCAACTGAAATCTTTTTATTTTCTGTCTTTTTTTTCGTTTTCATGTTTCATTTAGGTTACGTTAATATTATTTTCTACAATGATTAAATTGAGGTTTTTAAATCTCAATAAAAATAACTAATAATTAAAAATTGAACCAAGAAGTACTTTATTTAGTATTTTCCTATTTGATATTTTATATATTTAAAATAACTTAAAATTTTAATCAATCTCTTTGGCAATTTTCAGCAATGTCCGTTTTTTTTTAGGTTTAATTATTATTTTTGTAATCTTTTAAAAATGTTAAACGAATATATTACAGAAAAAGCAAAACACTGTGTGCATACTTTTAATATTTCGATTAGTTTAATAAATTAATAAAGAACAGTAAATTCCCCGTTCTCGCCTATATACTTCACGTCATTCCACCATATATACTGGGTTCAAGAGTAGGCAAAGGAAAAATAAATAAAAAATAACCACACCCTCTACAGTTAAATATTCTGAAGTCGGGATAGAAAGTTTCGCCGAGTGTCGATGTCAACTGCTTATCTCGACCAGAGTCGGTACTTATTGAAAACGTGCCCCGGGGCAGTGCCGCCATTGCCTACGACGTTTTTGCGAAATTGACTTCCCGAGTTGCTAAATCGTTGCGATTTTCACGTCACAGCATTTCAGTAAGTGTCTTTGGATTTGGCAGTTGAATGTGTAAAAAAAAAACCTAAAAATATATGATGTCGAACGCTATTCTTGAAGCATCTTCCAAAAATACATATTTGTAACTCGGCACACTCCCCATGTAAATGTCCTGCATTAACACATACGGAAACCATTAAACGTCTTGGTCCATACTTCAACAAACTAATACAATGGGATGGACATATATATTTGGTAATATGAAAACTAAACAGATTGAACTACTTTTTCAAAAAACTTGAGAATTATTATAAACATCTGCTACACATGCTAGAAAAATATATACTTCGCACTAGCATAATCCATAGTGGAATATGGCATCATTGCTTGTGGGTTTGCTAGTAAAGGGTATATTGACATACTGTTTTAAGCCCAGAAATCCTTAGTAAAAGTAATTCTTAAAGTACCAATACAAACACCCATTTCAACAAAATTTAAAAAATCGCCAGTGCTGAAAATACAAAATTTTTTTTTTTTATTTATTAGTAATTTTTTTAATACAAATATGTATATAAACATAGGTACAAACGTTATAAACGTTTATTTTTGTATATTTTTTTATATTCAATATTTGAATACATTCGTATAAATTTATGTGTATTGCATACTATATATAAGAAATCCCACACATTCAAAACTTATCTCTACAATAATAAAAACACTCGCAATACTAGAACTAGTACAAGACATGCATATTAACTGCAAATACCCAAAATAAACGCATCATTTGAGTAAAAACATTGGTTTACAATTATTCTCCTACATAATTTAAAACATATAATAATAATAATAATAATAAATGTTTAATCCGGTATGTGGGGAGGTTAGTGCAGTCCCACACATTCCATATAAAATATACATGCAATAGTTATAGAAAAATATACAAAAATTATAAGACAGTAGTATGGTGATACATCACAACATAAAACAAAAATTAAAATAAATAAAGAAGAATTTAACTAAATAAGTATATGAAAATAAATCCTTTAAGGTGCTGCGGCATTTATATTATGAGGGGACAATATATTTGTCCAGTATGCGTCGATGCTGGAGGCTGGGCTGAGGCGGGCTTCCATGATGAGGATATTCCTGGAGCTGTTTATTCTTTCCCTCATTCCAGCCACCCTGGATCTTATAGACTTGATCTTATAGACTTGCACAATACAAAATAATATATGGAACTGGTTGCAATCCTCCTAAAATGTAACATTTTTTCTTATTTAAACAAATTCTTATATTTGTGTTAAATTTAAATTAAATTAATTTATTATTATTTGTGTTGGATTTAAATATATTGATAATTTAAAATAGTTTTAATTTTGTTATTTTAAATCTTCCACCGTATTAAATTAATTTACAATGTCCTCCACACCCCACGGGGAACTCCTAGTGTATAGACCAGTATACATTTTCCTGTAATAAAAAAAACATCTTTTGTAAAATAAAAATAAATAAATTTTTTTATTTTTTTATTACAAAACGTTTTTGATGATTTTTAGAAAACGGTAAACATTCATAATACATTCCCAAGCCACATCGTACTAAAAATTTAAAGGTTAGAATTTGAACTTTTTTACATTTGTCATTTCCTGCAGAATAAATCTCAAAATTGTCTCAAAAAGAAAATAACACTTCGCGCTGTAGTATATCGTATAGTGACAATTTATTTGAACTACAGAATACACATTGTAATCGGAAAAAAGGTAATTAACTGCTTAATTTATCCCTAAATATATATATATCCATTGATTCCTAATTGACGAAAGGGAAAGTAACAATGTTACCAATGTATTCGTCTTCCTACACATCTAGTAATTGCTCGAATGTCATTTGACCAGTAGTCGTATTTTTCTTACGAGTTTTTTAAGTAGTCTTTTGTATTTGCTCGAAAATACATAACGGCATATTTTGCATCAGTTGATCACCTTTGTATTGTCTCATTGCAAATTTCCATTTAATTTAAAAATCTTTTTGTAGGGTTCAAGCATTTGTAATGTTTTTTTTTCTGATTATTCATAGGAGAATAAATTTTAATTTAAATCTTGTTAAAGACAAATAAGTTCCAAGTTTATTTAACGGTTTAAGAAGACTCATGTAAACATTAGAATACACTTTGACCTAATTAAGAATTAAGAGAGGACTTCACTTAAATTGCGTTAGATCTTAATTAATTTCGAAAATATTATTACCTAATAAAATACTAGCCCCAGTCTCGCGTAGGAAGGTCGAAAGAGTGTCTTATTACGGGATGTCAGATGAATTAAATATTAATTCACGCCTTGAAATCTTCTGGAGGAAAGATAAGCAAAGTATTGTTGGGCTAACCAGCTCTTAGCCAGTTAAATATTCCGCCAGGGGTGGCGCAGGAAGCGGACAGAAAGGCAGGGGTAGACTTAGTATTCCGCAGACGCCGGATGATATTTTGCCAGGATCCCCTATCCTGCTTTATCGAGCATTTTAAGAATCCTAAGGGAATTATTCTGACGATAAACAAGCTCATAATTTGGGCGCTCTCGTACATTTTAGAGATGCGTTTTTTGTTTACGTTTAAATTTTTTTTGAAATGTTTAGTGAGTGCTTTGAAACCCGGAAATAAAATTAATATCAGTACCCACAATGTTAAATACAAAATTAATTAGTTAATTGCTGCAGAAATAAATACGCTAATTAAACCTGAATCTCTCACACACGTCTCGTACTCTTTAAACTTTATTTGAAAACAATTCCAAACTAGCAACAATTTGTGTTTGTATTGTGACGACGTTACGTCAGAAAGAGAACAGGTTACCATAAAACAGTGGGTTATTAGGGTGTACCGTTTTGCCGTAGAATTTGTCAGAGAATACCCTTTCAATATTGTATCAACTCAGTGGCAGAGCTGCTATTATTGGCTCTGTTTCACAATAGCTGCCACAAAACAAGTCGAGGCCCCCCGCCCTGCGCCCCCTGCCCGCCGCGCCCCCGTGCGCCGGTAAAAGCCCTAACGGAGCCCCCTAAACCCGGTGACGAGAACCCTTCACTGAAAGGACCATTAATTATTTCCATCGGATTGCTGCCAGCGGCTGGGAACAAAGAACACACCTAAAACTTGTTGAATTATTATTTGTACGCGGGTTGTGTGACTTCGCTGAAGGGAAATGGCCTTCGTTGTGTGGAAAGATTTATTCCGCTTTATTACTATTATTGTAACCTGGCTCCATGAAAACGTTTGTTTCTACACGACTTTCTTTCCACTTTTTTATGCTTACGTTATAACATCCCATAATTTAAAAAAATTCTGTTCAGAACACATTGATTTTCTATCCAGTTAAAATTATGATAAATTAAACATATACAAGATAATGAAAATTATGAACTAACAAATAACCTACAAATTTCTGATATTCCACAAATATTATCAGACTATGATGAAGCTTGAATATTTGACATAATAAATAAAAATAAGTTTTATAATTTATTCAATAGATTTGTAATCATTTGTGGCGTCATTATTAATAAATTAATAAAAGTATCTCTGTATACACCACTTTTTAAAATATAAATATCTACATGTTTCAGAAGCAAAGCTCCCCTCATCAGGATAAACAATATACATATATAACAATATAAGGTAGGTAATACATATATTGCCTACTTTCATTACTTACCTATTGTTAATTTTTTGTTTATGTTTGTAATTTGTCTATTTGCTTATTATTTGTCCATTTTTGTCATTATTTTTAGTAAATTGTTAAGATTTGCTTTTAAATATTTTGATATTTATATATTAAAAACAATGGTGTAAACAAAATTATTCTAATTTATTTTATTAATTGTGAGGCCAAAAAAATCATGACACGTCTATCGAAGAAATTAGAATAATTGATTTAATGTATGGAGATTTCTAAATATACAATTGTGAATAAGAGTACTTTGGAAAGCGATATGATTTTAAATCAAGATTGAGAATTTATCACTAACTTTTCTAGCGAATCTAGTTGAATGAGATTCTATATAACATGTCCTTTTAAATGGCTGTTTACCTTCGAAACCAATTATGAATTCAAGATCACACCAAAAAAAATGATTGATGTTGGGGATATCAACAAACAAACAAAATTACAAACATTTTTCTGAGAACGATATTACATTGTATAAGTAAAGGAAAATCCTGAGGATTATTCCCAGTTTTTGGGGATTAATATTTTGATTATTAATTAAAAGTCCTCCAAACACGGCCCATAGATGAGTCTTTTTTGTCCGTTTTAAAATTAAAGCTGAAATTTTGCTTTGACTAATAAAATTGTAATTTTTTCATGCATTATAAAATCCAATTTATTTACTTGACATAGCAAAGCCTTAAGGCATTTAAAATATAATCATTAAAATGACCCAGATAGATTTTGAATTACACATACTAGATATTGAAATATTCTTGCACGACAAAAAACATTTAATGAATTTAATTAGTATTAAATTTATTGGCATGAATATTCGACAATTAAATATCACAATTTGACTATTTAACTGTTGCTATCTGAAATAAATTTTTGGTTTGAGGATTTCATCCGTAGGCTTAATAATAAAGGATTTTATTTCATTACGCTACAAAGCTCAGCAAATCTGGGCAGGCGATTTCCCGACTTACAAAGGTAGCAATTCTGGCAAAGTGCTTCTCGAATTGGGTACATTCAAATAGGTCGTATTACCTATTCGTTTATTATTTATAAGAAATATGCGTCCGCATTGGGTATAAACACAGCTACGGCCATTATGTGGAATAAATAATATAGGAAGCGCAAGCATCCCCGATAGCAGTCACGGAGCTTTTCACATTCACCGGATAGGGAGCTTTTACGGCAGTGGCTCCCCATTCACCCAAAAAGCTAAGCCCGATTTGGTGGTTTACGGAAATATCTCCGCCGGTTTTTTGTCATCGCGGGCTTTCATATTTTTGAGATAAACGGTCAAAATTGTTTAAAATCGATTAATGAAAAAGTTTGATATAATTTCATCCTACTGTTCATATTTTCGGAATTCGAATATTGTGTACGATATATTGTTTTAACAATACACGAAGAGCTTCCTTTGGAAATAAAATTTTTCAAATAATCTTGTTCGCGGCGTTACCATGTTAAGCTTTTTGGATAAAACTGAAATGTCTCAAATTTCCGTGCAGTATTGACACTATGCAAATGCACTAGGCAATCTTCGAGATGCATGGTTTTTATTAACTTAAAGAGATTGAATACATTCGCAGCTGGACGAAATGTCAAATGCATACTCAATGTACAAGGTTTATATTACTCGCATGAGAACCGATCGTTTTAAATTTGAATTTGAAAAAGTATGATATCGATAAAATTGACGTAAAATAGACAGGTCTCATTTGCTCAGTGGTCGTCCCGATAAGATACAGGTCTTGGGTTCGATTCTCGGATGCGACTGATACCTTTTTATTTTCCGTATTTTTTCGGTTTCGTGTTTTATTTGAGATTTGTTAATATTACCTTATTCAATGATTTAATATTAACGGGTTACTGAAATATGAGGTGTGACCAAATTCAAGCATAGTTTTTAAATTTTTAGTGGTGGTATCTCGCCAGAGCGATGATTAAAGCATGTGTCTTCCGCAGTCTCTTTGGAATGAAGTAAAAACCTAGTTTAATTGACAAACAATAAAAAAAACTTCCTGTAACAGCGTCACAATATTCAATGTTGTCTTATTTATCCATTACACAGTGTAAATTTCTATTTAACACGTCAATGAGCCAAGAATTCGATGCAGTTTGAGCATCGTCAGACCTGGTTTAGGTGAGACGTGAGACGTAATATCGACGAGACTGAACGAGTATCACCCGAGTTGTTGACTGCCGACTGTCTGTAATACGTCTGGTCGTACATCAGTCAGCGAGAATGCACTCCGAACGATTTATTAACTTGGCCGCCTGACAAGAAAACTAAAAACTTGCTATTCCGCGCCTGGTCGCGGCGAACCGCTTTTAATTTCTCTGCCAATTAATTTTTTTTCAACGTCTTCAACTCGTCTCGTTTCGTTTAGATTTGCGGTGAGACACTATTTTTATAAAAGCGCGTGCGGGCGTTCCTCTATCCGATGGAAGTAAATAAACACCGTTATTTACGGATGGATATAAAATATATTAATTCGAAAGAGAGGGTTAGTGCTTAAAAGAGGGAGAACTGCTGACGCTTAGGTTGCTTCATATCTACCATGTTATTTTAATGATCTGTCCTATTAGACGTTGGCTATCATCAGAGAACTCTTCACACGGCAGACTGCAGCCCGTAACAACTCTGCGGAACTGCACTCGTACCAGTCATGCAGTGCGACGTTTTCTTCTACTACGTATTTTATAAATTTTTCCCCGGATTATCAAAAAGGCGATCTCGTATTTGTCATTCCTCATAAAACGACTAACATATTGGAGTTTTCTTCTTTTCGTTGCTAGTATAATAGTCAGAAATTTTTGTCATTCAATGAAATAGTTCTAATCTGGTTTCGCAATATTTTCAGGGTTTGAGGATGTGTCTATATATCCACACACCATTCATCTTGTACCTATATCAAATAAGTAACGGTGAAATAAAATTTGTGTATGTTTATTAAATAAAAACTATTTAAAAGCTTATTGATAAAATTTAAATTAAATGATAACATACCATTTTGCTTCAACCTCTAATTTAATAAATACATATCCACATGTTTCGAAACCAATGGTTCCTACGTCAAGATACAACAAATTCTGAAAAATGCGTAAGCATAGACAAATTATAAACATAGACAAAAAAATAACAATAATTGCAAAGGGAAGGTAAACAGATGGGTATTAATGTACAAATAATTACGTGAAGTAAACAAAATTATTATAAAATAATCATTACAATTTTGATGTTGGAAACTAGAAGTTCGAACAAAATCAAGAAACAACCAAGGCTCCAAAATAATAAAACCTGTTCCGAATATAGATATTAATGTGTACATAAATTTAAGGGTTGGCTATTTATAAAAAAAGCCTTGTTATAAATAATATTCAATTGACCATTAACGCTTTGATAATAATGCAATTATAATAGTAATTTAATAATAATAATTTAATTTAAATTTAATAATTTGTCTTTGTTGATATGTCATTGCTTTTCAGTATGCGTTGTAACCCGATGAAGGAACCATTGGTAATGAAACATGTAAAATAGTGCTTTAAACATTTTTTTTGTTTTAAATTATTTAATTTAAAATGATTCCACATAGTCAATTTGCATTTATCAAACAAGCTAATTAAAACTTTTGATGTTATTAATTCCAGAAACTGTCTTTTTGGCTGCATGAAAAACGTACAAATCATAATGAAATAAAAAAAAATAAAACTTTGAAAAATTTGAATAAACGAGTGCTTCGAGAATTTTAATAAGATGTTTGCATTTCGAAAGGTAATGAAACATTCCTGCCTACATAAAAATTGTTCATTTACATATTATGCACATGTGTTCTGAAACTAAAATGATAATCAATATTGAGCGAACAGCTGTGGTTTTTATAGCCCAAATGTTTTATGTAATATAATATTTACATTCTGAAAAATTCTTTGTTTTTCAAAATGTATGTTTGCAATTGGTTATAGAGAGGCATAACTCATCGTTTAATTATTTTACTACGAAACACAAAGAGCGTTATTTTTTTCGCAGCAGAAAATACAAGTAAACTCGGTAGGTCCCTTTCTCAAAACACGAAAGTTACCCTGGAGAATAAACTTAATTTTCTCAGCTTTGCCAGAAAGGTCTAAATGTGTACTTTTATCGAAATAAAAGTGCTGGAAGGAAATAAAAGATCCATTTCATCCTAACGAAAGAGTAGAGGCTGTTGAATCCACCCACTTCATGATATTTGATGAACCAATTAGGCCTAGGCTTTTTATTTATTTATTTTTCCATTTGACAAGTTCTAATTACGCAAAAAAGGAGTAGGGTTGCCTAATTTCGATTTAATGGGCAAAAAAGACAAAACGGTGTCGGTTGTACGGATTTACCGTCGACGCGGAAAGTTGAATTTTGAGCGAGGGAAGATAAATCTTAGACGAAAGGCAGATGAGAATATTTTAAGAGTTGATATTTAAAAATTGCTAAATTAGCTATATGCGTCAGACCCCCCATTAGAGATTATAGTACAAGAGGCTGTACTTTAACTAACCTTTTAATGATAGCGCTCTTGAGGTGTCTTTATCTGAAAAGGGCGCCTTGGAAAATATTCACTTGTTATTATGTCGGAAAAAGCAAATATTTTGAACGCGTGGTTTATATTATTATTTGAGTAATGACTTGAAGTGCCCTGGCGTGGCGATAACAGCTTTAACTCTGGACTGGTGTTTGAGGTTTGAATTCAGACGTAGATTAAGACAGAAAAAAAGGTTTGTTTTTTTACGTAAACATATTTTTTGTGAACATTTTAGTGACATACTAACTACATAATATACCTGATGTTTATATGTACATGTTCCCAAAAATATATGCATATGTCAGGATTTTAGTTTTCGTAGGCATTACAGTAATCACAGTGACCGAAATCATTGATATAAATTTAAAAAAAGTAAAAAAATTATATAATTGAAAATACACTTTGTATATACCACTTTACTTAAAATATATAAATATTTCTACATGTTTCGATAGCAATGCTATCATCTTCAGGAATAAATGAATACTAAAAAATAATTTCAAGTATAGAAAAATGATAAAAAATTTAAAAATAATTTAAGAATATACAAAATATGAGCATAAACAAAAATAAATTAAAGTAGGTAAGTAACAGATCAAAAATGTTAATGACAAAATAATTATAAAACATTGAATAATACATTTAAATTAGAAATATAAATAAAAAATATTATTATTAATATTAATATGAAAATAAATTTAAGAGATAAAAATTTAATGATAGCATTTCTATCGAAACATGTCGAAATATTTATATATTTTAAGTAAAGTGGTATATACAAAGTGTATTTTCAATTATATAATTAATAATGATGCCACAAAGTTATCAATCATTTGAAGAAATTATAGTAAAAAAATGTTTGACTTGATAAAAACTAAAATGTTATTGCAGTGAAACGATAAGCTTATAACTAGTTTTGGAAGTGTATTGAATTACTCCATAAAGCCAAGGAAGCAGTATCCGCAGCTTTATGTTTCAATCTATAAACACTCATAACGTGTTTATTAGCTAAACTAATATTTTTTGTTGAAATAAATCTATGAGATTGTACGAAAATAATACGCCTTAAAGAGTTTCTTTTCAGTAATACAATGTCTACGGGCTTCAACGCTTTGTGTAACCTTAATGTTTTCGGCCGTGCGTAAAAAACTTCATTTTTTTCAGTAATCTTTCATCCATCAATTTTATCTGCCAGACCATTATATTTCTCGGGTCATATATTCTAGTCAAATCAATAAAGGCAATGAATTTATCGGGCTCTCTGAAAAACATTTTAGGGTCAGTAGAAAATGCTTTGGAAAATATTTTGCGGAAATTTGATATACTTCTCCCTTTGTTGGGAGCTCGTAAAATTCACCAAAAAGCAGACACCGCACCGCCAACTAAATTATTATAACGTATATTTGAAATATTAGATTTTCAGTCTGTTTTATTTTATTGCGTTGTCAAATTTTAAAACAGGCGGAATGAATAATATTTTCGATTTCAGTGAAGTCTTTCACACGTACTTAATGCGCTTTTTAGGCTCGTAAGAAAATGTATTTCAAATCAACTGACGAGAAACCATTAAAGTGGAAATTAATCTCAGATAATATTTCACGCGCGACGCCTTCTTCTAATGACCGGTCAGCCGAGCAAGGAAGTGTCAACCAAAATGAGCAACCGAGTCTAATGTTAACATCAGGAGCTGGGTTGACAAGTTGTAGTACGGTGAATGGGGGGATTTTTCGACAAGGTGTCTGGGGACTTCCCCTTAAAACAGAGCATATGAGATCGGACTTAATGTTTTAAAAACAACTTGGCACATTTCACCTCGGCACGTCAGTGGCGCGCGGTGTAAATCATAATTAGTCACCGGGGGCCATTCATTACTCCCCGCCCCTGCGGCGATGCTCGCGGCCCATTATATTATCTGGAAGAAAAACGCGGGACAGGGAGCAAAAAGGCTGGAGATGGATCGGGAATAAATAAATAAAAAAAACTGCTTACAATTCCGCTCGCATTGTTCATGGCGGCATGTTAGAATGTTGGATTAATGGGGTGTATCAGTGTCCGACACCGTTGGCCTAATGCTGAGCCAGGCAGGTCACGTCTCGAACACAAGTCAAGATCAACGATGGCCCGGAACCAAAAAGGTCACACCTTTCCATACCCGCAAATAAACACTAGGGCGAATGTGACTTTAATTCTTTTTACAATGTTCTCTCCAGTTAAATTCACAAAACCCTCTCGATTTAGTGGCGGGTTCCCAAGTGCGTGGTAAAAAAGCGACTCAAAGGCCACACTAGACAGCCTAAAGGGTTGAGATTTTTTGCTCCTTTAAACGATCTTCTCGACATTTAAAGAGCTGTAAAAAGTCATATTGACGTGGAAAGGAAAATTTATTAGGTGTTAAATCATACACGATATCATGGGTAGGCACCTCACTAATTACTCAAACGTTATCAGATTGACATACATAAAATAAATCCCTCAAGAACCATACCTTCATACCAGTGGAATAAAAGTTATTTTTTTAGCGACTATTTCGACCGCGTGAGTAATGCGTTAAATCAGTGTTGTCTGGATTAGAATTTTTTATAAACGGAAAAAAATTTCGTGCAATCAAATCCCAGAAGTAGGGAGGTTGCCAACAATTTTAATATTATACAGGGTAGGATGCTTCTAAAAAAAAAATAACAGATATTATTCTTGTCGATCGAGGTGTTTCATTTAAAAATATCAATTTCCCAGAACAAAACCTAATCAGACTTTTTTCTACAGAAAGTGGATCAAGCCGCATGTTTGTGTTTATTCTTCGCCTTTCATAGAACGCTGCGGCAATTCCAAGCCATAAAGATTTATTGGTTGTAATTCGCGGTAAGCGTGTCAGAAATATTGCACTTATTGAAATAATGTGAACGTTATGAAAATTTTATTGAATATTCAATTGCATGCTGCACCGTGTTCCGCTCTCACAATATAATCATATACGTAGTACGTGTGTACTTTTCTAAAATAATTTTTATTTTTTCTTGATAATTAACTTACCACCAAGCCGTTCAGAATGGGTAGGCAGATATGATGAACCGCCACACAACTCTGTTTTGGCACTCACCCCTTGCTTCATTCAGATTCATGTATCGTCTCATGCATACTCTTCTGTTATTCTGTCTCTTGACATGGCCCGACTTAAGCATTCGATTTATTCGGGCATTTATTCTAAATGTGACGTCTGCTGCTCAGATCCTGTGGGACTACGGAATGTTAAGACATATTATGAGGCGGGAGGAAACAAGGGTAAGAAAGGTTGAGAGGAGACTGGTTTGTGAAATGTTGATAATAAATATAGTTTATGTCATCGGAATCAATATTCGGATCCTGAATTGCAAAATAATAGGAATCTAAAAAGATATTTCTAATTTTAAAATATAATAATTTAAACAAACGTAGATTTCTTTATCTGACCATTATGGTAAGTGGATAATTGATAAGAAATTAATAAATAATTTGTCAAGGAAAGGAAGATGAAAGGAGGTTTGAGAAGTCTTCATTCAGATACAGATTTAGTATGACTTATATTTAGAAATGGTTTTCATAAAAAAATAGATGCCCGAGAGTTTCAAACTTTACTGTGTCTCTTTAGAGCAGTAACACAAAAAAGAGTGAGATAAAAGTAATAGCACAAAAAATAGCTTTAAATACATTAGATAATTTAGAAAACAAAATAACATTCACTTATAAAAAAAGGAGTGAAAAAAAACATGTGACACGGAAGTCAATGGTAGAAGAAATAGGGGACGCCCGAGGAAGACATGGCACGCTCAAATGAATCAAATACTTGAGTCGGGTTATGTCAAGAGTAAGAATAACAGAAGAATATATAGGAGACGATATATGAATGTGAATGACGAAAGCAGTGTGTGTGGAGACAGAGTTGTGAGCGGTCTATCCCCTCTGCCTTCCTCTGCTGAGAAACAGCTTATGGTAAGTTAAGCAGTTTTATAAATAATCAAAATATTATGAATGTAATATTAAATACAAACTTCATGATTTTTTTTTAACAAATGCATTTCCCATTTTGCGACTCTAGAAACTATTACATTTTTTAATTATTATAATAGGACTAGATAAATTTATAATTACCCTTTTCATCACAAAACAATTCCTGAGATTTTTTTCCAGCGATCGAAAACTTTGGCAGCTGAACGTACTTTTAATAAATCCCGCTGCTTCCATTTAATGCAGAGTGCCGCCAATTGTTGGGTGAGCCCGCACTAAAAGCTTTATTGTTGCTCACTGGGAACTGGGAACTGGGAGCAAGGCGGACCATTTATGAAAATTCACTGCCTATTGTCCATTCCAGCTTAATTATTGTCATTTGGAGACACGGCCGAACGGGTAATTCTATTAGATTGTATATTTGTAGAGGATGAAACCATGGAGCAAAACAAAATAAAAAAACGGTGATCAATGAGCAATGCTAGCCTACGAAGTCATATGCATACTTGATGGGAACCATAACTACACTTTAGTATATAAATTATGTATTGTATTTGTTACTTACTACCTGAAAGATAAATCTTTGATTTTAACAATGAAGGGTCATCTGTGGTAAATGAAAATAGTTTACAAATATAATCCATAGCGTAAAGACTTTAAAATTATTTTTATCATAAATGTGTTCATTAAAAAAATAGGGATTTTTTATACATCAATTTACTTTAGTAAATCATTCGCTCTCACGAAATGTCAAATTTGATGGTTACTTATTACCAATGCAAAAAATACTGATAAAATGGGAGGGTTTTTGCAGCGGTTCGATACAATTTAGATGCTTTTTCTTTGCATAAAAAAAATAGGAACTACTCTATTGAAGATTTTATTTCTTTAATTTTTATATCATCCACTGAGCTATGAAGCGATAAAATATATTTTAATGTTTATAAAACGAGTTTTTTATTTTATTTTATTTTTTAATTTATTTGATTCTTAACCGAATATACAATATTACTTTCGTAAATTTACACTTACCCTTTAAAAAATAATTTTGGCAACATTAAAAATGAATGCTTCCGCAATGAAATTATTTGATTTAAAATAATTACATTTAAACTAATTCATTCTAAAATCTTTTCAGGAATTATTGTAACAGAAACCTATCAAATCGCGACTAGGATTATTTTTTTTTTACCTGACCCAAAGCTCCCTAAACGTGAGCTTTCACATAAATGTAGCCATGAAATAATATATTTTTAACGTAACACTTTCGCAAAATTTTCTTCGTCTTCTGTAATTCTTTGGACTGTCGGTAATATAGTACAGCGCCCGTGACGGAAAGTTGTGTGGCGTAAATCTAACACTGTTTGAAAAGCTTTTAGTGTATCAGATACGATTATTCGTTACTACTAACATCATTACTTATGTAAATTGCCAACTGATGAAGTTACACTCTACCTAAAGTGCTTCATAATCTTACGGACTAGGCAATCTAAGCACATTACCCTTAAAATATTACCGGTTCAACCAAGATGTTCTGTGAAATCTCCTCGATATTGAAGGATTTCCTAAGATTAAATGTCACTTGATATTATTTAGTTCTATTTTAATGATTAAATGATCGTCTCATTGATTATTTAAAATGACTGTTTCTGTTCTAAAATCAAAGAATTCCAGTGATTCGAGAAAAATAGTTTTGTACCCAATGAAATCATTATCTACGTATATATACATAGATATTGAATATTAATTAATATATATGGATACATATATATGGATATTAAATATGTAAAACTGTTGCTTTAACGTTTTAAAATTAGTATGAAAAAGATTGAACAAGTCATGTTTTATTTAGGTTAGCCCATAGATATAACACTCTGGTTAGCCACAGATTGCAAATTCAAAAGAAGAAGGTTTTTTGGGTAGAATATATATAAAATCAATGTAAGTTTGTTTGTTCTCGATTTTCTCAAAAATCACTTACCGGTTTCGCTGAAAATAGCATAGTTTGTTTTTATTACTGCCGGGAAGGTTTAGAAAGTAGTTTGAATGAAATTTAATACGTAAAACTGTTGCTTTAACGTTTTAAAATTAGTATGAAAAATATTGAACTTGCCATGTTTTATTTAGGTTAGCCCATAGATATGACACTCTGGTTAGCCACAGATTGCATATTCAAAAGAAGAAGGTTTTTTGGGTAGAATATTTTAAAAATGGAAAACACGAGTAGGTACCTACTTAAGAACTTTATGATTTAGATATATTTTGAAAAAATAAACGTTTGGAATGAAATAAAATATTCAAATGTATGTTTCTTTATTTTAGTTACTTTCGCTGTCAAATCAATTATGGCATCCTAATGACAAGCAAGAATTCACAACTTCTTAAATTTATAAGAATACACCAGGTACACATCAGCTAGATTGAAATAAAAAATCTAATAGCTGGAAACTGTTGGAAGTATGGCGTCACCCTTTTGGAAATTATGTAAGGCTGAATGATGTAGGAAGGGGAATAAGGACGAAAATATAGGCTTCTGGCTGTTTAAATCTGCCTACTAAACACAGTTAAAGTAATTTTAAGCTACATCTCGATTCTGAATGGAGGGCTTCGAAAACTATTGGATTTAGGTGAACTGATATGTCGATATATCCGAAAATGATTTAAGTATGCAGTTCTACTTTAAAAGTTTTATAGAAGGTTAGGTAAAGAGATACAACTAGGAATTTAATTTATTTAATTGTGTATTTCAAAAATACAACCGATATTTGTCATCAATATTCTGTGTAATTATCGGAACAGAGGTAGATATTGTGATGCGCGCCAAATTTCCTTTCACATTACATAAAATAATGGATGAGAGAAGGAATAAACATAGACATGCTCGTATTATACCGCTTCACCTATTCGATTTTAAATGTCTTAAATAGTTTCTATTCTATCATCTGTAAAATCTTGAAATAAAGGTGGTGTGAAATTAACTTTGTCTCTCCCAAACCAAAATTATAGAATTATGACTTACACCTCCTCACCTGAATAGCATTGGTCGATATTGGAGTACCCTACGCTTAGGTGCAAATAGATAAATGTTTTAATTTTTGTTCTACACTACAGCCTGCAGGTAAAAATCAGAGAAGAAGAGAAGAAGAGAAGAAAAGAAGAGGAATAGATGATAATAGTCACGAAAATAAAATACAATTATAGAACCTTCTTGGGGATGTGAATATGCGTCCTCTATTCTGTGTCTAGAGTCAAGAAGGTCGTCGTATGGTAATATTTCAAAACATGTATTATTTTCAAACAGACTTTGGTTCGCGATATCAAAGTTCGTACATCATCCGCTTTGAAGCGGACTGAAGCAATTTTGTATCCAAGATGTGACTGTAAAAAGTTTATGACTACCGCCTGGAAATTCATAGTGTCACAGACCAATTAAGTTTATTACACACTCTCATGCTGACTGCTGTCCGTACGACCTCTGCCTATATCCTACAGCTCACATGCCTCCAATTTCATCAAATATTGCATATAGCAAACCGAAAGGAATAAAATAACCAACTCCATAAAGATTTAATATAAAAAGCCTCCAATAATGTATGGGAATGGGAATGACGCGAATGAGCATGTAACTGGAATCTACGTTTTTACTACTTTTTAGTTTAACTGATTAAAAAAGCGGGAAACAAAATAATAGAAATTAAAAGAATTTTCAAAAACAATACATTATTCTACAACTTTTATTCGTGCGTAACTAGAAAAAAACATAAATAGTCCCTTTTTTTAATCAATTAATCTTTAAAAGCTCCATATCTCACGATGGGAATGACATCATGAACTGAAAAAAGTAGCTCTAATCCATAAATTCCGAATCGAAAAGAATCTGCAAGTTTAATGACATCAGAGCTCACAGTTATTACTGAATCAGATTTTCTGCACCAGATATAAGGTAATGCATAATAAAAATGATTTTCTTAGAAACGTCCCCATGAGTTATTTAAAAGTTAATTTGTAAAATACCCATTTTTTGTAAAAGCTATAAACAGATCAGAAGTTTGACCAAGTTTTCAAGTTTGGAATATCGGTGACTACTTTGGGATATTTAAGCCGCGAGAATTCGTTTTTCCAGCAAGTTTCAAATAGCTTTTTAAAGGATAATTTTAAATCGAATACGTTATTTTTTTATGCCTGCTTATAGCTTATTTTTATTATTATAGAAAAAAAGTGCATTAGTTAGTTGCACAATTTACAGAAATCAAAATTGCATAGTGGGTACCCATGATATGTGTCCTTGTTATATCTTATTTATACATTGAGTATTTACCGGCTGACATATGTAGTGTGTAAGTGTGTGTGTGCATGTGTGAATGTGTTTGTAGGTGGTAGAAGTGGTGATCTACGTATTATAGAAGTGATTCCATGTTTTTTTATATGAATACCGCACAAGAGTCCCAACAGTCAGCCAGTGAGACTATGGCATTCCCAATTGGGGAATGTTGTGAGGCTGAAGGTATTGAGGAGAGGAAGGATAAGAGGAAGAGGAAGGTGGGTAATACCTGACTATTCAGATCTGGTCACCAAACACGGCTTAAAACAATTTCAAGCAACGTTTCAATTCTGAATGGTGGTGATACCAGGGTGATACTGAGAATATCGTTCCACTCTGGAACGTTCGCCAATATACTACATATTATTTTTAAATGAATTAATTGTGAAGTAACACAAATTAATTAAATAAAATTTACTTGCGCACGCTGGGATTTGAACCCGCGACCTTCGGATTCGTAGTAGAGAGCCTTACCCCTCGACCATGGAGGCCGTCGAGCAGTTTATATAATTGCCAAGATGCTCCTTTTAAATGTGGTCAGTGATTTCGAACAAAAAAGGCATTTGAAAATGGTCTTGAACGCCGAAACACGTGTCACTATAATAAAAACTAAAAATATTTGCAGAATTTAATAATAACATTATTAAATTTAAAAAATAATAATAATAAAAAACAAACAAACAAAAAAATAATATAAGTTCCAAAAGTTATACATGTTTTAAAATAAACACATAACATAATATGGAAATAATATTAAAAACTGCATTTTAAAATTTTAAATATAAAAATTCCAATTTACACTTACATTTAGCCAATTCTTTCTTAAATTTCATAGTATTTCTTAGAAGATGTTCACCAGATTTTTTTTTACTTGATTTTGACATATCTTATAACAAAAAAATAGTTAATAATTTAAAAAATTTTTTTTTGAAATCTTCAGAATGTAGCCATACCATCTGCAGAAAGGTATGGCTTCATTCTGATTTACAATATTTTAGTTGATTCTATTCATGGGAACACATAATAATGCCAATAACAAAAAAAGTCTTAAATAGGAACGTAGTTTTTGATCATTGTGAAGTGTCTTTTTAGTACGTATGATAACAATCTACTTTTACGACCAATATAAAACACACGAAATTAAGAAACTCGTTCGCGAGCTTATAAAAGCTCCCATGTAGGCGTTTCCATTAGGAGGCTAGTAAGAGACATGTGTACCGAGAACAGTGTTTCTAAATCCTCTTACAACACACGTATTGAGGAATTACTACATTAAAGCTTTCGTAAAGTATGGATGGAAATTATACTTTTACTAAAAGAGTGTTTATTTCGGTTTTTAAATAACCATCATAAAAGTTTTCCGGAATATAATAATTACTTAAGTTATGAATTATACCTATAAGAACCACATTTATGTTTAACATTTTTCCAGAATATAGGTAGTAATTTTGTGGTTTTTTGTTTGTTTTTTGTTTTTCAATACGTTTTATTTTTATTAGATTTTTTTTTTAAATTAAAAAACCTTTGTAACTTTCTTCCACATATTTATTTTCGACCGGACCGGTTTCACCCTATCACGGGCATAAAATCATATTAAAATGGAATTCCATCATGAATTGACAGTTTCGAAATAGAGAAAACATTTTTTCAAGGTGGACGAGATTTTATTTCAAAACTGAAGCTGTTAAAGCTCCGACGAAGTTCTTTTCAAAATCCTGGATAACTCCTCTTCTTTGATTTCTTTGTTGCAGGATTTGATTTGATTTCTGAAATTAATTGACTTTTCTGTTTTTCTATTTTTTTTATGGCCAGTGGAAGTGAATTATACAGCTTAGTGGAGAGATAATCATAATTCCTTTGTCCAAAAGAAATTTAAATATTAGAAATATTCTTGTCATTCTGGTTCGCTCTTGTGTGGTATAAATTAAGTTTCTTCGGTTTTTTTGAACTTTTGAAATGTTTGATTAAAACATACTTGGCATAGATATTTTCGATGCTATGTACTGCAAAATATTTGAAAAGTTCTTTTCTAGGCGTTATTATGGAAGCTTTAAAGACGGTCTTTATAATTCCCTTGGTTTTAGACAATTGTTTCTCATGATTTATGGTTTGCCGATCCCCACCCTAATGTACCATGTAGTGCATAGTAAACTTTTTTAACATCATTTTGGCATAAAATACTTTTTTTAAAATATGTGTATTTTGTAAGTTTCCTTGTAATACCATTTATGTGAGTGTCCCACCGAAGATTTTTGTCTATTTCTAGGCCAAGATACTTTATAGTTTCTGTATGCGTAATAAGAGGGCAAGAACATTGTGAAAAATCGCTTTGGCGGTCACGTAATTTTAGATTATATTCATTGTTGTGAAATATTATTTAGATTTAGAAACACATCAGAATAATTTTGATGTATTTAATTTTTTTATTGATGTTTGGCCAATAGAGCATTATGTAAATATTTACTCCACTGATGTAATCTTCCCTACCTATTTCACCCTTTGGATTCTTTTGCGTAAGGCCTTATCAAGGAGAAGATGGAATGAATCTAGAACCAAAAGATATGATGTAAACACGAAAACCAAACCAATAACAGCACACTGCTGAAGGAATCAATTACCTAAATCCTTTCTAGCACCGACAAGTCACCGGCCAAATGTGTAAAGGTATCTAGGGAATCCAGTCTTAAAGTAAGGTGGTAGGCTACAAAAATCAACACAAGGGGCTAATAGATGTAATATAACGGGTCGTCACTTTAGTACTATTATAGTATCAGTACCTGGAGGTTCTGAGAGGGTAACTTGATACTGACTTCATTGTAGCCCCCGTGCGTCTGAGCTGGTCACTTATGGTTACATCAAGTGCGTCGATGGAAGGCTACTTCTAACGCACATAGTGGTTTTGTTCGTGTTTATGGTATTACGGCACGGGTAGCGGATGGCCGCCGGAATTTAAATATCGTCCAAAGGCGTTCTTGGTTGGGAAAGTGTAACAGAGGTCACCCACATTTTTAATGAACTTACAAACTGGAAATAACTGCTATTATTAGCGATAACCGATGAGAATTGTAACAACTGGATGCCAGATGGCTCACGAAGGAAAATAATAACCCATAATATGACATGTAATAAATAAATATCTAGAATATTTGCGGCACCTTCTGGAGTAGTCGATACTGTCAGTATCGCCCTGGTGAAAGACTACCGTTCAGAATCAAAACGTTGCTTGAAATGGCTTTATCCGTGTTTGGTGACCATATCTGAATAGTCAGGTTCTTCCCCACCTTCCTCTCCCACATCTCCTTGCCTTCCTCAATACCTTCAGCCTCACAACATCTCACTGGTTCCAGACGGTTGGGAGTAACTGGGCTCTTCCGTGATATCACATAAAAATAAAAATAAACGTGATTTAAAACGGGATTTTATGAAATTCGACTGAAAATCGATTTTATGTGAAAATACACAAAACAAATATTGACGGCCGAAAAAGTGTTCTACATTTATAAAATCCTATAAATACATCCAGAACACACAAAAGTTTCCATTTCACAGATTAATTCTATTTTCACTTTTACTCAGAAATTGAGTTCAAAACTATATTTTAGTGATGTTAGCTTGTTTGTAAGCTCCATTGTACTAAATTAGTGGGTTGACAAATTATAAAGTAACATAATACAAAGCTGTCGGTTGGATGTATTTGGGGGCGTTGGTTTGGAGGGAGCAAATGGTGGAAGGGGGTGGTAATCATGACTCGACTCGTTCCCCCTTGAATTAAATCGGGCAACGAAAATAAATTTATCGAAATAAATTTATCGAATCGGTTCACGCTGTAACGAGTCGGATCGTATTATTTGTTTAAATCGTGGGGGTGGGGGTAGGAGGATAATAGGGAGTGATCGGATTTTCCGATAAGCCCGGGATTCAACCCATTTTCAACCGATGAATTTTAAAGCAAATTAATGTTTAATTTTTCGATGGTAATGATTGCGTTTGATTGTGAGATGTGTCAATCGGTCCTGTGTTGTGTCATTAACCTTGTTTCAATGGATTTAAATGTTTATTTATTGCATGTTTAATTTTTGGCTTGTCACAATTATAATATAAACGTATCCTTTTTTTGAACCACTCTAATTTAATATAATAATCGACTGGTTTCGGAAGTACTCTTCCTTCATCAGGACTTCATTAAGACTAAGATACAAAATAATGACAGACACATATGAATGTTTAGGTAATGTGGAGGGGGAGTGCGGATTCACGGAGAATCAAAAGAATGGCAAAGGGGTCAAAAGGAAAAGAGTTGGGGAAAATTTGGGTTTAGCAGGACATGTTTTAATATTAAATTAAATTAAAAAAACCGAGGTGTCCCCATTTAAAAAAAAATGTTTTCTTGAGGTCAAATGGATTAATTTTTATTAATAGAATTTGAAGGAATGGATTTATTTGGGAAATAATTTAAATTGACCCCCAAAAGTAGTGTTTTCTGCTCCCCTGAAAATTCGCTTTTTTGTAGATACGTTATTGTATTTCTCACCTATCGATATGTTATAGTGCCACGTGAACAACCCACTAGGAGAACCAATGCTGAGGTGTTTACGTGTTTTGTTATAGTATTGTATGTGTGCTTCTACTACAATAAACAAATATAGATAATTATTAGATTTAATGTATACGTTATTGTATTTCTCACCTATCGATATGTTATAGTGCCACGTGAACAACCCACTAGGAGAACCAATGCTGAGGTGTTTACGTGTTTTGTTATAGTATTGTATGTGTGCTTCTACTACAATAAACAAATATAGATAATTATTAGATTTAATGTATACGTTATTGTATTTCTCACCTATCGATATGTTATAGTGCCACGTGAACAACCCACTAGGTGAACCAATGCTGAGGTGTTTACGTGTTTTGTTATAGTATTGTATGTGTGCTTCTACGACAATAAACAAATATAGATAATTATTAGATTTAATGTATACGTTATTGTATTTCTCACCTATCGATATGTTATAGTGCCACGTGAACAACCCACTAGGAGAACCAATGCTGAGGTGTTTACGTGTTTTGTTATAGTATTGTATGTGTGCTTCTACGACAATAAACAAATATAGATAATTATTAGATTTAATGTATACGTTATTGTATTTCTCACCTATCGATATGTTATAGTGCCACGTGAACAACCCACTAGGAGAACCAATGCTGAGGTGTTTACGTGTTTTGTTATAGTATTGTATGTGTGCTTCTACGACAATAAACAAATATAGATAATTATTAGATTTAATGTATATGTTATTGTGTTATGTTGATTATTTGATTTTATTAAGTTTTAGAAAAAATCTGTATCCTTGTTCTTATCCAGACCGAATCGTTGTGTGTGATTAAATGTGCTGGTGTATTCCGTTTGGGTTGTTTCACTGTAACTGTACATTTAATTAAACTCGTTTATCGCGAAAGCACGATTGCTCGAGCCTTTGTGTGGGCTTAGGATAGGATCGTTCTAAAATAGGCTTAGTCGATTTATTAGATAAGTCGCACAAAGATAGACACTGTGACAATTAAACCTGGATTATGAAGTTGAATGTTCACTTCGTACTTATCAGATTTATTTTAATTTTATTATTAAATAGAACTCACAGGCAAAAAATACTTAATTATCGCGGAAGACATCCATTTTGTTCTTTAACGTAGCAGGTAATTGATTTCTTTTTAAATTATTACGTATAAGCAATACCAATATGCAAAGCAGACAAGTTTTTGTATTAGTTTAGTAAAATATATCCGATTTCCTTTTAACAGTAAGTTATAAAGAATTTTTGGCAAGATTAATTAAAGCTAGCAATTAACACCACATAAATTAGTTAGTGGCGTCCCTCAAAACCCAGATTCACTACTTTTCCTTAAATAAAACCTTCCACGTAGCATCGCCAAAGATGACAGGCCTTGAGGTAATCAATTTCCGCCCCAAGGCCTCTTGTTTGGTGAATAAAAATCTGCGTGTATCCGTTTTACATAAAAATTTAACATTTTACTCATGCATAGAAATATTTTTAAAAATAAACACAGTCATCATTATAAAAAAACATGTAATATTTGTCCGGGTTGTGGGTCGGAACCAGTTTATTATAATTTTATTCACTGCTGCAGGCTGTCGTGTTGGATTTACAATAAAAGCAGTTCGTTCCTGGATTGACAGGGCTTTTTGCAGGAAAACTACATTTAAAACATGACTAATGGTTTAATTTTTTCCAAGTCGAAATCATTTAAAACAGTTTGTTGCAGATAGTAAGCTACAACAATGTACTTTAGTAGGTTCTTGGCGACCTCAACCAATCCGCCTGGAAATGTGGGTTATCTGTCAATAAAAAAAAATACTACTGAAACCACACGTACAATGATAGATATACATATGTAAAGCGTCCTTGAAGTTATTTTAATCACTAAATGGCACTATACAGGGTCTGTCGCAAAAGTATCGAGAAAAAAATTCCAGACTGCGTTAGAAGGGGTATCGCCCGAGTGGTGGGGATGGTAGACAGGAGTCACAGCTACCAAACGCGCAGTCCTCTCCGAGCAACGGTAGAGCTAGGATAGTGATCCTCGCAAAGTGTGTTTTGTCGTCGCGTCAAGATGAAAATTCATCAAATTCTGCGTTCGGCTGAAAAAACCGGTTTCGAGACCCTGGCCATGATTCGGGAATCCTTTGGAGATGAAGCCATGTCACAGGCAAGGTTTACGATTGGCACAGACAGTTCCAAAACGGCAGGGAATCAATTGAAGACGATGTGCCGTTTCACGTTAAACATATTTTTTTACTGCCGATATAATTCATATTTATTTAAAAAGATAATTTGTCAATTTCTAAGTAAATTAATGGTATGATATTATCCAAAAAACGAAAGCCACTGAGAATGAGTAATAGAATAATCACGTACACGGAAATACTTCCAAAATATATTTCACCGAAGAGTTTTGAATATTATGGTAGGACCGGTGCCTCGGCAGTACATATTAAAGTGAATTTTCTGAAGGCTGACAACAACAAGTAGTATATTATTAAGATAAGTATAGATAATTAGAAATGAATAAAACACTGACTACGGTTGTTGTAATTGAGTCAATTTTCCATCAGATGGAGGTTTTATTTGACGACGTCCGATTTGTCCTTCATGCCACATGCTGAAATACAAAGCCCGGCTTACACGAGTAATTAACTTGTTAGAGAGGTAATTAGGTAAGTTGACGGCGTACGTGTAATAACGTTTCAACTAGTGTAAGTGAGTTGCGAGTTGAAACAAGGATAGCGACAGTGTACCTACCCACCACCCACAGTTAAAGGCCACGCATTTATTCAAAATTATTAAAGAAACAAATAAATAAAAATCTGAGTTAGTTTTTTATGCGTTATACAATATTTTAATATACGTACATGGATTTGATCAGATTCCATTGATTTACAGCTTGTAAAATTTTAAAATTCGCTAAATGAAGTCCAGTTTTCCATGTTAAAGTCTTAGTAGATGAATGAATCATATTTATTTATACCATTAAAAGCGATAAAGTTTTTTTATCTCAAAAGTCTTATCTTATCTTTTTCCCGTTGTCCTATTCGGCTCAAGAACCCATCACTTCAACAATGCACCTTCAGGAGACATCCCTATTCTGTGCTGCTTTAACCGCTCCCGTCCATTACTGATCCAGCCTCTCCTCGTTCTTGGAGATCCATATTAAATTTCTTTTCATAAAAAAATATATTTTCTATTCGTATTTTTTGTTTCAAAAACAAAAAAAAATAGAAAATATGTACAGATTTTTACAGACATTTGTAGCACCGCCGCAAAAAAATTCTCTAAAGCCAACACATAAAAAAAAATATATATACATTCCAAAGTATCTTACAAAAAATTCCGCTCTACTAAATAACAGTAGTTTATGAAGGTGCAACAAAATTAACAAACACTCATACTTTGGAAATTATCTTTTCCAAAATACATAGTTATCTTGGAAACATAAATTCCCTTTTAGGCTGAATATACGATACGAAGAACACTACTTTAACACGAAATAATTATGAAAAAATAGTTTACAACATTTTTCACTTTAAACTAGAGCGAAAATGAACCAACCACCAACCCCCGTCCCGCCCAGCCCCGGCCACCAGCCTTGGGCGGGACCTTTTAAGGCCGCATCCGAATACTTCACACTGAAGCTTTTAACTCGGCAAACATTCAAGAGACGTGGATTTTTCTCGCTTCACGAATTAATGTAATAATTTATATTATGCAGACGTTTACTTTACTATGGCCGTATAATGTTCACAGCCGTTCTAATGCTTAATTGTGCCGCTGCGGAGGGAGTAATAATTATTTTACCATGCCTGTCATTGGATAATGTTTTCAAGATGAGACTTCGACGGAGGCCGAAATTTTATGAGACATTTATGCATTTTTTGAATGTCACAAATCTAACCCACTATAAATATGTTGTAAGTTGTACGTAACCACTGAATAATTAGATTAAATTTAATTTTGCATTAATTCCACGCAGATTTTCGAAGGAAAGTTATTTAAACACTCAATTACAATCACGACGTGCACCAACACAACACAAGAAACCACAACAAACTACATATACCAAAAATACACTCAACAAAATATGGACTAAAATCTTTAGAATATATAGCTTACACACAATACAATAAATTACCCAAAGATATACACAATACAATGTATTAAAAATGCAAGCCAATGTGAAAGGTCTCAAAGTAAGATGCTTAAACTCTATTAATTGAAAGAATGCCTTGAAGATTAATGTTGTGATGTGTATCTGTAATAAGAATAACAATATAATGTACCGGTGATATTACAAATGAAAATTATGTGTTGTAAATGTTGTTAATGTACTGTGAATGTTAATTAAGTATCTTAATATGTTTGTTTCTAAAAACTGTACTGCAAGTTCTGCATGTGATCCCACAATGATTTTCTTTACTCTTAGGAATACAGTGCATAATGTATTGTATACTTTTTAATAAAAAAATAAAATAAAATAACATTTTTCCATTTAACGACCCCACTAGCGACTAATTCAAATTTATGATCCAAATTGAAATATGAAATTTTGCTTCGATATCGCAACGTTAATACATGTTTATATCGATTACTATTCATTAGCATATTATTCAGTTACTAAATACCCTAAAACATCTTCGATTTACAATTCAGATTTTGGATTGAATCTCAGATTTCGTAATACTAATGTTGCTGCATTTAAGAGCATGCCGTGAATAATTTCCTTAAGGAAAGGCCAATAAACAAATAAAATATGTTATGTCACCTGTCTCGTTAAGTGATGTAAATACCAAGAGCGAAATTAAAAATATCTGTTCTCGAAGAAACGATAAGGAACACGAGCTTCTCTGAGGTAAGTCCGTTCCTTTTCCTTTGCAGAATTAAGATCAAACAATTCAAAGGGCCTTTTTAGAACACTCAATCTTAACTAAGCTGCCGAATTTGCATGTGAAAGCTATTCTCTTAAATGTTCTTTGCCCACAAATAGATGAGTAAAAATGGAACACCGCATAAAGTTCCTACCCGAGAGAGTAAGTTCCTTAAAGGAATGAAAGCTCGAGGAGGTTTTTTAATTCTCCCATTTTCAGGGATAGGTCAGGGGGTTAGATGTTTGCCTTCTCGCTCCATGAAAGTTTCAGAATCTTAGGTCTAAACGTGCCTTGGTTGCAGTACAGAGTTATACTGGAGTTTGTCGTATAAGCGATGGAGTAACGTGGGCAACGTGTTTCCAGGCTGAATTCAATTACATCGAGGCGGCTCTAGCGGGTCAGGCTTTGACCTGTAATCATCCCTAGATGTATTACGGGGCGGTCATCAGTCGCCATAACGCCAAACAAGGCTATACTTCATGAGGCTGATAGGTCAGATATTGTACTATCGTACTGCGTACTACCTCAGTGAACTGTGCTGTCTATACACTGACTCCACTCGAGCAATGAATAGCACGTGATACCGTCTAATTACATTATCTGACGTCAGTAATGTTACTAATCCACGTCAATGGATAATGCATTATGATAATGCGATAAGCCTTGTTGCAAGTGTGAAAAGATTAATGTAATTATCTAAAGTTACGTGAGTTTAACTTACCTATTTCTACGCACGATAGCTGTTTCGCTACTCAAAGGTGAAGCGACAGGGCGATACATATTTCTAGCAGAACTCCTCGTAAATAGTTTACATTAAGGTATTAAGAACGCGATAAATTGGCAAAGCTGCTGCGGCATTTGTTTGTGAGGAATAGTTGAGTGGAGCGGGTATGTCTCAAAGGTATGTTAAAATCAGTTAGGGACAGAATGTCGATACAGTCGATGTTATTAGATGCACGTTGAAATACTAAATCAGCTACCCACTGCTTGCCTCTCTTGAAATGCACATTGAAAGTTATTGATCTATTTGAATATCAGGTATTATCTAAATTTGTTTAGAATACTATGGATTTCTAATTGGCGAAGCATGGTCCAGTGTACTTCTGATTAATAAGACATTTGTAATAATGTAAATTGACATAATGTAAATCAAATTTAATCACGTCATTATTAAGGTCTGCAAACATTTCTAGTTTTTAATATTGTGACAGCTATTTTGGCGCTCAAGACAATATTTTATTTACTCCCACCCAATTTTAATTTGGACGGGTTTTACCGATAAAACCGATTTAGAAAATAATTAAAATCATATGAGGTTTTCACATTTATAATAGGTTTTTCCTATATTTAAAGGACAATGTTTCCTAATTGATTTCAATCAAATCAAATAAAATCATATAAATAAGTGGTCACAATGTGGATTAAACGCAGTGTGAAAATGGCTTTAAACGCTAATAAAAACTAAAAATACTTGCAGAACTTAATAATAACATTATTAAATTTGAATATAAAAAAAACAAAAAAAACAAAAACGATTGAGTCAAAGTGTTTTGTTAAATGTTAGTTTAGTATCTAGGTATACGCCAAGATTCTGTTTGCAGATTCTTGTAAATGAAAAACTATATCCAATTTGTATCACAATTAAATATAATAATAAAAAAGGAAGCCTCAAAATGAAGACCATGATTGCTCAGCAGCTTCCACTAGGGTGAGCATTTTATTCAACGTGCGCAGTATGTGCTTGTGGTAAGTTGAGTAAGTTAAGTAGTACATTGAGTAGAAAAATGGTATATGTTGAAAGATTACATTGAAATAAAAATTGACGTAAGCTTTTATAAAAAAGATTGAAGAAGATTATTAAGTTAGGTTGTTCTGTTGAGTTAGACATGAGACATGGATTGCAGAAGTCTCGTTTTTTTCTGATATACTCGTAAATGGTTAAATTCCATACCCATACAAAATCATAGTTAACATTATTAAATTCTTTGGTAGATCTCAGCAATAATTTGTTATTTTTTGTTACGTGATCGTTAACGGACATTTGTTCTCATGCAACTTGTACACTCTTACAGTCGATCCTCTTATTCTTTCTGATGGCGGCTTGCAGCTCATCTTTCTTCATTATGGAGATGAATTTGGCCACAATGTTCCAAGAGCGGGCACCACGAGAATTATTATGTTGACGTGAATTAGATGTACCTATAAATTGTATGTGATATTTTTTGATAGTATGACCAACGTTTGATGCTATTTTTATCAGACTGGCTACAAGGTTTCCTTCTTTGATTTTCGAAAATTTAGATGTTGTTGAGAGTTGGGTCTGCTCAACTGTCAACTGCTGGTATCATTCGCTATTTGATTTATCTATATAAGAGACGAATTTTTTAAAAATTTGATTGTTCTTCGGTTTCAAGTTTTTACATTTTTTTAAGTATTTCTTATAGTACCAGAATTTTAGTTGTAAGGTCTTCGATTGTGCTATTATCGATTATCTGTTAAAAGACAACCAGTTTTAAATTCATTGAGTGAACCCGTGAGCAGAGTTTCTACTCCACGGGGTTGAGATTTCCGGTGAGTGTTCTGTTTTAAATTTAACGCTCATCTTCTAAAAAAATGCAGATGTAATTTAGGCGCAGCTGAGATACACTTCTTTTATACAATTTACATACTTCGTACAGGTAATAATTTGCAGTGAGTTGCTGCATTGGCTGCTGGTAGAACTCATAGTAGGTAGGTAAGATATCCTCGGTGGTGAGAATTATTTTATTAAATATTGATTTTTACAACAGTCGTATACCACTTAATCCTTTAATTGTACAGCACTTAGTAGTACAGATATATATTTTGGATATGTTAATAATTTTTTTGGAAAAATATAACCTTGACACATCGATAGTTGGAACGAATATGACGGCATGAAATCATCACAGTTTTTGTATATATTTATAAATATATTTAGTGTGCAATGTCATTTGTATAACGAGACTTGGAATTAGCCCTATTAAATTATTTATACATTTCTCGTGTGAAGCCGAGTATTAAGGCTACTTACTTAATAGAACTATACAAAAGTATTCGTTTGGTTCAAAACTTCAGATCGAGTAGTTGCACCTATAGGCATAAGCAGTGGCGTACAGTCTCTAAAAGCTACAAAATTGTGCCTACCCCAAGAAAAATAAAACACTAAAAGAAATTAAAATATAATAGACAAAAAAACAGAACAAATTTCTGCTTAAAAATATTCTAAAATTTTGTGAACCTTTTTTATGTCATAATCGTACATCAATAAATTGTTTCTTTTTGATGATTTTACATCTTTTGGTTGCAACTCGCAGCATACCTTTGGTCATACATTTGACTTCCTCAATTATTTTTTTAGCGGGATACATAACGCAAGGCCATGCATCCGCATGCCGCTGGCGCTAAAGCTGTGAAACATACCGCTTTCGTTGCTAGTAATTTTTATGACCGCCAGTACCCGAACATGAAAAACTAGATACAAGGTACTTTATATATTCCTTGAAATAAAATTCATCGTGTACTCAAAAAGACTATGAAAACCTAAATATCCAATATTTTGATTAATCATTATAAAAACTACTTCATTAAAGAAACTAAAATATTTTGAAGTGCAAAACTTAAACAATCTGTCGTGTTACATATTTCGGAGTGCAAACCTTGAAGAATTCTTCTTGGCGAATATTTCGACGCAGATTCTGGTAGGCGCCGGGGTGTAATTACAAAGAAAGTGATGTTAGATCAAAATAATTTGAGTTACTCGTTAGTCGGCCTAACGATGGAGACAAAGTAGCCAGTAATAGGCGCAGATTTAATAAACGCCTTGTCACATGGCGTTACATGAAGGGCCATTAAAAATTGAGTCTCAAATAATCCTGTTGCCGAGGAGGGCGGCCTTTTATCATTTTTCTCCTCGCTTCGGCGCCCGGGATATAAATAGTTAGTGTGGATACAGTTTCTCAATTGAGAATCATCTCCAATAAAATATTTAAGTGAGTCTTAAAACGATTTAGATTTCCTGCAAGGGAATAAAGCTTTGAACCATACCTACGAACGTATTTGCGTTTTTTTTAAAAGCAAGTGAAAAAAACACGGCATTCCCACTTATTCTTAGCTGTTAAGTAGAAATGTGTTGGCTTGATATCTGGAGTAGTAAAATCTCTCGAAATAAAATAAAATAAAATTTGCAACACTCTAGAAAAGTTTTTTCAAAATGTTCTATGGTATATCATAAAGTAAGTAAGACTATCCAAAATTCCGTTTGTTTCATGTTTTTTTAAATTATTGTTCATTACAATTAAAACACAATAATTTTAAGCTTTGAATCTTTGATGAAACCGGATATTTACTAATAAAGTATTTATTCTGAACGTATCAGAATCGCGTGAATTGAATGATGAATAAGTCAAAAGCTTTCAACCATTTCATATATCTTCAGTGTGTTACCATTAAAAAAAAATCTTAACCGCTTAATTTCCCAAAGTCATCGCTCGTCAATACGCCTACCCGAATACCCTTTATAGAAGCACAAAAGTTTGAGAAATAATATATAATATATAATATAATTACTCCTCCACGTGGTAATGTAATCTGGCAGACAGGTTAGAGTGCCTCACATCCGGACCCGGAAAACAACCTTCCCTCTCCTCCCCCTTCTCCAATACGTCCATCCGTTATCACCTTTCCTGTATTGACATCTTGCTTCTTCCACGCCCGTGCACCCTTCGATACACGTTCGCAATTTATGAGGCCTACTCGAAGTCGTCTTATTTAAAAACAATCCGACATGGGTACCTAGTACCTAGTGGTTAAGAGTTCGTTGTATGATTGGTACAGAGATCCACCCGTGTTGACACGCTTATCTTTGCGGTCGGTGGTGTCTAGTTCCTTCTTTTTATCGACTGAGCTGTTATTGTAATGTGTAGTAAACGAAACCTATCAATACTGGCTCATTCACCTATACTTCTTCCCGCTAGTCATTCACCTATACTTAGGTCAAATTTATTCTTATTTTTTATTAACTTTAAAGAAATTTTACAAAATAACACAATAAGTCTCCATAAATTAGATTTTATTATTTTTTTTTTCCATTTTTATTTAAAGTTTTAAAAATTTATAAATAACTATTATCATTCATAAAAAAAAAGGTTTATTCATATAAAAAGTTCTGCTAAGTAATTTTAATTACGAGTGACAGCTGTTTCGCCTTCCGAAGGCATTATCAAACTGTCATTTTATAGTTAAGTAGGTTGACTTAAGGGGTGTTTTTCTTTCAAAATCTTATTATAATTTTACAGTTTAGGTGCTTAGATATCTGTATAAAATAAAATATATGTGACAAAATTACACGTTTAAAACATAAACATGCATTTCATAATAATCTAATACAAACAATTTCTACTTATACCTATAAAAAATAAAACATGAATAACAAAAAAAAAACTCTTAAGCTTGAAACTCCGTTTTCATTATGAACTTTGAAATATCCATTGAAATGTGAACAAATAAGATAACTACAAATTGTTTGCTTGGTATTTTACAATTGTACCGTATGGAAAAAGATTACGAAATTTTCATGTATATCAGGATGAAGTCGTGTAGCATGTAACTACTAGCAATTTAATTTAATCACCAAATTTGAAAAATATGGCACAAAAGTCACCAATACAGGTCCGATACACAATTTTTTGTAGGACAGACTAACCGTGTAAATTAAAAATACAAAATTGGCTAAAGCAGTCAGCTGAAAAACTGAGCTGTGATATTATCGGAGCAGCTTATTGTCACATGAAGTTGATTAATGATGATGAAAGAAAGGCATTGCTTCATTTTTGACAGATTCATCTTGACGAACATCAACATATTTACCGCTCGGCTACTATCCCTTAAGATAAAAAGCTTCGAAGTTGGAAAATTACGTTTTGTTGAAAACACTAATTAAAATTCCTGCTCCTTAGAACAGCAGGTAATGTATTACTGCGAAATTGGAGCAGTCGTTTTCTGAGAAGATTTTCTACATAATTGAATTTGTTTAATTTTTAAGTGTAATGAAGGAGTTGCCTTGGAAATGAATTATTGGAAATTATTTATTTAGGATAAAAAAGTAATAAATGGAATGCTGATACCAACCTTGATGTATGGCAGTGAGGCATGGAACTGGCAGAGGAAGGATGAAAGTAGACTGAATGCTGTAGAAATGAGATCTCTGAGACGAATGTGTGGTATAACCACGTATGATCGTGTGAAAAATGTCGAGATTCGTAAAGAATGCAAGGCTGATGGAAGTGTAGTGAACAAGATTAAGAAAAGTTTAGAAAGGAAGCTTAGATGGTTTGGGCATGTATAGCGAATGAACGAAGAGAGGAGTGTAAGGGGAATATATGTCGCGAATGTGAATGGAAGAAGAAGCCGGGGACGCCCGAGGAAGACATGGCACGATCAAGTGAATCAAATACTCGAGTCGGGCCATGTCAGAAGTCGGAATAACAGAAGAGAATGTATGAGGCGTTGTATGAATGTGAATGAAGCAAGAAGTGTATGCCAAGATCGAGTTGTTTGGCGGTCCGTCTTCTCTGCCTACCGCTGCTTTAAGACTCATTATAGCATAACATTGCCGTGTCAGTTGGAACCTTGTTATTCCAAGTCGTGACATCGGGTCGCTTTTATGACGCGTTCTTGTGTTGAATTGTTAGTCTGTGGAATGATTTGCCGGCCTTTTTTATTTCCTTTTTCCTTCATCGTCTCTTCAAGACCCAGGTTCACTCAATCCTGTTCCCAAAAATACCTTTATTACGGCATCCACAAAGATAACATAGGATCCAAGGGAAATTACTACCGTCAAGGCCCGCTGTGTCCCCTCCCCACTTCTCCTCCCCACTTTCTTCAGCCTCCGAACATACCCCAAATGGGGATACCATAGTCCTATTCCAGGCAGATGGGACTCCATGCAGTAAATAATAAACGGATAGTCAATGGGAGCGGAAGATTGTTGAGTAGCTGTTAAACGAGTTTAAAGAAAATTTAAATTAAACCTTAATTCGAAACAGTCGATAAATATAAAAGGCGAATTAAATATAAAAAAAAACGCGGAGGAGGTAATAAGAATATTTACTAAATTTGAATGATTTGTGCGTAGAAACATTTTATATGTTATTACTTTTATATAATCAATCCAGAAGAATTTTGCGCCTTGTAAATGTATTCATGCGAATACCCTTATAATATAATAAGCTTTTGGAGAAGTATTTACGTGTATACTATAAAGGTCTATTGGCGCGTGGCTAATTAAGCAGCCGTTCATCGAAAGGCAAAGAAATTGTAAATCACATTATGAAGAAAATCATAATTAGAGCGGGTTGAGAAACATCCTTCACACATTCCTAACTGGTTCGAGTACGGGAGCCAGAATAATGTAGATGTAATTATGACTGAAAATGCTAGAAAAATGATTACTATTTAGTACTTAATTAGTGCATAATGTCGAGAGGAAACCGTTTATAGAACGAAATTGAGAAAAAGACGTGCGTCGCGTAAAGGGATAGTTTTGTTTAATGTTGGTTCATTATTAAAGCGAGATTACTGAAGGGATGCCCCATTACACAACCCATTACTTTAGTAGCTAGCTTCTAGCTTACATTACAAGCTCATTGTTAACCAAAGATTTTGGCATTTAAAATACTGCGTCTTACCTAAACAGTGAAAAATAAATCTAATGCTTTTTTAAATTTGCTGTACCAGTGAAAAATCAACGTAAATAATAACAATATTCACTCTTCATATTTAAGGTAATTATTGTCCAGTTCTGCGACAAAACGTGTTTTTTACCAGTCGACTTAAAGTATTCGAATGATGTGTGCCTGTGTGGCTTATATTTTAAGAGCATTTAAAAACCGCCAAATATTACAGTGGTCAGAAAAGGAAATTGATTTGTATGGGATGGATCTTAAAATTGGTATACGATTCTGATCTAGAACTCGCAGTATAATTGGATACCATTAAACATTACCTCTTTCATATCCCCCCTTCAATATTATATTTTATTACGATTTTCCAGAACAATTTATTTTTGTTTTGCATTTTAATGCACGGCAAATTTTTTTGGCTCTAATACTGTTTTATATATTTCAACGGTAAAATTTAAAAGAAGATTACGACTGCAAAAATATTAATTATATCAATATTATGCTATTCGATCGGTATAATTGAAAAAAACAAGTTGGAATTTACTCTGAATTCTGGTTATTCAAAATAACGTAGATTTCTCCGTTTTCAGGAAGGAGATTGTATATATACTCGTATACACCCTAATGTCCATGTTTCTTTTATCACTTTCAGTCTTTACTGTATTCGTGTACAATTTATTATGTTGTCTTGTGTAGTGTTCATGTACTTGTGATGCTTTTATAAATGCTGTGTTCGTGTATATAAGTCGAATTTGTATTTTGTAGATTAACAAGCATTTATTATATTTGTACAGTTTTCTGATTTTCAGCAAGTTCATTTCTTGGTGTAGCTTTTTTGTGGGGGTGTCTGGGTTATAATTGAAAAGTTTTTTATTACTTTATTCTGTATTATTTGTAATTCGTTAATTTTATGCGTTTGTTTCCCCATATTTCTTAAATGGGATTGGATTAAACTATATTTAAGTATATGCCCCTCTTAACGTGTGCTGGCTAAAAGATGAGCTATTCTACCAAATACACCAATTAGATTAGATGACACTGATACCAAATTACCTCTACACCTATGACCTCAGAGCAATCGATTAAAATTGTGCCACTCATCCATTATTTTCATGTATTTGATAAAATTAATGGCCCACCATACAACAGGTTCTAGTGTTTATAACAAATGCTGGAGTCAACAGTCAGCAGTCGGTTTTCATATTTACCCAATGAGTAAATCTGAATTTTTCAGTAGGGAAAAGCCAATCCCATGAATTAAATATACAATACCCTATTTTATGATTATTTTAGAGTAAATAAATATTTCAGACGGTATAAGTTTCGAGTTGGTAAATGAAATGGTTATAAAATGTTTGAAACCTTTGTGTGCAAAGAATTTTCCGAGGCATTTGTCCAAAATCTATTTAAGATTAGTGCCCCATGAAAGATTTTAAATTTTCACGGTCGTTAGAAATTTTATGAAAAGATTTCCAGCCGGTTATGACACAGCGTTTAATTTAGGGTGCGGTATTTAAGGTCTTGTGTAGGAAGCCCTAATCTTGATGACGAGTCGTGATCTTCTCGAAATATCTGAGAAAAGTGATTACGCATAAAAAATGTGTTATTTTTTGCGATCTTCTGTTAACCGGTGTGTGATAGATAACCCTGTTAATATTATATTAGGAAAATTTTATACTGTGGACAAAACAATATTATTCACAATAACTTTTTTATTACACTTTATAACCTTTTGATCTAGATTAGTAGAATAATACGTGTAGGACAATAAGATAAGTAATATGATCGATGTTTTGTGGGCTCTTGTGTAAATATACATAATTGTGTAAATAAACATACTTGTGCAAATATACATAGTTGTATAAATATAATACTTGTGCAAATATACATAGTTGTATAAATATACATACTTGTGTAAATATACATACTTGTGTAAATATACAAACTTGTGTAAATATACATACTTGCAAAGATAAGTAGAAACATATCTCATATGAGTATTTTTAATGCTAATTCCTATTTTTGAGAAGACAGGTAGGTTTTTTTTTTATTGTTTTTGTAACTCACAACAAGAGTGCGGAAGCCAGCAGGAACAATAGCGTCATTTGTTTTGAGCTTTATTGAGAACATCTCTTGAAGGCAATGAAATTATTTATGGAATTTTATCCTTTTATCTTTTATTGAAAAACGTACTCAGTTCTCTCGAACATCCTGTCTAAAACTGAAGTTCATCGAAACTAGCTCCTTGCCAATTGGATATCCTTCATTCTTGAGAATGTCATTCACTCACTCAAATTAAATATTATAATTATTGTTACGAAACTTATTAGGTATAATCTGATTAAATGATTAATAAACAAATAAAATATACATTATTATTATTTCTTAGTTGGAGAACTTTTATTTCCCCTTTTAGCGGTGCTCAACTAAAGACAAGATATACATATTACATAAAAAAGTAATTCAACCCAGAGAATACATGGTTTCGAACGACTGCACAAAACACATGTTTAACATAATATCAGAGTTTAAAATTGAGAAAGCTTTAAAAAAAATGTCTGTAACGTATTTTTGGACGTCTCTTCTTTGGGAAGTGTGTTCCGTACCTCATGATTAGGGATTAAGGCTGTCAGAGCACCAAGTTCTACATCTTTTTACGCATTTTCCATCAAAGCTGGAGCTGAATTCGATTAACCGGATGAAAAGCTCCCCAACCGTCGACGGATTTCACAAATATCTCATGGTCGGTAAATATTCATAAAGATGCTAACACATGATGTACCTACCTGGAAAAAAAGTTTCTATCAGAATTTTCTTGAAACTTTATCGATAAATGGAGAAATACCTCTGAAGAAGACTTCGGACTTAAAATATATTGTGAAAATATTGAGTTAAATTTTCAAAGAAAAGATTATTTTGAAAATGGAGTTTTTTAATTTTGATGCCAAATGACTACAGCTTTAAAGCGAAGTGATAATTTATCATTGTTATTAATGAAATTCAACTGAAAATGTTCACTGGGAATAGGACACAGGTAAAACAAAGGAAATATATTTAATAAAGGTTTACGCTTCATTACTACGAGACTTTAGATTGCGTTTTGCTTAAATTTTATTATCTCTCCACAGTAAACCCTTTATTATTCTTAGTTGTTTGGGGACCCACCACATCCCATCATACCTACAAATATCCCTATCCTAGTTCTAAATGAATTCAGTTCTGCCTATACATTTACCAAAATATAGCATGTGTTTATTAATTAATTTTGTTATCAGAGCAATAAGCTCCATGACTCTGGAATTAAAGCAGTGGGTTTTAATTACGGCACGGGCAAATAAAATTTTATAATATGTTACTGTATACCGAAAAAAATAGACTTTAATTGCCGGTCGTTTCAGAATGATTTTTTTTCCCAATCTCGCCTTGGTGTGAGGTCACCATCCAAAATCACAGCAAAATGGCTCCTATGTTTAGTGTTTATTGTATTAGATAAGTAGGCAATTCTTAGACTTTCTGTTTCTCATTCCCACTCAGTTCAGCTGTACAGAATTTCCATTCGGGGAACTCACTAACGGTAAAAACTGTCTATATGCGTAACTTTAGAAAAAGCTCAATTCTAATTATTAAACGTTTAAATAACCCAAAAGCTCTCATTGTTACATAGTTAAAGTACGTAATTTATTCGAGTCTAGTTCACTTGAATACTCTAAACAATGCCTTCAACGTAGGCTACGTCATAATTTAACCTACGCCATATACAAAGAGTTACGGTTATGAACTCACAGAGGCGAGACCGGAGTTAGCACGCAAGAACATTAAGCTCAAACCAGTAATTAAATTTACCATCAATTTTACTTGATAAATAACTCAAGTTGTGAGTACGGCTTTCGAGAAACTTTTGCAATGCTATGAATACGGGCAAAGTGGAAATTAAATAGAGGCTAAGCATGCATTTAACATTGTACGAATATTTTCATCAATTTTCAGTTTACTGTAGTCAATTAACAATATGTTTTGTACCCTTCGAAGTATATTTGTTTTCAAATATCAATAAAATTGCTACAGCGAATCCGTATCAAAATTCATATTAAATGTTATTCGCAAAAGGAAAATTATGGTTTCATTTGGTTATTCCAAATTTTAATCATATTGGGGAAAACATGTTTTGTTTTTCGCTAAAAAAACGCGGTCGGTAACCTCATAAAATTTGTCCTGATTTGTCTGTATTGAATGTCTAGTCTAGTATATTTTGAATGTAAAAAAATCGAATTTTGGGCGTAACCGGGTAGTAGCTTAAAAGTATTGCACCTTGAAATATTTGTAAAAAAAAATGTGAATGCTAAAAGGAGAATGAAAATATTGTTAAGTTGTAATTATAAATTGTAAAGAAATTAAAATTAATAAAATAAAATAAATTAAATTGTAAAGCCGCTCATCCCAACACGGGACTGTCATAGTGAGATGAGTGGCTAATGATTTGTTTTGTTTTTAAATTTAAGAATAAATAAAGAAGGTAAACTTATTAATGAAATAGGATGATGTCTTATATAATACATTATTCGTACTAAACAAACCCAGCACTACGCGGTAATGAATAAATGAGGTAGGAATGCAGACGTATCCGCCAAAGAAGAAATAATCGAACATTATTTGATTCCAACTCGGAAAAAACTTTTTCCCCTCGCGTTTCATAATAATCTCAGTTTATGGAACGGGTAATCCCAATGCGTTCTTTGCTTTGAGCGAATATTTGTTGTTCAGGAACACCAAATGAAGTAGAATATAAATTTGCCCTTATTCGACCAGTAACATCGAATAAAGAACAACATTTGTCATTGGTCGGCAAGGAATTTCGAATGAAGTAGAACATTTTGGTTCTTCCTCGACCCGAATTAAGATGATGATTTGCTCTGGGTTGACCAGGAATATCGAACGTAGTAGAATAATACATGTTCTGGATGGGCTAAGTACATTGAATGAACTGTTATATTTTTTTAATCGTAGACAAGGAACGCCGAATGAAGTAGAATATTTGTTCTTCGTCAACGAATAATATCGAACGAAGTGGAATAGGTGATTTTCCTACACCAGGAATATCAAATGGAGTCGAATATTTGTTCTTTGTTGATCAGGAACATCGAATGAATTAGAGCATAAATTTGTTCTTGATCGAAAAGTAACATCGATTGAAGTTTAATATTTGTCAACCATGAACCATCGAAAGAAGTAGAATATTTGTTTAAAAAATAAAACAATAACTTTGCTCACATCACTTTTATTTATACTTTTGTATTAAAAAATAATTGAATATTTGTTCTTCATCGACCAGTGACATCGATTGAAGTAAAATGTTTGTTCTTATTCGAATAAGAGCATCTAATGTAGTGGAATATTTTGTTTTTCGCCGACAATGAACATCGAATGAAGTATTATATTAAATTAAGTTACATATTAAATTTGTTCTTCTTTGATGACCGGGAATATGAATGTTGAATATTTGTTCTCGATCGACAAGAAACATTGAATGAAGTATAATATTTGTTCTTCGTCGACCAGGAACATCGAACGAGGAAAAATATTTGAACAACCACGTTTTATATTAGCGGATGAATATCCACGGTGCTGATTGTGATGAGTGATTGTTTTAAAAGTTTGTTTGACTTCATACTTCGAGCCGTGAAATACGAGAACAAGGGGTAGAGGTTTCAATTTCTAATAGAAATTCCCTCTGCTAAATGCTTAATATTAGTTATTCAATTTAACAAGAATATTGCTACTTAGGAGGTTTTCTATGAAATGTAAATAAAATGTGAGAAAAAATAGCTGTTACACTACTGAAAGCTGAACAGCAAATTACAAATTTTGTGTACTCTTTTACCATATTAAATGATTAGTCTTAACGAAGTAGCTAGCCTTCTTACTATCTCTTCGAGTTGCATACAATTTGATCAGTTTTTTTGCCTCATCTTTGTTGGTTAACGTTTCTCAGCTCGTAAATCTTTTGTAGGTTGGAAATGTTTTCATTTTACTTTAAAATACATAAAAAATGTTTTTTTTTTGTTATTTGTATATTTAAGTTAAAAAAATAAGTAATAATAACGTACGAGTATATACTATATACATATGATAATTTAAATACTGATGGTTTTTTTCTTTCTTAAATAAATGTGCTTTTTACGATCTATTTTAAAATTTATTAATTGATCCAATTTTGATTGGGTCCGGCAGAGCATCACAACATTTCATCCCTTTATAAAATATACTGTTTTGCGTATTGGCTTTGTTCTTTTTCGGTAGTCTAATTTCTTTATATGTTTTTGTATTATGTCTGTAAATGTCCATGTTGTAAATAATTTTGTTGGAGAAATATATTGCTAACGAGTTGTTTCTGATTTTATATATAAAAATCAATGCGTTCAATGTCAGTATTTGTTTCACTGTTAGCCAATTTATTTCCTCTAATATTTTACCTATTTTTGAATATCTATTCTGCTTTAGTATTATTCGTATTGCTTCATTTTGGAGACTTTGTAATTGGTTTTGTTCTGTCGTTCCACAAGAAAAGTATTGTTGAGCAGTAATTAAAAATTGAAGCAATAATAGTGTTGTAAATTGTCAATTCTAAAGTGTCGTCTTTCTGGACATTTTTGGATGTATTCTTCCCAAAACAGAAATATTTTTCATATATTCAGCATGTTTATTAAAATTGAGTTTTGTGTTCAATATAACTTATAAATATTTCATATTATTTAAATTTTCAATAATTTCACCATCAATTTTTATTTTGCTTTCGCTGCAAGTCTTCTTATGTTCAATTATCATATTTTTTGTCTTTTTTGCATTCAATTTTAGTTTTATTTATAGTTTAGTATATAATAATTATTTTTAGCCATTTTGATACATTTTGCAGTTGATTATTCAAAATATTGATTAATTCCTCATAATTATCTCAAATTATGTATATGAGTGTATTATCAGCAAATAATAGTACTTTGCACCTTGAAAATATTTTTACCATGTCATTAATATAAATAATGAACATAGAAGGTCCGAGGACAGATCCTTGAGGTACTCCTAAATTATTCTGCATTGGTTTTGAGAATTTATTGTTTACTTTTGTTAGTTTTTTTTTCACATATTCTTCTTTAATTTTATAGTTACATCTGAGAAACCATTTTTCAAGCTTTCTTATCAGTATATCTCTATCTGTAGTTTCAAATGCCCTTTGAAAATCCAAAAATTTTGTCAAGATAATTTTATTATTATTAATTTCTTCCTTCCATTCTTCAACCACTATGTTTAAAGCTGTTTCACAAGAGTTCGATCAGAAACCAAATTATTCTTGATATAAAATACTGTGTTTATCTAAATAATGCAAAATTTGTTCTTTTATTATCACTTTACAAGTATTTGTTAATATTTTGCAATTGTTGATGGGGCGAAATTCCTCACATTTTCTAGTATTTGTAACATTTGGAATACGTATAATAGTAGATAGTTTCCATGACTGTGGAAATTTTCCTTCTTCAATTGCCTTATTAATAATACTCAACAGTATAGGTGCAATTTTTTGTATGAGACGTGAACTTATAAATCAAATTATTAATTGTTTTTGTGTCCTTTTTTTTTTAAATTAACGTAAATAAAATTTAATAATATTATTATTAAGTTCTGCAGCTATCACAATAATAAAAAAAACCAAAAATACTTGCAGAATTTAATAAATACATTATTAAATTTGATTTACATACATTTTTTAATTTAATTAAAAATCAAACTTGATTTGTATTATTATAATATAATTGGTGCTAGAAACATCCACCGCCCATAATTTCTGGGAAAGATTCACTGCGGAACACTCACTGCGGGGAAAGTTCATTGCATACATTAGATAAAATAAAATGTCAGAATGGTGCCAAGGACTGTTTAGATTACATAAACAGTAACAAGTCAATCTAACCTAACCTAATATTACTGTTTTTCATTAATTTCCTTTAAATACTATTATTTACACGGAATTATTTCAGTAAAAAAAAACACACACACCAAATAATAGCAAATAATTTTCCCGCGGTAAATTTTTCGCTGTGAATTGTGGGCGATAAACTTTCCTCGCGGTGAATGTTCCGAGGTCAATTTTTCGAGGTGAATATTCTGCCGTGAATCAATCACGGTGAATTGTGGGCGGTAATTTTACAGGACACCGAAATAAATAATGGAAATCAACAAAATTAAAAGGTAATTATTTAAATAAATAAATAAATTTCGATTTGTGCAACAAACACGTTTATTTTTCAAAGCAATTGAAAACACGACAAACTTTTTACCTTAAAGTATACCACTTTTAAGCTACCTCATGCATACAGAAATACGAATATTGTTTTTATTTTTTTTTAAATATTGTAATTTTGTATAATTTTGAAATTTTAAGGTAAGGTATAAGTATAAAAAATACATATGTACATTACAGGTTTTTTTTTATAGTCCTCATTAGGAGATCCTGTGCTGAGGCGAAGTCGGTGGTGAATAAAGGGGTTTCAGCGACTTCTATCAACTTTAAGATTTGGCTAGGGTATTTCCAGTAATTTTTAAGATATTGTTTTTAAAATTATAGTCAGTTATTCTTATATTAATTCCTTAATCTAAGTCTTGCTGGACTTGATGCAATTATTGATTGAATTACTTTGTTTGATACTAATTGGGAGTTTGTTGTATAATTTTACCGCTATAATATGAGCCGAATACATTTCCACGTCATCAATAATGAAATTAAATTCCGATTTCAATGTTAATACATATGAAGTAATCAGAATAGAACTGGTCCATTAAATAGCGGTATCGGTGTAATTCCATTGCGCTAAACCAGATAACTGAATTAGGTCATATTCCAGAATGAGGCGTTCAGTTAACTCATTCGCATGACCAATTCGAGAAGATATCTAGTCCGTAGACACCTCACTCTACAGCCCCATATTATTATTTTATTCAAAACATCGTACACTTATTACAACACTTACATTCTAAACATTTCTTGTCAAACAATGGGGTTGTGATTCTGATTCCCAACCCTGGACAGTGAGGCAAGGAACTGGTAGAGGAAGGATGAAAGTAGACTGAATGGGGGAAAACATTGTCGAAAACAATGCAAGACGAAGGCAATGAACAGGTTTAAGAAAGGGATGCATAGATGTTCTGCACACGTTGATTGATCCCTGCAGCACCGGTGTATAGTCGAAAAACACGCCAAACGTGCCCCCAACATTTGCACACGGTCGACATTTGTCATATGAGAACGGGTCGCTTCTACGTTCGTTCTTGTGTTCAACAGCTCGACTGTGGAATGATCTGCCGGCCTCTGTGTTTCCTCCATCCTACAACATGGGTCTCTTCAAGACCCAAGTTCACTCCTTCCTATCCTCTAAAAGCCTAAAAGCAATGATGATATAGGCCTTGAGAGAAATTATTTCCCCCGAGGTCTCCTGTGTGGAGTTACTATAAAAAAACACGTAGAACAGATGGACTATAAAGTTAAAGAAACAAATGTTTTTCGTTTTTTTTTTAAAATTTTTATGTAGCTTTGTATACCTCCCACCAAAATACAACATACTAACTAGAAAAATATAATAAAGCCAAATCGTCAGAAGATTTAATAAAAATGAGTACAAACTGTGATGAAAAAAAAAATTATGACCTTTTTTTACTATTTGTAAAAGCAGCAAAGGATTGTAATTTCCGTGGCTTTATTGTAAGTTAAATACTTCTCCAGTCATTTGTTCCTTCAATTTTTCAGTAACACAATTTCCACCTTCAGCCAACGCCAAAAAGCTTAACAATGGCCATTTTCCTTCTGTATACCTAATAACGGGAAAGTAAATTTTATTGCTCCGGTTGATTTTACCCCGGCACCCATTTTTCTTTGAACACGTGTGTTGTTTTATTCCATACGATATTTACGAACAATCGCCGTAAATTCCATTCCAGGCATTGAATTCGCTAGAAACACAAAACAGTGAATAAAATATCGCACGGTTTCCTAACGAAATATCATTGGATATAAAAGTGTACGATTTTATTATTAATAAGGAATGAATACGGTTGAATTGATAAAACCCAGTTAAACAAAGTGGTGTTTAATGGATGTTTATTCAGAGAAAATTTCATTAGAAAACATTGTTTGTCATGTTAAGAGTTTGTAGAGTCGTGGGAGGCAGATATTATTATTTAGCAATGGTTTAATGAAAGTAAAATACGAACTTCGGAAAATAAGCCATTTGCTTGATGTAACCGCCAGTTATATTAATTAAACTAAAATGAAACCTGTCACATAATAAAGTCAGCGTAATTAAAACTAGTATTCCAACTAGAACTAGTCGATCTAAAATTTTATTCAATTGTAACAATAGCTTCAGGATTGAGTCATTCAAAAATTCACTTGTACCTAGACTTCATGCAGAAGGTAATACTTTATAAGACATAGTAGATATGTTCAACTGCATGGAAAACAAATAAAAAAATACGAATATTGCATACATCTTCAACAATTATTAATAATTAATGAATTGTTTTTGTGTTTAATTTATAGAAGTCGATTTAATTTTTTTCTTTTTTTTTTAAATTTTATATAAATCAAATTTAATAATGTTATTATTATGTTCTGTATGCATTTTTAGCTTTTATTATTGTGACAGCTGTTTCGGCGTTCAATGACATTTAACTGAGAATGTTCAATGACGACTTATTTGTATGATTTTTTTCACTCCCACCCCATTCTAATTTGGACGGGTTTTTTAAATAATGATTTATTATCGGTATTAAGTATCAATGAATGTGAGGTGTGTTTTATATATTCGCATCTGTTGATAATTATTTGGAACGGTACTTACACGATGTTATTCCTGAATTTGTTCGTGAGCCAAATTAAATATTTAGTTGTTTTATTTCGGGAAGGCTATATTTTTTTATCTATGCACCTAGCGTGATGTGTTTTGAACCTGTGTCACTATTGTATATTGAATTTGTATAATGAAATATGTAAAAGCTCATATAGGGCATATACAATATAATAAATAAATAAATAACAGAATAACTAAATATTTTGCTCACAATAATACATTTATCAAGTTGATTTTCTTTGTATTCATGTGCTACCTTATAAGAGTCCTGATTAGTGAAGATGCACAGCATTTTAAAGGGTTTTGATTATGCAGTAGTGCATTGTATCATAGGACTACTGGGAGGTAAGAGGCGACTATGAGCAGGTTTTGCAAACTAGTTCGAACCAGTTTGAACCATTATCGGTGTGCACATATACATTGAAATGTGAGATCTTCAAAATGATTTGCCTGGTGGGTATTCAAATCTGGTCACTAGATATGGCAAAAGCCTTTTTAAACAGCTTTTATTGATTCTGAATAGCAGTCAGCAGAGCGATACTGAGAGAACCCCCAACCCTGGAATGAGGTACTTACAAATTACAACGATTTTCAATTATGTTTCGGAAAAGATTTTACTCATCACAATATTTTCCAAATTCGTGGCGCCATAGTCCCACTTCCCCATAGCCATTGGATAATTGTGCAATTTTAAAAATATATTTTCCACAATGACACTGAAACGTGATCGAATATGTTTTACTTAAAATTTATAAAAGCCCCGAGTGTCATGAGAACCCAAACCAACCTTCTTGGAAATTTCCATTTGAATATACATTTTATGAATAACGTTTATGCAAAGGACGCCAATCTATCAGTTAAGTTTGTTTGGCTCTCACAAACTTCTGTGAGCGGAGCGGTGTAAATGTTTCATTGTTTCGCAGATAAAATGTTTATAGTTTCCAAGTAGCAGTATAACCCCAAGTAAATATGTTATTTGATTTCGAGATCAGACCTTGATTTGATTTTAGTTTATAATAAGTAGAAGTTAAAAAGACCATTGTTACATTCGATGAAGCTGCTTAATTTACATATTCTACATTTGATTAAGAAAAAACGGAAAATACCATTCTAAAGACCTGCAACATACTATTTTTCCAAAAATTGTTACACTGTCAAATTTAGTCAATATATTCAATTAATCATTGAATAAGATAATATTAACATATCCTAAATGAAACATGAAACCGAAAAAAACAACCGAAAATAAAAAGATATCAGTCGCATCTGGGACTCGAACCCAGGACCTCTGTCTTTCCGGGACAACCTCTTTACCAACTTAGCTATGAGACCAGTTCAATTTATGTCATCTTCAACGATATCATATTTCAAATTCAAGACTTTGTCAATATCATCCTCCATTTTTAATCCCATATTATTGACTAATATCTTTTTATTTTCTTGTGTTTTTTTTTCGGTTTCATGTTTCATTTAGGTTACGTTAATATTATCTTCTTCAATGATTAAATATTACAAAGAGTTTTTTAAACTTCAATAATATAATTAAAAATTATAAAAATGAGAATTTAATTAAATTCATTTCTTTATTCTTTTAATTTTTTTACAAAATTTACATTTAAGGCATTTTTAAAGATTTATTAGATAAGACAGGATGTACAACATCCAAAATAATTAATTAATAATAACAAATAATAAAAATTAAAAGAAAGAAGTTAGACATACATAATCTCAGGAAATTGCATTCAAAACATACTGGTATTAAACAAGTAGAAATAAAGCTTTAAGTTTAAACGCAGCTTCATTGATGCTAAATATGTCGATATCCGAAGTGATTCTATTTAACAGTAAGATTGCCCTCCCCACCGGCATGACCATTGGCAAGATGGTCCTACAGGGCGGGATATAAAATAGTCTATGCTATCGGTGACGGAGATAACCATCGGGAACATAGAATGATAAGGTAAGAATTGAAAGAGCTGGGCTTGGGCGCAAAAATGAGTAATCTTCAAGTATGTTGCCTGTTGTATGCTGATGATGCGGTGCTGATTGCCAACAGTATGGAAGATCTACTGTGCCTCGTATAGGATGAACGAAGTATGCATGAAGAATGAGCTAATGATGAATGTAAGTAAGTCTAAAGTCATGGTGTTTGAAAGAGAGAGTACGAAAACAGTCTATAATATAGTTGTGAATGATAAATACTTGGAGAAGGTCGATGGGTTTGTGTATTTGGGAAGTATTTTTACGAGAGATGGAAATACTGAAAGGGATATTGAAAGAAGGGTAAATGCAGAAAATTCCTTTAACGGAGGACTGAACGCGGTTGGCGCAAATAAAAAGTGGTCCGAAGAAGCGAAGCTAGCAGTCCACAATGGAGTGCTGATACCAACCATGATGTATGGCAGGGAGGAATGAAACTGGCAGAGGAAGGATGAAAGTAGACTGAATGCTGTAGAAATGCGATCTCTGAGACGAATGTGTGGTAAAACCATGTAGTATGATCGTGTGAAAAATGTTGAGATTCGTGAAGAACGCAATGCTGATGTAATCGTAATGAGCAAGATTAAGAAAGGGACGCTTAGATGTTTCGGGCACGCAGAGAAAATGAACGAAGAAAGGAGTGTAAGGAGAATATATCACGCGAATGTGAATGGAAGAAGAAGCCGAGGACGTCCGAGGAAGACATGGCATGATCAAGTGAGTCAAATACTTGAGTCGGGTCATGTAAGAAATCGGAATAATAGAAGAGAATGTCTGAGACGTTGTATGAAAGTGAATGAAGCAAGAAGTGTATGCCATGATCAATTTGTTTGACGGTCCGTCCTCTCTGCCTACCCCTGGGGAGAAACGGCGTGATGGTTAGTTAGTTAGTTAGTTAAGAACGGATACGTGATTTTTCAGGAGAATCCTTGGAAACTTTTAAATTTACCTGTCAATTGAAACTGAATAAGGTTGACTGGTTTGTTTGCATTGACCATATATGTGAATTAAATAAAGTTATAATAGTTCTCAAATGAAATATCACACAAAACTTGACAAAATTGGATACTTACCGCGAAATTAACATTTTCACATTTATCGATGTTAATAAGGTGAAGAATTATTTGGATATGACATGACATGACATGATAAATGAAGTCATACTTGGCTAAAAGATGTTCATTTCGTTGACATTGTCTGGTTTATGAAAGAGGTTGATTGGGTTTTTTCAGATTTTATAGTTACTAAAATTCATTAGAATGCTATACATCCATTTAGTGTTATCTCTTAGATTTTAGAATGATACCGTGATATTGATGCTCTCTCAGGACATGCTTAAGTGTGGCAATTGCCGAATATAACTGTTAAATTGCAATATTCAATAGTGGAACGGAACTGATCTCTGTTAACTGTGGGTACCTTCTAGAACTAGCCAACTATCGAGGGTGTTGTGTGGGTACCAGACAAATAATGCAAATTAGTTCATTGGAGGCCTCTATTGTGTTGAAGTCAGAGGGCATGGAATTGCACTTTGATGGGTGTAAAGAGCATTTGGTGGCGTCCGGAGCACTTCTACCTTAGAATGAGGTCGTCTCTAACGGTAACTGTTAATAGACTCTTTGAACCGAATCGCCATATTTTAATTTTTGGAGTTTTCCATCGAATATTATGTTTTTATTTCATTTTAAGTTAGGAGAGTATAGATGATATTTGTTAGATCCCGATTGAAAAAAGAAAGTAAAAATATAACGATCTTTTATTTAATGTAGATGATCTATTATTCGTAGTTGAGGTAAAATAATACAAGAAGTATTTATTAGCAGATTATCTTTACTAGTTTTCTTGTGGAAAGAAAGAGAGCTCCCAGACGTGTGTTCACTTCTTTTATCCTGTATTGTGTCCCTCTCTTCCAGGCTGTCTTTTTCACATATAAGCTCAGACATACGTTCATTACAACTCAAAGGATTTGTATTATTTTTATTATTAACATTCAAAACCGCTTATCTAATTTTGAAATTTGTTAGCAGGTACTTATTAATTGGCAAAACGTATATATGTAAAGGTACATTTAAAAAAAATTACAAACGGTATGTACAATATGATGGTAGTAAATTAACAGGTATGTGATTACATTTTTGATGATAGAAAACAGAGCAAATAGGATTTATTATATTCTACATACATACATTCAGTAGGTATAGGAGTACATCAAAGCGTAATAGTATATTTGTATTTAAAAAGGAAAAAGAAAAAGAAAACAGAAAAAAAACCCAAGATACGTTAAGATACGTTAATACAATAGATTCAGATATACATGAGTTAGAATAGAATTAAAAGTTGAAATGCAAGTTTCAATTAGCAACACAATATCAGTAGGCCATTAATATAAATCGTATCTGATACCCACGCTTTTGATTATACCTGTCTTTAGCGGTATAAATGGAATTATTTTTAATTGTCGTTGGAAATGTATTTAATATGTTGGCTATGATATAGTTGAGGGTTCTTTCACCACATTTGTTGGTATATTTAGGAACCACAAATCCCTCATTGTGAGTGAATCTTGTATCATGTTTACGATTAACTCTATCCTTATATAAGGAATCAGACAATAATATGTTAATTTACAATATTGTAACATAATATTCCTATAACAGGCAATACATTGAGAGACTTGTATATTAATTTATTGTTATCTCTATGTGCATTGGTACATTTACTGATTAACAATTTCGTAACGGAGTTTTGTAGTGTTTGGATATAGCATATATTAGTTTTCCATTATTTCGTTAATATTTATATTAGTTCGACTGCCATAATACGGACATGTGCCTAGTTTGGTATTTAAACATTATATTAACTCTTAACCAACACTTATAAATATAAATTTAAAAAGTTTAATGTGAATGTCCCCGAGAAGTAATTGAATATCGAATAGTGGATTTAGCTAGCCATAAGTGGATTACATTTAAAGTGCTACATGTACGAAATATTTTATTTTGTAAATACTATCCATAATGGCCCGCAGGCATTTACAGACATTACTAATATTAGCTTAGTTTATTATTTATTTTCTACTTTACATATCCATGGGGCTTTTACATTATTTGTTTTTTTTTATATGAATACCGCACAAGAGTACCAACTGCTCCCAACCGTCTGGAGCCAGTGAGACTGGCATTCCCAATTAGGGAATGTTGTGAGGCTGAAGGTATTGGAGAGGGGAAGGAGAAGGGGAAGAGGGAGGTGGGAAAATACCTGGCTATTCAGATCTGGTCACCAAACACGGCTAAAAGCCATTTCAAGCAACGTTTCAATTCTGAATGGTGGTCTTTCACCAGGGCGGTACTGAGAGTATCTTCCACTCTAAGAATTATGTAGTGTTGTTACATTTTCAAACAAGTGTTATCAATAAAAACATTGTTGCATGCAGTAATTAATTACAGTGGTTATCATTACAGAGGTTTATAACTTAAATTTAATCAAAAATATCAGAAAAAAAATATTTCCACATGAAAAAATTATTAAGATGTGTGTTAAACATTGAATTTGTCTTATCAAAAATGTCGATATCACTTGTATTTACGTTTGCTTAAATACGTAAGAGAGGAATTAGCAGGTTTCCTACATTATTTATTTGTGAAAGGTGACATTGAAAAAGGTCCTTATGCTTGGTGTACCGTTTAGGTACCCTTATGTTAACACGACTCAGGAGTTCGCAACAGTCGAGCTCCGAATTGATAATTTTTATAAAGAAACATAGGTCGCTTATCCTTCTTCTTTCTTCGATTTAATGAAATTTTAAAGTTTTTATTAGTTAAACCTTACACAAATGACCCAATTCTTATTAAGGTTGTTTGAATGTAGAAGGGTTAAAAAAATATGCGGCTAGCAGTAATTTGATATCAAACTTAGACGAAAGTACTAAATTTGAGATTCCTGAGGCATTTTTGTTTTCAAAATATGTAGGTACAACCGAATCAGTAAAAATGCAAGGTCAATGTAAACATAAATATTAAGGGACAAAGGGAATGACGTTTATATGGTTTGGACACGTCAGCGGTTGGACGGAGACTGTAGTATCAGGTAAAAAAAAACACTCAAGTATATGGATATTGGGTACATTTGATTAAGATAATTACATTTGAAGTGTGAGAAGATACGTCAATGCGGCTGATGACATTAGTGAAGTTGTCCAGGCAAGACGGAGGTCCTGGGTCCATTACTAGATGCGACCGTTACCTTTTTATTTTCTGTTTCATATTTTATTTGATATTAGTGAAAGCTATGACCGAAGTGTGAAGCGTTCAAATATATCTAGCCACCCTTACGCTATGGCTAGTCAGTTACGTTGGAGGTTATTTCCAAAACAGCATAAATAACGTAATATACGGGTAAATAATTCTTTTCCGACAACACATTCCCGTTTCATATTTTATTGAGTCTGATTTGCCGTATTACGCTGTAGTTTATAAATATATTATCAATACATTTCTCATCATACAAAGGTGACGTGCGGTGCACGAGGATGACCTTTTCTAGTTATTTATTATGCCATGCACGAAACGCGATACGGTTCCTTTAAAACTTGTACTCTACTATCCCTAATCGCAGTAATAATGCTCTTTAATGCATCGATGATGTATTCTTGTAATAAAATGGAATTTCCGGCAATCAGGTGGACTGATATATTTATTATTTAATTTGATGAAAGTGTAATTCCTTTCTAATAAATTGCACACATTTAAAAATGGAACCATGACGCTATTAAATCTATTGAAAAATGCATACAAATAACCAATAATAATGACGATAAGTCTGTAACAAGGCGGAGAATTATTTATTGCCATCGGAGATTTTAGTGATTGAACCAACTCGCTTTGTAATGCCACTAGCGAATAACATTTAAATCTGCGTTCAAAATTGCGTTTTGAACATCATATTGGAAGAATACAGCGGTAAGAAGGGGTAGTCAATATAGCTCAGTGATTAGACAATATAACTCAGTGACTAGACAGTATAGCTCAGTGATTAAACAGTATAGCTCAGTGACTAGACAATATAGCTCAGTGACTAGATAGTATAGCTCAGTGACTAAACAATATAGCTCAGTGACTAGACAGTATAGCTCAGTGACTAAACAATATAGCTCAGTGACTAGACAGTATAGCTCAGTGACTAAACAATATAGCCCAAGCGACTAGAAATTACAGTTTATACAGTTATAGCAATATAGACAATATAGCTCAGTGGCTAGCCAAGTCTTCAAAATGGCGGCATTCATCAAACCCAAGTAGGTAAATAATCAAAAATTCTCACGTGTTTTTCTGATCCACATTATTTTTGTACTAATATTTTATATGAAAATTAGTATATTAGAAATTTACTATCTTCTTTTGTTCTATGTTTATCATTTGTCTATACTTGACATTATTATTTTTTAGTTTTCTGTTTGTCCTAATAAGGAAAGCTTCGTTTTCGAAACATGTTGATATGTATATATTAATAAAGTGGTGATTACAAAGTAATCTTTAATTCATTTATTAACAATCTTCCATTTGACTTTCGATTCACGTTATTAAGTAGATTTGGATGAGGCAAAGACACGAACTTTTTTTACCTTACGGTTGGTTTAAAGTGCCAACCAAAGGAAATAACAACGTGAAGCAAAATGTCATATTCACATCGGTTTTACGTGCAATTTTTTCACGGCACACCTCAGAGCAGGGCAGCGTAATCTAAAAACACAAAGTATTTTATGAAATTTCAGGAATTTGACATTCAATGGGCAGCGCTCTGAAGGCTGTTTTTCTTGTCCGAGTAAACGCTTTATGCGTTTGACACGCTCGTGCTCCTGGTCCGTATATCTCGTATCAGCGGGAGGCTGTGGGAGAGCGGGTGGTGGTTCGCGGGGGTTGGGGGCTAAAAGCGAACCGCTACGCGAACATCTGTATTCAAACGGCGTCCACTCATCCCTTAGAGATTTTTCCTTGTTTTCTCAAGGAAGATCTCACCGCAGACGTGCCAGAGGCGTACGGTAATTTCATTTCGTTAGGGAAAACTTACTTTACCCAGCAGGGTTGCGGCGTACCTACATACGATACGTGTATAATATTATATCTTTTATTGGTTGGTATACAAGGATAAAAGCACAAGTATTAGGGCTGAAGTGGAGTATTTACAATTTAAAATTCAAAATACAGAGAATTTGAAAGATAATTATTTTATTAATTTGTTTACAAAAGATTTGCCTTGAGTGTTGGGTGTAATTGTGAACACACAGCGGCCTGGAGGGATACAATTTCCAAAGTAACTCAATTTGGCTAATCACGGAGGAATTTTATTCAATTCAAAATATTCGTTTTTTACACAGCGTTACTCCTACGTGGTGAAAATTAAATATCCGAGCTACCACCGATGAATATTATTTTAATGATTACAATTATCTGTTAATTAACCGTGGTCCCTTTGATGTTTTTGTATTACTTGTATTTCCTTTGCGAAGTTGTTCAAACCAAACTAATCTCACCCGACCTAAAAACCAAACCCAATCTAACCAACCTATAAAAATTAGTTCAGTAAATTTGTGTGTTTTTCGAATCATTATCGAATAACTAGTTTAATTTCAGACAAGCCAAAAGAAAAATAATAATAATAGTATCTTTATTGTAATTAAATTTAACCATACATAAAAGATATTTATAATATAATAATGCAAGTGTACAGTGGTTTATAAAGTAAAATAGAAAATAATATAATTTTTTTTATTTCTTTATTTTTTTTTAATTTAATTTTACAACAGAAAAAAATACAATTCAAAAAGTCCCCATAAACAACTTTTTTGTAGTTTGTCTAACGGGAGCTTGTTATTTAAAACATCAAATTTACAGACAAGGTTACAAAATATGTAAAATAAAAATAATAAAAAACAGTTATAGTTTAGTTTCACATATCCCGCCTCACTAGGCTAGCCTGTGTTGAGGCAGTAATTTTGCAAATAATTTATAGTTTTTAAATACCTATTAAGATATGCTTCGTAAATCGCTGAATCAATAATTTTGAATTTGGGCGAGTGTACCGGTAAATGCCCTATTATTGCTTTTAATTCAATTTTTTACATTCTGTTTGAAAATTTTAGGTGGATCAGATTTTTTTATGCTGACCGGAAGAATGTTGTAAATTCTTATCGTAAAGAACATACAATTATGTATCTTTATAGAAATTATTTGAATTTACTATCTTTATGGATAGCTCATTACTATATAAAACACTATAACTTTGCATAATAATATATCGCATCAATTATGTAAACACGTACATCAGTATTAATACAACAATACTTTTGTTAGAAAAAATTACGCCTCAAAGTCATTTTTGAGTTATTTTCTCGTTATTATGCATTTTTACTCATTTAAAAATATATTTTTTTAAATATTTATATTTATTCAATAGTAATAATAATAATACTTATTTATTCCAGAATAATACAAACATAAAATAACAATAGGCACCTCAAATAAGAGGATGAAAAAAAAGAAAAGAAAAACATATAAAAAGATTATTCAGTAAAATATGCAAAATAAGTTCATTTACTAAGAGAGAAAAGAAAAATGAACAAGTTTATGGTGGATATTTGATGGTTTCCCGTCTCCAGGTAGACTCCATCCATGTGGCCGTAGCAGTAATTATGGTATTTTTGGATTGGCGTACTCTGCACCATGGGCTTTCCATGCGGTGGCGGAGAAGTGCCCTGAAAAAGTGCACTGCAATAGATGCAAAATCATATTGTGGTGTTATTTTTGATAAAAATGAATAGGAAATGTTTTAATAAAATTAGTAAGAATTGTTTTTTTTCCGGACTACGGAACCTGACAAGATTTGGATTACTCTTACTACCATCATTATAAGAGGTAATATTGCTGGTGCAATGACGGAGGACTTAGAAAGCAGAGGAATTAAACCCACCATTGTTGGGCGGGAACCTGGCGCATTTATCCACCTAGCTACAAAGTAGTCAGATTGTGCATATTTGTTTGGTGAAAACACTTCTAGTAACAGTGAGTGTTTTTTCCCCGTCGTGCATGCAAAATTTCTCCAACAGTTATGTACCCATATTCCTGATTATTAAGTTAGAATTATAATCACGATTGGTTGTATTTTATTACAAACCTCAAAGCGAGTCGAAACTCAAAGACCCAGCCACGGCGCGACAGTATTATGGTCGTAATTTTCCGTCATAGGTACCGTTTTTTCCACGATGTTGTAATATTTCTAGGTGTATTAAATTATAATTAACAACTACCACGAAAGTTTTCCCGAGAAACTTCCCTTTCCTGCGATACACGAAAGTTTAGCGGTAAATTTATGAAAAAAAACTCACCCCTAAAAATTTATATATCGAGAAGTTTGAGCGGCTATTGGATATACTCGTATTACGTACGAGCCACCGACGCTATGGAAATTGGAATTTGAGAGATATGTAATTCAAAGCGGAAAAAAAGATATCGCGTATTCAATACATTTCAATAAAAAAAAAAAACATGTGCGTGAATCAATTACGTAACTCATGTTTAGCATTGCAGATTTTTTTTATGAATACTGAAGATATGTACACAGTTTTAGAAATAATCTCTATAAGCCGCACACGCCGAACATGCTTTAGTTTAGAATGCTGAAATAACATAATTCATAATCAAAATTTTGCCGGAAATGGCTTTAGTCGTGTTTGGTAATCAGATCTGAATAGCCAGATACTCCTTAACCCTTTTCCTTCTTATCTTCTTCCTCTCTTCAACCCCTTCAGCTTGACAATTCTGGGAATATTTATTTAATTAAACAACATTTTAGAAGAAAGCTCGAAAGAAAAACGGTGATAAAAAACCTAATTAACTTTTTTCCGCTTATTATTAACGATAGATATGAAAGAATTGGTAAAGATTACAATACGGTTTTTAAATCACAATATTTTTATTGAATTTTCAACTAGGAGTAAACGGTCTCAAATACATACATATTTATATGCTTGACAGTGTTTGAACGCACCATCTTCGTTAATACCAGAAACAGAATTAATTTAAAACAGTTCTTTCGTTAATGAATTAAAATTTACATTGCAATCACTACTTTACTAGTTTTTTCGTATTCAAAACAAAGAGTGAAGTAAAATTGCGGTGCTGTTTATTTGATTAACATTAAAAAATCATTTTTGCGAGATCGAAAAAGAAACCGTCAGTTTTCTGTAAGTTTTTGGGATCTTCCTTTGTGGGTTGAGTCACAAGGTGATTGGGTTTTAGTTATTCTCTAAGATAATCGACAAGGTGATGGCGGAAATTTAGAGGTTTTTATGGAATCGAGGAATTGGTGTTCTGGGATTATTTATTCTCGCGTATTTTATGGTGCGTTACGAAAATGTGAGGAGAATTCGTTAATTAGGTACTTAGATTGATGAGAACACTGTTTTGGTTGTATAATTTACTTTTGAAATCATTGAATTAACCTTCAATAGAAGCCGTGAATCTAGAATTTCAAGTAATGAGATCATCCGCGGTAGAAATTACTTTTTTTTTTTTACAGTTGCAGCCCATAGACATTTTTATTTATTTATTTACTCGTCAAAAGAAAATCATCATACATATTTATTAAGTACACAAGATAAATATTTATTTTTCATAGGCGAATTTATTGCCTAATTGCAATTTCTACCAACAATCATAGACATTTAATTATTATTATTATTTTTTTTAATTATTTAACGTAAATCAAATTTAATAAGGTTATTATTAAGTTCTGTCAGTATTTTTAGTTTTTATTATTGTGACAGCTGTTTCGTCGTTTAAGGTCATTTTCAAACTGCGGTTAATCCACATTGACTTATTTATATTTTATTCCCACTCAATTATGATTTGGTCGGGTGTTCGAAATAATATTATCGGTATCGGATTTAGTTAGGCAAAAATTAAAATTCTCTATTCTGTATGCTTTTTACATTTATAATGTGTTTTCCGGTATTTAAATGACAATGTTTTCTTACTTGATTTATTTAAATGTGTTCTATTATTTTGGTATTTTGAACATACTGAGAAGTGGTGAATAAACAATTAGTTAATTTTATATTAGGATCATTCGTTCCATTATTAATTTAAAACTGTTCAAGTAAATTTAATCAAAGACCCTTTCTTTCTATATGTAAGGATTTAGGCTCGTTGTCAAGCGGGACGTGAATATTCACTAAGAGATGTTCTGCAATTTTTGAAATAGTGCTTTTATTATTATAACATCGTATATGTTCTTTGAATCTAGTTGAGAAAGCCTTTCCCGTCTGCCCTATATAGGTAGCGTTGCAGTCGGTGTGGTCACATTTTAATTCATATATGCCACTATTATTAGGTTTGGGATTTTTATTTTTTGAATTTTTTAGGATTGTTCCCATATCATTATATTTCTAAAACCATCCATTAAACCATATTTTTAAATTTATTTTGTAATTTTTACAAATTTTGGAGGGATGAATTCCAGACATGCAAATTTTTCTATTTTTTTATTATGTGCCGGATATATTAAATTATTATTATTATTGTGTTCAGGTGCAGGTTCTACAAAAATCAATTAGCTCTAATAGTAATAGTAATACATACAAAAATTTATGGATTTCTTTTTTATTTTTGGTTTATAAGTATATATTAAACTTAAAAAATAAAATAGGTACTTACATTTGACATAAACATTACAGGTACACAATTTAACTTAGTTATTAAGTATACATAGATTTCTCATTTTAAATCCATAACTTTATCGTTTTCACGCAAAGCGTCTCACTTTCCTCCAATTTATAGCTTTCATTAAATTTATTGAAAATCACTGGCACTATGTATTCAAGAGTTCGACCTCCATATTTATTTGAAATTTTTGGAATTTTTAGGCCTCTTCTTTCAGTTCAACAGCTCATTTGATCAATCGGAACAAAGAGAACAAAAAAAAATTGTGTAGAGGTTACTGGATTTAAAGTGTCAGCTAACGAACAACGGGCATGAAATTGTAAACAGAATTACTTCTGTCCTTGGAATAAATCTAGAACCAGCGGACAACTTCAAATGTCTGAAACCAACTGATATAAAACCTCTGCGTTCAATATTTAATTTAAAAGAGGACAAAAAAAGGAAAATGATGTTTGCCAAAAAAATAACAATATTTGTTTTCTAAGCCTCAATAAAAAGTTTATGTAATTGAAGCCCTGACACCACACTAAAAAAACCTTTTACGTAATACCAAAATAAGTGCTAAAGAAAAAAAAACAAATTAATTTGATTCAAAAACGAAAAAAAAACTAATAACTGAATTAAAAAAATCACAACGACCTTTTTCGTTTTATTTAATTATCAGACAGTGGAGCAGTGTTTGCAGAGGTAGAGTGCGCTGATTGGCTACCTTGTTTATGAGCTCACTTTTCAGTGCTCCTACTGGTGTAGTGATCTCTCTTTAACCAATCACCGCCTATTTTCTGTGAAATTGTGAAACCACCTGTTTACAAATAAATAAAAAGTTTTCACTTTCATGTGAATATGGGAAAAAAAAGAATTCACGAAACAATGACAGCCCCACTATTGCTTCTCCCTATACCTCTCACTCGGACGAATCAGATTCTGATGCCCAGGAGACAGATGGATATCGACCCTAATCGCGGTAATCCATCAGGTAATACTATCCGGGACACAATTTTTCCTGAAGGCCTTACAGGATACATTGGCAGAAAAACCGTCAAAGGTATGAAAAGAACAACAGCTCAAGGTGTCCCGAAATGTAACGAGTGGTCGAGGATCAGTGGCCCAGCTGTTGCTTGAAAAGGAAGAACTCAGAGGAGATCTAAACTCAGCCCTTGCAAACATCAAGGTCTTGCAGGCCGAAAAAACGATGGCGGACAATCATATTAAGCAGTTGTTGGACAAAATTCAGCAGCTAGAGTCTGATCTGGGACCAGTGATGCGTCGAGTGGCTGATGCCACGGAGGCAAGCGTATCGTTTGCCGACATGGTCAAAAATGGTCCTCAGAATACGCCACGACCTCCAATCACCCGTACAAGACTTAGTGTTGGGACCCCTAAGCCTGCCATATGCATCTTTCCGAAACTGGATTCGGCTAAGGATAGCGACGAAACGAAGCAGCTCCTGAAGGACGTCTTACGACCATCTGAGCATGGAATCCGCGTTACGGGTATAAGGAACATCCGTAACAAAGGCGTAGTTACCCAAACCGCTACTCGGGAAGACCAGGAAAAAATACTCAAAACCCCATGTCTAGCAAACTCGGCTACTCTAAGTGCCCGACTACCCACAAAACGACATCCACGAGTGATATTCTTTAATGTTCCTCGGGACCTTACAGATGAGTGTTTTCTCAGGAGTGCCTTAACGGGAATCCAGGAAAACGCAGACTTAGAACCCAAAGTGAAAACGTGCAAGCTAAGTCATCTAGCTGGTGCTCGGACAGGATCGACATGCCACCGGGTCTACGAGGTGCCAGCCCATCTACGTCACGTGCTGGTGAAGCAAGGAAAGGTCTTTGAATGTGTGCCGCGTTCGTGATTTTATTGGGCTTACAGTGTGTTCCAAGTGCCAAATGATCGGACATTCCATCAAGTTCTGCAAGGACCAGCAAATATGTGGACATTGTGCAAGTGAAGGTCATGCCATGACAGATTGCCCAAAAGCTGCGGCCAAGCCAGTATGTGCTACCTGTACCAGGTTTGGCAAGCCCGCTGGACATTCGACTGGAGACAAGGATACCTGCCCACCTTATATGGCTGCTCTTTCCAAGGACTTTGCCACCATCGATTATGGAGTATAAATACATTGATGACGACGGTGATGTTATCTACACGAGGACTAATGACTTGAAACAGTGGACGAAAGAACATAAAATTGGCCATAATATAGGTAATTTTACTTGTGTTCAACTAAACATTCGATCCATATCTAAATACTGGGATGTTTTACATGCTAACCTCAAAAATTGTTGGAATAATATAGATATCCTAATGCTATGTGAAACATCAATAAAAAGGAAACATACTTGTCTTTTCGAAATTCCTGGTTACAGTAGCATTAGTTACTGTCGTACATCCAAATCTGGAGGGGGTATAACCATATATATTCGGGATACTTTACCTTTCACCCAAAATTTACTTGAAACAAAGTTGTTCGAGAATATTTCCTGTATAATAACATTACCAAATAATTCTATACTCATTGTACTAGCAATATGTAGACCACCAAATCTTAGTAAACAATCATTTATCAATGAACTTTCATCAATATTAACAAAATGTTCAAACCCTAATGAAAATATGCTAATATTTGGTGACATAAATATTGATTTGTTAAATTCTATAGATCCTGTGATTATTCACTATGAAAATGCTCTTTCAAATAAATATTTTACAAATTGTATAAACGACGTTACAAGGGAAGCTATAGCAAATGGTAAAATGACACGAACATGCCTGGATCACATTTTTGTTAGGTATAATAGCAAACACAAAGAAACTGACATACTATACGCATGTGTTTGTGACTTCATCATTGCAGACCACTTTGCAACAGCTGTGAACATTCCGTACTATAAACCTAATAAACGGCCTATAAATAAAGGGCGGAAAGTCTCAATTTAATCTCAAAAACGAATAGATTTTTCAATTTGAAATTATAACTGGAATGCTTTGCTTCAGACAAATGATTGCAATAATTTATATAGTCAAATAAAAAGCAAGTTTAACGAAGTATATGAAAATAGTAAAATATTTATAGATGTAAAACCCAATGCAAGACCTTGGATTATAAAAGAATGGATGACAGAAGATATTCTATCACACATTAAAAAAACGAGATTCATTATTTAAGCGGTGGAAAAGCTCTCCAACAAATGCAATTTATGAAAAACAATACAAATCTTTTCGTAATTTTGTTACTAAATTAATAATAAAAAGTAAAACAACCTTTTTCAATGATAAATTTAAGAATAATTTTTCAGATATCAAAAAAACATGGGATGAAATAAATAAAATTCTAGGACGTAGGACAAAGAGTAACTGTGACGATGTAATTAGTAGGTTTATGTTAAAAAATCAATCTGCGGAAAATGTTACAAACCAATTTGTTAATTATTTTTCAGATAACATAGCCTCAATGGTTCATAAATGTGATTTTAAGGCGTCAAATATTGTCCCGATAGAGTCACCGCAAAGTTTGTATATACCACGAGCATCACTCGCAGACATACTGAGTATAGTCAAACTTCTCAAAAATTCAAAGTCCCCTGGCATAGATAATATCCGAATGTTTGACATAAAAAGACACATAGATATTTTGGGTCCTATATTAACCCATCTGATCAACACAATTTTAACACAAGCTGTGATACCAGATGAACTCAAATGTAGTATTATCAGACCTATTTACAAAAATGGGAAACATACTGATATAGAAAACTATAGACCGATTAGTATATTACCCGCTCTAGAAAAGATTCTTGAAAAATACATATCTTTAAAACTAAGCAAATACTTGGAGTGCTTTTCTTTAATAGATCCTAATCAATTTGGTTTTCAAAAAAAAAAAGTACTGAAATGTTACTTCAGGATTTCTCTAACTATATAAATAATGAACTGAATAATAAAAGACATGTTTTGGTACTGTTTATAGACAATTCAAAGGCATTTGATACTATAGACCCGATGAAATTGTTAAATATTTTGGAGGCAATAGGGGTAAGAGGAAACTTTCTCAAACTATTCAAAAACTTCCTAACCAACCGCCAAATCCAGGTAAAAATATCAGACAAATTTAGTAAAAGAAGAAATGTCAAAACAGGAGTTCCACAAGGGTCAATTTTAGGTCCAACGCTCTATATTATCTTTGTATCACTTATGAACAAAATATTCTCGTTTGTTAAACATTATGTATATGCTGATGATACAGCACTTATAATATCCCATGAAAATTTGGATACTGCAATAAAATTGTTACAGGTAGACTTTATTTCTTTATTAAAATGGTCACATGACTCTGGTCTAATAATCAATGCTAAAAAAACGAAATTGATGCATATAAGATCCCCGCATGCAAGGTACAGAGAGGCACCTGTAATCATATCCCATTCATTTAATTGCATTCACAATAATACCAAAGAGCCCTGCGCGTGTACAAGTATCGAATTAGTCAACCAGTACGTGTATCTAGGTGTTACGGTGGATTGTAATGTGAAATGGGACGTACAAATTTTCAACCTCTGTAAGCGACTTCGAGCCATTGTAGGAAGACTCCACAAAGTAAAATTATATGTGCCTATAAAAACTATGAAACTAATTTATTTGTCTCTAGGAGAATCGACTATAAGGTATGGTATAACTTCTTGGGGACACTCCTGTTAGACCAACATAAAACATTTACAGCTGATTCAAAATGCCATGGTAAAATTGCTAGTAAGTAAAACAGTTTTTAAGCAAAGGCGAGACATTGATATCATGTACAAATCAATTAATGTATTACCTGTTCGTGGTCTTTTGTGGCATAAAATTCTACTGCAACATATATCTGAAAGTCCGTATAAGGCAGTGGTGGATCATGTACACAATACACGTTTCACACAAAATATAGGAATGATAGTGCCAATATTTCAAAATAAATATGGTCAACAAACCCTTGAATACATTGTACCATTTATATTTAACAAATTGCCGTACGAATTTAAAAACAATTGTCCTATGATGAAATTCTGACTGATGTTAAAGTGTTGGCTTTTGGAAAGTAACGTTGTGTATTGATGGTAACAAATATGACGGTCTCCTTGGTTGTATAGTTCCTAGATATCTGGTGTATTTACTGTTACGGTGTTACTATTATATTTAAGTCTATCATCATTGTAACCAACCTGTACTGCTGTTTTATGTATAAATGTATATATTTTTTAAATTTATATTTCTTTATCTATTTAATACTTACAAATGCTTTGATATTTCTGATATTTACGTAATAGTTATATTTTTGTAATATTAATGTTATTATAATGTTGATGTTTTTATAATATTGATATTTTTATAATATTAATACTTTTATAATATTGATATTTTTATAATATTAATACTTTTATAATATTGGTAGTTTTATAATTTTGATATTTTTTATGATATTGACATTTTTATAATATTATTTAAATTGGTATTATAAAATTGGACTCTAGTATCTCAATAACAAAACTGTAATGCTTTTAATATTATTTTTTCTCTTTAGTTTTTTTTTTCAACTTATGTACAGCACAAGATGCATGCGCCTAAATATAATAATTTTGCCCTACATTTGTATGATGATTGTAATTTATTGTTGTATTATATTATATTGTTGAAATAAACCCCTGCTGACAAGCTACTTGCAGTGGCTTAGCGGGTATAAGTTCCAACTGTATATAATTAATATTATACAATAAAAAAAAATAAAAAAAGTAAAACCCTTTAACCAAGCCATATTTTCTATAATCATCCTCAATACAATACACACTTATACCAGAAATGGATTCTTTAGATGATTTATAACTCTATAACCCTTCTCCCGATACCATCACAACTTCAACAACTCAAGAAATTAATGACTTCATTGAAAACAAAAAAAAAAATCGAATATACGAAGCATCAACAAATATTTCGTGGAGCTATATGCTGCGACAACTGACATCATGACATGCTGTAGACATCATTATACTCACAGAGTGTCGTATAAAAAAAGAAACATATTCACCAAAACACCTGGACAATAAGGCATATAACTTCACGGTCTCCACGCAATATAAAAATCAGAATGACGGAGCGTTAATTTATCTTAAAAATGAGAACCAAGGAATCGTAAAATAAAATTCATCTCAGAGACTTAATTATTTACTCATAAACATTAGTAATGTCATCTCAGTTTTCGGAATATACAGATCACTGTCAATGAGAGACATATCTCCTTTTATTCACCCCATGCATGATGAGTTAACCCAACTATGGGATGTTCGGAACACGTACCTAATTGGGAACATCAATATCAACATAACAAATACTGGACGGAACCACTCGCAATGTGATGACTATCAATTACTTCTGTTGCATCATGGACTGACCAGTGCAGTTAACATACCAACAATATTAGAATATAACGAAAAATCTCAAAATGTAGCCGCCTCCTGTATTGACCCCATTATGATAAAAACAAAACATGTTGTACGATATTCACCAATGCAATATTTCTTACCTTTTCACACTACTACTCACTATTCAACTTTAAAATACATAAACTTGTATTAAAAATATATCTATCGAAAATAGAATTAATTTAAAGTTAAAGGATTTCTTAAAATTTGAAGAATGCGGTGAGTTACTTCAAATTAATAATTTTCAAGATTGCTGGAATTCGTTTACAAACATTGTCCAAACAAATATTTAAAGGTGCACAGAATCATTAATAATAATACAAACTCCACACAAACCTTAAAACAAAAAAACCTTGGATTACCCAAGGTCTTCAAAAAAATGAATTAGAGACAAATTTCACTTGAAAATTAAAAAAAAAAATCACTTAAACTTTCCTTAGTAAATCCTTACAAACATGTGTTCCAAAAGTAAGAGGTAATTTGTATTTCTTGTAACTTGTAACTTTTCTTGTATTTTATAGACTGTTTCAAAATGTAGTTATGTAACAAAAATTTTCAATAAAAAAACTATTAACATCAGATTCAAAACTGTATAACAACTTTAAAATTTTTTAGAAAAATATTAAGGAAATGACATAAACCAACAGCAATAAAAACAGTGATACTTCCGAGTTTGATACACCAAATCAGAAATTGAATATGAAAGAAAATCCAAAGGAAATCGATAAAATTGCGATCAAATATTTCTCCAACGTGGGTTTTAACTTAGTTTAAAATAATCATTAAACTTCCTTATACTAATTATGATACTAACAATGCACCTCCTTATAATGTCACATTTAAATTAAATTTGAAATTAAAAATGATATTAAAATGATTACAGATTCAATGAAACCTACACTCACTTCCGGAACAGATGGCATTTCAATGAGAATAATTAAATCAACCAAAGATGAACTCCTCAAACCACTTTTCTACCTTGTGAATAGTTGTATCTAGAGGGTATCTTTTCTGCAACCCTTAAAATGGGTTCTGTTATATCAATTTTTAAAACCGGCAATAAAGCAGATATACGTAACTATAGACCAATAACGATATTGAATAATCTTTCAAAAATAGTAGATAAAGTTATTAAGAAACAGCTCATTCAATATTTTGAAACTCTGAAAATCAATACGGCTTAAGAAAAAATATGGGAACTTCCGATGCTATTGCCTCCACTGTATTAATAATATAAAACATACGGTAACGGTAGTAAGTGTATCGGCATATTTTTACATCTATCCTTAGATAGGCCTTAGCCTTCGATACAATTGATGACATTTATCTTTTATAAAAGTTTAAAAAGATCTTAGGTCGCGAAGTGAATCTCATTAAATCTTATATATCATAATTAGTCAGGATTCAAAATGAAACAAGTCAACCAATACAAATCCAGTACGGTGTGCCATAAGTCAGTGTCCTAGACCCGGTTTTATTCCTGATATATATTAATGATGTATGCAGTTTAAACTGTCACTGCTCAGTCATTAGTTTCACAGATGACGCAGCCCTTCTCTTCCATGGAAAGTCGTGGGAGACTGTATTCTAAAAAGCTGAAGAAGGGGTGGAATGACACGAAAACTAAATATATTAAATTGAAAATCAACAAGAAGCAGAACTTCATAACATAAAAAATCATAAAAACTGTTTAAACGTGTACCAAGAAATTACTTGCAACTGCCTAAAGTTGAATGAAGTATAAATAATAAAATACTTAGGAATTGATCAAAACATAAATTGGAACTCGAAAATTATAAATGTAAGAAAGAAACTACATTTTTTTTTCAAAACAATAAGAAACATTTTAGATAAAGAACAACTAATTAAAATTTATTACGCCTTAGGCCAATCTTATCAACAATATAGTCTTATCAGATGGGAAAGTTCAATCATTAAATTATTCTTAGAGTCCCCACCAGAACTCCTACAGACTATGTTTTTAATGCCCTGAATTTAATGTTTCTGTAACAATTATATTTAAAGATATTTTAATTTACGCATTCAAAAACCAGGATAACTTTGCACGCACAAACTCGAGTCGATTCACAAGATCCTCATTATAACATACATTCCATTAACCTAGAACTAAAATGACTTTTGTACAAAGAAATTTGCAATTTTTCTTTATAAAATTATTTAACATCCTCCCTCAAGCATCAAAAACCATTAGAAAATTAACTGACTTTAAAAGAAGTATTAAGATATAGATTATGGACACAGTAAGGAAGAATATTATGTTGGAACCGAATAGAAATTAACGCTCATAGTATGTTTTCTTCTACATTTATGATTTTTTATTAATTTATTGTTTTAAGATTTTCTTCTCGTAATATACTCTGTAACATACTAAAAAATAACAATTTTACAAATAAATTTTACCAAATATATAAGTCATACACAAAACCATGACATTGTGACCTTAGAACGGGGTACCCCAGTAAGGTCACTTTTTTTAAGACTTTTGTAAAACAACATATAATATATATATATATATATATATTATAAAAATAGAATTAATTTCACAAATGAGAGTGATGCTGTGTAAAAATGCACTTATGTTTTTTTGTATTATTGCAAAGGAAGATAATATTCCAGACCATACTGGCATACCTGGCAAGTCATGAACAGCAAAAGAAAAGTTGCAATTGTAGTTGGTACACGTGACACGATAAAAAAACTTTTATTTTATTTTGTACAAATATATAGCATTGAACCTAATTATGCACAAACAAAGCAATTAACAATCATTGAATCATATTATGTATTTTTAAAACATGAACAAAAAATTAAGCTCTGGAGAACGCGATTGGTTTGATGTGTGGTACCACAGCTTATCAGTTAGAGCAAACGCTGGAATGGCGGAAGGTATCTAGTACCAATAAACACTTTTCTTTTGTGTGTATTTTCTATTTTAAATGAATAAAACTGGAATAAATAGTATTTTTTTAATGTTTTTTGAAAGAATCGAACACTTTTAATCGTTTTCTCCACATTCATGTTTTTCTCAAGCTAGGTCTAAGGTAATGCAATGTACGGACTTAATTAATTATAATAACTTATTTCTTAAAGTAATAACTTTAAAGCTTATTTGTGTTAACCACAAAATCAGCACAAAGAGTTGAGGACACATCGCGACTCCTGCTCGCTAATGGTCCCCTGGGATTTATTTGCGGATATTACTCCAAGTTCTGGCTGTCTTCAGACTTACCTGTCATTACGTTATCCGAACTAACTGAATCGTTAATCTTCCATGGCGAAGATTAGATTCCCGTGCAGCGCTGGCGTTCACTTGCAATTAATTACCCACATACATACATGCACACATGGCTTCATTTGGAATTTAAGTAAAAACGTCGCTTTCTATATAATCAGTCACTTCAGATTTCAATACTCCCTGAACAATTATTAATCATTCATTACTCATTTCTCAATTTCTCGTCGGTACATATCTCCCTTGTTTTCATCTTATGTTCCCATTAAGGTTAGACACCTTTACAAAGTTTTTGGTTTTGAGATAAAAACTTCGCATAGGAATGATAGAATATACTTTGTCTATCGAAAGATTAGTTTTTCTTCATATTGATTCTTTATCATTTTCCAGTTGCAGAACGTTGTACTTATGGTTATTTATTATATTGACGACCTCTACCAGACCAGCAAACTTCTTGGCTCTGTACCCTGAGGTTGGGGGTTCTTTTTTATTTTAATTTATTTCATATATAGAAATGAAATAATGTAATTCACATTATATTTTAGAGAAGTAACTGAAGGAACCTGGATTCCCGGTGAGAGAACATCAGCCAGATTAGAAGCATTACTAATTGAAATAATGCTTAAATATATTTAGTGACTAGAACTGAATAGCTAGATGCTTTCCAACCTTACTATCCTTCTTTCCATCCCCTACTTCTTTATGCCCCACAACTTACCCTAAATGGTTACGCCGTCGTTTCACTGGTTACAGACAAATGTTACTTTATTGCCGCATTACAAAAAATAAAATAAAAAGGTTTTTATAGTTTTTTCATGTCGACGTTAAAACTATTTGCAAAGTTTCTTGTAAACAGAAGGCTCCAAATATTCTTCTTTATAAAACATATTCATAATACTATGTTACATCAAATTGCGCATATAGGTAAGATACACAGTTTACACAACATACAGAAACTTTTTCCCAAACGCAGTCACGACATTATTATACCCCAAATATATTTGTGATTATTTGTAGTGACGGCCTCCATGGTCGAAGGGTAAGGCTCTCTACTACGAATCCGAAGGTCGCGGGTTCAAATCCCGGCGTGTTCGAGTAAATTTTATTTAATTAATTTGAGCTGTTTCACAATTAATTCATTTAAAAATAATATAGTATATTTGCGCACGTTTCAGAGTGAAATATACTCTCAGTATCGCCTTGGTGAAAAACCACCATTCAGAACTGAAACGTTACTTGAAATGGCTTTTAGCCGTGTTTGGTGACCGAATCTGAAAAGCCAGGTATTTCTCCACCTTCCTCTCCCCCTTCTCCTTCCTATCCCCAATACCTTCAGCCTCACAACGTTCCCCAATTGGGGATGCCATAGTCTCACTGGCTCCAGACGGTTGGGAGCAGTTTGGGACTGTTGTGCGGTATTCATAAAAAAATATATACAATAAACTGAAATACTAATATAATGTAAGTAATATACGTGATTTAAAATATGATTCAGATATGTACAGCGTATACCCTTGTTACGTAACGACAGAAAGATCCTAAAAAAGACTCGTCAAACAACAACGGTAAAACGACGCCAGCGCCACGCTTGCCGACGGCAGCTCGCACGCCCACGCGCCGGTCACTTCCCTCTCACCCGGCTTCCGAAGCACTTCTTCCTCACCCGGCTTCAGGATGACATCTCTGGTCCACCGCCGACTGCGTCCTTAAAGGAACGCGCGAGCAGCCATTTTGGCCAGCCGCAAATTGCTTCTACTAGGATCCTTTTGCCGCCCCAACCATGACTGTAAGCTGACTTTGTATTTCCTCTTTTGTGTTGTAACTTATTCGAATCCCCGTTATCATGCCCGTTTAGAAAATATCAGAGAGAATAATCACCCTGTAACTTCCATTTGAGGTTAGGCTAGCCTTTGATTATTGTAGCATAACTTACCATGTCTGTACCTTCCCCTGAATAAACTCTGAGTCTGAAAGCATTTACTAGATTCATTTGGCGTAGTATTAGAGTCCCCGACCCCAATTATAAGACTGCTTGTCGGCCTACGGCCCTGCAGAGGAGCTTCTTGGCCTGCCGAAACTGAGCTAGTCGAATGTCCAGAGCCGAGCTCCCTGTCAAGACACCACCCTCGGGGTAAGTCAAAACCAATGAACTGTCTCCCGTAACCGCTCTTTCCCAACCTTCCTCCTTTTCTTCTCCCATATCCCTACCTCCAGTCTTATATTTTTTATAACACCCTATAAGCAGTTGAGCTCTGCATTGTAAACCTTCTTTCGTCCCGTGTGCTGTTCACTACGCTGTGTTTAACATTAAAAGTGCCGAATTTGTGTGTTGATTAATCCGACCGAAATAAAATAAACATGTATTTGGATAAATATAATGGTAAAATTAAAATATCTTATCTCAGTTTTATCCTTCTTTATTATCGCAGGTGTCAATGGGTCAACACTTCAAACAGTACACACTTTTTTTGTTTTGTTGTAACTTGTGGAATAGTCGACCCAAAACCATAATCATAAATTTCTTATGTCCAAGTGTTTTCCCCTAGTACAACTAAGCAGGCATATCTCCAGGTCTTTCAGGGACAAAGATATTTATTCAAGTTTACAAACACTGTTATTTTTTATTCGTAAGATGCAAAAATATTTATCTGCATTTGGGTCTGAAGACTCTCAATGCAACCCTTTTTATCTGTGACGACCGATTGAAATTATCTCAAACGCATGGAAGAGATTGACTATGTTTTCAAACGTATACTTTAAATCGAACATAACTTCTTTACAGATTTAACTTAATGTTACGCGTTTGTATGTCAAATTTCAGCTAGATGGCTTTCACAAAAACACTAACTATATGGACTGGTACTAAATGATAACTTAACATTTTCCTTAATTTTCTAATTAAACTCGATAAAAAGATTAAATTTACCTTAGAAATATGACAAAATTTTGAAATAAATCTCTTAGACTTAAATGCTTTTTTCATTAAAAATTAACTTTAATGTAGCGTGCATTTTTTTACAGTATTAATTACATACAATGGGAACTTGTACCAGATAAGCCACTGCAAGTCGCTCCTCAGTAGGAGTTTAGCTCAACAATATTATATAATACAACAATAAATAACAATCATCATGCAAATGTAGCGCAATTATAGAACAATATAGGTGCATGCATGTTGTGATCAATGTACACAAGTTGGAAAAAATATTTGAAAATTGTTAACAGCCTAACAGTGTTATTATAGAGATACTAGACTCCAATAAAGATAATAATTACACAGACATAGACATAATCCTTTTAATCATCGTTTTGCTTAAAAATTATCAGCTTTTCATACTATGCTTATGTTCCTCCATCCAAAAATAATTTTAATAATTATATATAAGTAAACAGATTACAACGGTTATGATACTAAATTGATAGATAATATGTCAAACAAAAAGTTTATTAAATCTTTTGTTTATCCACAAATAATTGACGTTCATAAACGGTGGAGAAAAACATATTTTTTTAAATAATAATACTTAATATTTATGAACAAAAAACATCCCAAATACTATCCAACCAGCTTTTAATACTAATAATAAATTAAATATAATTAAATAAAAAATTAAATAATAATAAAAAAACATTCTTTTATATAACAAGGATAAAGGGGAAATTTTAAATAAGTCGGGGGTCTATAAATTATTTTGTAACTATTTAAACTTTTTTTATATAGGAAAGAATTAAAGAAATTTTAATACTGGAGTTAAGGAGCACCCAGGGTGTTTAAGTAATAATAATTATTCTGAATTTACCACCGAATTTTGGAAACAACTCATTCTTTTGACGTAAATAAAGGTCTATAAACTATATAATTATTTTTATAAACAATAATTATTAGCCTGAAACTGAAGACGTAAATAAAGGTCTATAAACTATATAATTATTTTTATAAACAATAATTATTAGCTTGAAACACTCATCCAAATTGAAAAAACCTTCCGAGAAAAGATAAATGTCGCCGACAGGACTCGAACCTGCCCCCTTCTGATTGCCGGTCAGATGCTCTACCGTTGAACTACGTCGACTTATCGCAAACCCGCCAAGTTAATCAATATATATTCTAGTGTTTCATTCAATAATTACTTTTTTTATTATATTTCACCTGTAAAATATAATAAACAATATTTAATATTTCGCTATGCACAAAAGTTTATCACTTTGATTTATCAATTAATGAATATAATTAGTGTACAATTAGATAAATTTGAAATTTTAGTAATTAGAAAAGGTGTTTATAGTCAATTAAATATTCTTTAAATAATAAAAAAAAATAAAACAGCTATTTTATATTTAGATTATTATTAATATAAATTTTAATAATGAAAAATACAATTTTTCCTTTTTATGTCTTGTTATTTCTTGATTTTATTTACATACAATAAAATTATTATTAAAATTTATTATTTTATATAAATATATATATATACATATCAATTAATTACTTATCTACTTTTATCAAGCATTGTTAATTTTTATTTATGTTTATAATTGTCTATTATTACATTATTATTTTTCTATATTTATTATTTGTCTATACTTCTCATTATTTTTTTGGTATACTTTGTATCCTGACGAGGGAATATTTACTTCAGAAATATGTTAATATTTATTTTAAAATTGGTTTAAGCAATGAATTTCGTATTAATTTTATTAAAACAGTAATTATTTGAAAAACGAGTCAGGAGCGATATAAACACATCCAAAAATTAGAGTTTTCTGTTCCTGACCGCGATTATTATATTAAAGGTACTAGATAATAAATTCCTTAAACAATATGTGAATTCAATAGACACACAGATAACAATAAAGTTGAACAAAATATCTGCGCGGTTGCCAAAACTAAATCTCAGTTGGTAACTTACCGACTGAAATTGTGTATTGGCAATATCTATGGATTCCCACGAGATATGGATATGGTTCGGAATAATGAAAGCAGTCTCTCAAAATTTATTCAACTGAAAATTATTATGCATTAGGTTTCAGGAAATACCAAAGTTTGATTTGATTTAAGCTTGTATGGCGGTTACTTTGTGCATCATACTTGTGAGAACTTTTCGTTGATTGCGTTCTGTAATATTTTTAAACATTTTTGTTTAATGACACTTAACGTTAGAATTATTATATAGAATATAGAAGAAAAAACAGGTTTTCACCAGGTGGCAATTCCTTCAAACTAACTTCCATTTTTAGTGGGAATTTATACGAAATTATTCGTTTACCGCGAATGGCGTTAATTCAAATAATGAAACTAAGGATATGGTAAATTAGAACAGTATTTTTGAACCAAGGATGTGTAAATTAGAACAGTATTTTTGAATTAAGGACATGTAAATTAGAACAGTATTTTTGAACTATGGATATGTAAATAAGAACAGTATTTTTGAACTAAGGACATGTAAATTAGAACAGTATTTTTGAAGTATGGATATGTAAATTAGAACAGTATTTTTGAACTAAGGACATGTAAATTAGAACAGTATTTTTGAACTATGGATATGTAAATTAGAACAGTATTTTTGGAATAAAGTTGTATTGAAATAATAATAATAATAAATTGGCTTCACGCGGGAAAGGTATGGAAAAGGAGATATTTTAAAATTGGTCGTAATGCCGAGCACTATGATGATTCAATTAAGTATTTTATTTTAACTTTAAAACAGGCACCTGAGGGAGATTATCCCGTACGTCAAAGCGCAGCTCATATAGCTTAAACTGTGAAAGAATGTGTAAATAATTTAGGGGGGTGGGTGGAGATTTCGGGGGATCTCTTACACTTGAGCGAATAGAGGGAGAGAGAAAACCTGTGTTCGGATTGATGTTGCGTAAAGGTCTCTCCTGAACTTATGTTTATAAATAATAAAAAAAAATCTTACTGAGAAAGAGTTCACGTAACAGGAAATTTGATTTGATTTGATTTTAGGTAAGACACGATTAGGAAAATAATAATTATTATGAAAACTTTAGATTACAGATTTTAAAGGTCAAAATAACTTATCTTTTAATTCAACTTGACATTCCTTAACAGATTATTCGACAAAACCTCATTACAGTGAATCATGGTGACCGTGTTTAAAATAAAACCTCTCGCTTGTCGCAATTGCTGAATGCTGGGCACAAAGAAAACCTTATTTGCACTTTACCTTTGTATTCGGTTTAAAAAAATGAAAAAATTCCAACCCCAGGTACACGACGTAAGAAAGTGGCAAGGTGTTAAGTTCGTCTGGGTATTATTACGTTTGAGTATAAATTTCGTGCACTTGGTAAAAAGCTGAAATGAAATTATCGCATCGCAGTTTAAAAATAAGTCAACTAACTTTACTATCCAATTAATTGAACCTTTTGAAATGTTTTATTTTTATTTTTAAAACCCTTCACAACAAATAAAATGCAAACAATTCCGGTAAACTGCTTTTTTGCAGTTTGTCTAACGAGAGCTCGTTATTAAAAAACTTTATCCCAAATTTGCGGTTAAGGTTAAATATTTATTTATATATATATATATAAAATATAAAATAAAAACATATGTTACAATGTTAAACTTAAATCATAAATTTTTCTCAAGAATTTTCCTTAAAAATATTTAAAAAAAAAAAAAGTAATAAATCATACATAAATAATATTTCCTATTTATCTAATACGAATAGTTTCTTTCAGGTAACCAAGTTTTCAATATATTTATTAACTGTTTAGTTTTAATACATTTTTTTATTCATTTCAGCGGGAAACACATTTCAACAGCTAAGAATCATGTGATCTAAAGTTCTTTGTCCATATTTGTTTGTATGCATGGGAACCATTAATCCTTCATTAAAATTGAGACGAGTGTTGTAAGTGTGCTCTAGTCTATTTGTATTATATATAGGGTTATTAATGTGCTGAAATATAATTTTGTACCACAGAATTGCTCTTACCGAAAGAATTTTGAGACTTTGATAAAAGTATGGAAAATTATGCATTTGTTCGTATAAACTTTTATGTTGTGTTTGAGGCATACGCAGGCTAAAGTTTGGTAAATTAAAAATTGTATTCATCACTAGCAAGAGTGGAAAGTATAAATCTTTGTACGATGTCTGACAAAATTTCACTCAGATACGTTGCGTAGTTAGTGTTTGACAGCCGCCAGAATCGCACCACTTTTGCATTCATCGAAAACATTCTTTTAACTTTACTTTTAAAGTATGAAAAAGAGCGTATTCTTACCGTAACATTCACAAAGCTATTAAAACTTCTAAATTTACTATTAAAAAAGAACCTTGGTTAAGTTAAGTTTGCACACTAAGTTGGTATTAATAAACTAAATGCCTTGTTTCTTTTTGCCAAAATTTGTTTGTTTTTATTCTCTCTCACTTGATTTGCAGAACTTAAGTTGGGCAAACAGCAGCTGTGTCCGCATCGCTCTCTTTGTTGTGCTGAATAGAGCAGAATTATCATCCCCTGGGGTGGGTGCGGGAGAGGGGGCTGGTCTTCTTGAAAAAGGGTGAAATAGTTGAGGGTGGCAGGAGAGCACGTATAATAGGAGGTTGAATTGGAACAAGTTAGCGATTTCGTTTAAACAATAGCCCGAGGTGGAACCCGTCCAAAGCAGATCTTCGTGAAACAGGTTTTGCTGAGTTAAGGTTTGGATGCCAATTTTTTTTTTCTTGTGGAGAATTGAGAAATTCTCATGACATGCATGTAGATCTTAGAAATATTCTTTTCCGACGAATACTATTGTAACGAAATTCGTTTTCGGAGAAGTGCATTAAGTTGATGACAATGTTAACTCCAGTCCGATTTCTAAAATTATTAATAGGTCAAGTAATTTCTGAAAACTTACTTATTCTAGTGTTTATGTATGCTCATTGTAGCTACCTATGCTCTTTTTATTTGTAATTTTTGTATACATACTTTGATTATTCTTAATTATCTTACGTTTCTTTGGTGAATTACCCGGTGAAGGGAAGTATTAAAAATAATATTATTTATGTTAAAAATATACAATTATTACTTTTCTAAATGATCCTATTTATAAAAATATACTTTTCAAGAGTACCACTGCCAGCAAAACTATTGTACCTCTGAATGGATTTAACTGTGGCAGGAAAAGGACGATGGGAATACTAAGCGGAAAATACACGAATTTTCGTTTTTGAAGAAATAATATTACAAAATTGTTGACAACATACATTTTAAAAAATGTACTTTGTAAATAGGTACGTCTATATATATATAAAAAAGCAATGTTCTCAGGTGTATCCACTATAGAACAAAACATGTACTGGACCGATTTACGCGCGGTTTTTTGGAAAAATGATTCGCGTTGTCAGGAGAAGGTTTAAGGGTGGGGGTAGGCGTAGGGGTAACACATCACAACCTCAAAGCTTTACTCAAAACCCCGGGCAACGCAGGGTAGTTCAGCTAGTAATTTGTAAATTTTTGAATTTTATTATTATGCGTAATGTGCAAAAGTTAATATAATCTTTATAAACCATGAAGCAGAGTATTTTGTGAAAAGAGCTTTATTTTGTTTTACTTAATTCGATCATTTTACTACATAGTATAGATTCTCACTGCTGAACCGTTAAAGGTAGGTATTCTAAATTTGTTATCGACGGTAGATCGGACGATTCAATTTAGATTTTCAGTAAAGTGTCTCCCCACATTGGATACAGGCGATATCCGCATGGCGATGGCAATACTGACATTGGATTCCGGGAACGTGGAACAGCGAACAGAGAACAGAGAATCGAGGGAAACACTGACCCGACCTCAAATCAATAACAATAACTGCGGTCGGGTCATCCCGACTTGATTTTTTGCCTCAATTCCATTTGAATTCGGATTCTTTCCCGTCCGAACGGGGATCCGCACGGAAATTGATTTCAATTTTGCTTTGTAAGGCTTAAACGGTAATAAAATCGCCCGAGTAAAAGGAGGCGAATAATTTGCTAATATATCCGAAGGTATTATCGCTTCCAATTTACGGATATGTGTTTGTATTACGATAACATTGTTTTTTATATGATTGGAATATTTTGGCGGCGAAAAATGTCGGTAGAAAGTTTTAGACAGATTGCACTAAACTTTTATGTAGGTAAAATACAAAAGTTTACGAGCATCACGCTATTATACAAGTACTTTGATGAGATTGCTTTCGCAGATTATTTTTTTTTAACTCAAAAATAAACATTTGGAATATTTCGCTATGACAGCTTTCACAGAAATTATGACATCAACAATCGTCGGAAAATTCTTGGAAATGACTTGACTTTAGTTCAAAATGCTGTTAAGAAACGTCTAGTCGTATACTGGTAAATACTATGAATGTATTACACGGTACATTAACATTAATATGGTAGGAGAAATCTAAAATTTGACAGTGATTTCGAGATATTACAATATAACATTGTTTTTATTAACGAAATTTTCCATTTACATGTTGTATTACCGAGGAATATATATGGTATGGCGGCACCTTGATTGAAATTCACAAGATATAGATTTAAAACGCCGCGGGAGAGTACAAAAAATGTATTCCATGATATTGATTAAAATTGAATTGCAGAGGATTTTTTTAGGACATTTAATATGAGAATCGTTAACCTTTCTGCCGTTTATTGATTCAACAGAAGCTCTCATAAAAAATACAAAATGAACAAAAAATGCCGAGTAGGGTAAACTATTCATTTTTAAACAATGAAGGTTGTACACGTTATTTATTTATTTTATTCCGTCAACACATTCTCCAGATTGAAGTTAGCACATCCAAGATGGCTCTAACTCAGTTATAAATTAAACATGTAAATAGGGTAATAGCAAAAGCCTCCGCAGCGGGTTGGAAGATTGAAAAAAAAAACGATAAGAAGGGGATCAAGGAGCTCTTTTGGAAAACGTTGATTAATTTTTCTCAAATCCATTTATAAAGATTCAAAACCGCCGAAACGGAAAGCATAATTTCGCCCGTTCATAAAATTAATTGAATTTTAGCTAGAAAAATCTAAAAAACGAAAAACGATTGTTTTACTTATTTTAAAACCCTGAATTGAAATAAAAAAAGTGGATTCTTGAACACGATTTCAAGACAGATTGTTTAATTAATCATTTAAATTAGTAAAAAGCCAGTCACGTCAAATTAAATAGAAATATATAAATCAGCATGTATCTAGATATTATTTAATCTACCCCAATAGAGCGTCTTCACGAGTAATCGTAAATTCTTCCAAAACCGTTATCTTTCTCACATGTTTTGCATGTATACGAAAAAGACAAAACATCCCAGTACATCGAATATTTCCAATAAAATATCAATAGAATTTGAAGAACGTACGTTAACCTTTTCCATAAAAGAGTTATTAGAAATTATTAATGTTGTAGGAATATTTATACTATTGTTAAACGAATCAATCTGAGACAACCGTATGTAGGTAGATGCAGAGAAATACATATGTTAGATGTTTGATCAAAACAATGATCCATCAACTCGCAAGGTAAATAATTACCTTTTATGAAGTAAGGGGCAATGTGGAGCAATATCAGAGGATTATATATTATATTCTTCATGCGTGTTTTGGGCTACGAAAACATTTACATGAATACCCCACAAGAGTTCCAACTGCTCCCAACCGTCTGGAGCCAGTGAGACTATGGCATCCCTTGAATGGGGGAATGTTGTGAGGCTGAAGGTATTGGGGAGGGGAAGGAGAAGGGGAAAAGAAAGATGGATAAATACCCGGCTATTCAGATCTGGTCACCAAACACGGCTAAAAGCCATTTCAACCAACGTTTCAATTAAAAATATAAAGCTAACCACCAACGGCATTAGTAAAAATATCTTTTTAATCGCGTGGATTAAAAATTTATCAATTTAGTAAAAACGTTAACTTATTTAGTACAAACGGAAACAGCATTCAATAACTTTATTTTAATCATACGTAATGTATTTTAATGTTTGATATTGTTCAAACAACAACAGAAAAAAAAAATCAAAATCAATAATTACTCAAGCACACTTGTTGGAAAGTGGATAGCAGCGGTTAAACAATCCAGTAAATTATTTAACCGTTCGGATTTTATAACGAATTAATTCGCTTGAATTATGGTTTCATGAATTTCATTTCACAACATAACATCAGGTTTTCCTCAGAAATCACCAAATAGAAAAATGAAACATTATTACAAAAGTACAGTGGGATTAACTCCATTAAACTGTTAGGGCAATCACAGAATTCAAAAAGATCGTTGATTTCGTTTCAGTGTCCGATATATCATACCGATAACTTCGTATTATGTAAAGTTAAACGTCAGAACATTGTATATAAAGGCACAGGCAAATATTGTATCGTAAGACCACTGCGGGATAAAGGAGGACTGTTGGCGGGCGTTTCGAACTAGTTCGAACCCGTTTAAACCACTATCGGTGTGCACAAATATTTTAAAACGTGGATGGATCGAGCTATTTGTAGTGCAGACGACATATGACAGTGTATCTGTTTTACCAGTACATCATTGAAAGCTGCTCTGATGAACTAGCACCAATGGTCCCTTCAGTCCTGGTGGTAGGACTAGTTCTCTTCTTTTCAATCTAATGCTAGTTTCGACTCGTTTCTTCTACGCGTTTTTGTATTTAATTATTTACTTTTACTACTAATTATACATAACATAGAATAAAGAATACATACTAGACGTGCCTTCCATGTAGATTTAAATGTAGGCCGGTATGACTTAGTCCTTTTTGGTTATAGCTCCGAGAGAGTCAATGAAAATACAGAAAATACAGCACCCTTATCTCTCTTACACTGCCCGCATTGTAAATTTCCATTCTATCTAATTGAAATGAAATGATGGTGAAATAATTTTTTTTCTATCAGTAATTTAAGGCCCGAATGGACAGACTTTATTTTTTTTCGAATTATGCCCTAAGAACGGCCTTTTTACGAAGGTGATATACTAAAACATAAATACACAGTGTACACAGGAGAATAAGGAATTGGATGACAAAACACGACCATATTGCGTTTCTTATTTATTCTATGACTAACAACATGCCGGAATTTGTTTTCCTTTTATATATTGCAGGTATTATGAACAACTTTATAGAGTTACTACTCTCCCTCGCTAAAAATATGGAATGCATAATAAGTTCGCTTTATATGTGGTAGATCCCGAGGGAAACACATGTATTGTACTGAATAACAAGTACGCCCAAAAAATGACTACATAATTGTTACCCGGTTGAATCACCGGAAAAACAATCCCAATTATTGGTAAACAGCCGCCTCGTGAATTTTATAACAGCGGGTAAAATTCAATACATTGCATAAACATAATTTTGACTCCGGGCGTATTATTGTGTACAATACAATTGGGATACGATGTTCATTAGTTTGATAAATAAATAACATTTTGGAAAATTTGGTAATTTGCAAACATAAAGGCAGCAATGGCACATTTGAATGACGTGTACCCTCATTTGGTATAATGAATGATCAATCATTTTCGCACATTGCTTATTTATGAATTGATTGTTTCATTTACGCAAAATGTGTAATGGATAAAATTGAATACAAAATTGATCGAGGGTTTCCATCAAATGCCTTTGTGTGGATGCTGCGAATTCGCGTATTTAACGTATTTAAGGGCAAAGTTATCTACTTAAGATTCACATAGAAACACACACACGTGTTTAATCCCAAGTTTATATCTCGTGAAATACGCTACGGTATATAAATTATTATTTACACCTTTACTTCTCAGGAGCTTAATGCTTGCTCGTGTCTATATTATTTATGGTATGGTTTTAGATAATTCTTTAATAATTACATTTTTTTTTTAAATAACTTTTTCACTTCCCGCAACGTTAACGTTATCATGAATTTCATTATAGAGTTGAATGTAATAATTCCACTTCCCGTCGGAAATAAATGGAACGGTTCCACTAAGCTTAATGTCCCGCGTTTAATTTATTCACGCTGATAATTTAATTGGTTGCATTTTTGCATTTAACGGTCTTTGTAAACGTGGTCGAGAGGAGAAGCAAATAATATAGCGAAGCATATTCACCACGACGTCATCGTGCTTATTCATGGCGTGGCGCATCGGATAAATTAACATTGCAACAACACTTGTCAAACAATCACGAAGGTTAAGCAACCTTCGCAGATTTCGACGCTCGTGTAGTTAAGGTAAACGTCGTAATGAGGCCGGGAAATGATGTATTTCGGAATAGTGTAAAAGTGTGAGAAATATAAAATATTCGTACAATAATGAAATTACTAAAATCTAATTCATATTGTTTCTTAGTTAAAACATCAATAGAGTTTCTATACAAAGGCCAATTATACTTTTTGTTTGTAAGACAATTTATTTTTTCACCTTCTTTGTGGTAATTCCGCCATGCTTTGTGTTATTTCCAAGAGGTACCTTCTCATTTAAAAAAAATACTTTTTCGTATAGAAGTGGTTTGAAGTAAAATGTTGTTTTAGAATCGCCCCTACGAAGAAGGGTTAATTCTTTACTTTACACGAATTTATTTATTTCTGTTACTCTTCTCTACATGCCAGAATCAAATTGTGACCTTTCGTCAGGTCAATTCTATGGGCACCTTAAGAAATACGTATTACGACATTCTAATTCCGTTTGTGAGAAACCCACAAATTTATATATTTATTTCCTACGTGATTTGAGCTCGCAACCTCCGAGTTCACAGCCAATGAACTTACTTATTGATTCTCTCAACACCTGATACATTCACTCAGAATTAGGTGCCCACTATTCATGAATAATACATTACTAATTTACGTGGTTCTAGAAAACGCTTTCGAGAATGCCTGAATTCTTTATCTTCTGATGACAAAGCACTACACATTAAGCTCGAGATGGTATTGCTTTAACATTTTAACGAGAACTCTACAAAATAATACGCAATTTCCAACATTGATGTAAATGATCATGATAAATCTCCCCGAATATAGGAATAATTAATTGCTAGAATAAGTAATGTTCTCGGTTTGAGAATAATGCGTGTTAATAATTCAATACACCCGAGAAGCTCTTCGAATTCGTTTAAAATTACCGGAGGGGGGAAATAAAAAATAAAGCAAACAGGACTTAAGTAACTGGGTATTTAAAGGAATCTTATTAATTATTTTCTTTGAGATTCGAGTGAAAAAAGTAAAATAGAAGATATTTCAGGGTACCTATCACAGAAAATAATTTCAACTTCTTCTGGTGCCCTAAACTGTCAATATTGACTATTATCAGGTAATCCTGCAGTCTGCATCCAGGAAAAACTCTGCGGAACTGCATTCGTATTCGCCCTTGAGGTGATTTTTCACAAAAACGGCGCTATACAAATCATCCAATTATTATTATTATTATTATTATCAGTTACGTAGAAAACGACCTATTATTAACTCACGGGATACTAACGTGATTTTTTCAGAATTTCTTATTAATTGTAAAAGCAAAATTAACGAGCCCGTTCATTTTTTTAAATCGTAAAGCTTTAAATAAAGTAAAACTTAAGCTGTTGACTTCCACATCAAATAATTTTTTGCACTGTATGTGGAAACATCTGAACAATCTCGTGGACTGAAAAAGTAACAGTGAGGATTTTAACATAGTTTGAAAAAGAAACTCGGCTTAGGATTAAATCCACCGCAAATCCGGTATAAAATATTAAAAAAAAACCTGGCTATTGTTTTGGACATGCGGGTTTTAACATTTTCCGCTACCACTTTTGTTTTGTCGATTTTAAAAACTTCGTGAATGAATCGAGACGTTCAAATTGTATTTTATTGAGGCAACGATTCATTGAAGTATCGCACAGTTTCATGTTCATTTATCGTTGTGAAAATATATTTCCTGCAGTAAACTTTGGTTCGCGCGGGAATAAACAACCTTCTCAGTATTAGTGAAAGCTTCTAAGCGGTGTCGTCATTGTTGCCACAAAAACCTTTTCAGTGAAAGATACCGTGAAAATACGCCTTGTGTTTTTTTTTACTTCTAATTTAAACAAGGCGTCAATGTGTTTAATCCTAGCATAACAAAATTAGGTACAAGTACACTATCTGCGAATTTCATCAAAATTAGTGAGAGTAACTAACATCTCGCAGAGTAACCGCCGTATTCCATGCATTTCATTAAGGACGGGAATATTCACCCGGTGCGGTAATGTGTCGTGTGTCGTGCCGCAACATGCTTTTTAGGATTAGTTCACTGCGCGGCAAACATCGCTTGTTTCCATCAGAGCTGTAAATAAACCGTTATGATAAAACGCCGTTTAGTTTTATGAATAGTTCTACGTTTGAGCTCCCCTTTCCTCAATGAATAACGTTATCCTTACCATGCTTCGTGACATATATTTTTTTGAGAATTTGAAAACATATTTTTTGGTCGATTTCGTGTAACTCCGTTAAGTTTTTTTTTTAAATCCCAGAAGGGCGCTTTGAATGTTGGTAATTATTACAAACTGTTGTTGTTTTTGTAATTAACATGTTTTAAAACCTTTAATTTAGACAAGACCATGTTCATTCTATGAATGCGGGCTTGTATATTGAACGATGGTGGACATTTAAAAAAAAAACTTTAATATCTATGTTTGATGGAACCCTGTATGCCTACAATGTTTGACGATGTAGTTTTATAAAGAAGATGAGTATTTCTGTAACTAGAGCAAAGCAGGTAATTACGTCGAAGAAGGGTATTTAGGCACTATCTAGTGTCATGGTACATTTGTCAGGGAGTTGTGTTAAATATTCTCAGTAGTCTGTTCAAATGGACATTAGGCAGAACGGTTAATTATATTATAACATTGCAATATGTATTATACGCATGAAGACGATATAAAATCATAGATTAAACAAATTAAAAATATATATATCATGGCTTCTCATTTCTAGATACTGTTGCATATCCTACCTTATAAAGAATTTATCTTTTAGTCTGAGTGTTTATATGACGTAGATTAAAGTTATTTTTAATTTACTGAACATTTTCATGACTACATAAACATAAACAAATAATAAAATTAATTTGAAGTATTTTGTTTACACCACTGTTTAATATATAAAAATCAACATGTGTTGAAAGCGAAACTTTCTTCGTCAGGATACACAGTGTACTGAGAAAACCTTCGTTTTCGAAACATCTTGATTTTAAACAGTGATGTAAACAAAATACTTCATAATAAATTTATTAAAAATGACGCCACAAAATACTAACAAAGAAAAATAATTTTTTTACATCAAAAAGAACAGAGTTTTTCTGTATTTACAAGAATCCAAAATACATCTTTATGAAAGTAATTACCTATTGGTTTGACATTTAAGGTAAATGAACCAACAATTACTTTCTTTGAAACGCCTCGTATTATTCTTTTCTTAAGTAATGGCTATGCTCTATGTAATTATAAATTTATTTCGGTTTACTCAAAATCCCATTTTTATCTACGTAACAAAAAAAGGGAAACGTGCTGCCCGACAGTTTTCTGTAAAGGTAAATATTTTTACGTTGAAACATATTTTGACAAGCTTAGAATACACCACGACCTGAATTTTTGAAATTAATTAAAAATCTCTTACGAAAAGAAAACTTCTCGCGCAAATATAGGAACCGTCCAGTGGAAAGAAAAATTATTATCCACTTTTTTGAAATCTCAAATCATTTTACGATTTTTTTTTTTGTATTACGTGACAATGCGAAATCCTGGAGAATTTAAAGAGCTTTTGCCTCATTCCATGGAATCTCGCGGAACACACAGCGCCGGCGTTTGTTGATGTTTGAGATAATATTTCACTAATTATTATACAAGAGTTTCATGATGTGAGATTAGAGCTTCAGCATCTACTCATGAGGTAAAACTTCTACTAGAAACTGATTTGGATTATGAAAAATTCTTCTGTTCAACGAAGATGAATGAAATGAGATTAAGTATTCAGTTTTATTTTATTTTTATTATGATCACAAGCCTGATTGGCTCCATGATTGAGTGGTTATGATCCCGGCCACAAATCCGGAGGTCGCAGGTTCAAATCTCGGCGTGCGCAAGTAAAGTTTATTTGGTTAATCTGTGATATTTCACAATTTATTGATTTAAAATAAGACACACTATATTTGCGGCACCTTCCAGAGTAGTACATACTTTCAGTATCACCTTGGTAAAAGATCACCATTCAGAATCGAGACGTTGCTTGAAACAGATCCGAATAGCCAGGTACTTCCCCACCTTTATCTCCTTTCCCTCTCCACAACCCCCAGCCTCACAACATACCTCAATTAGGGATGCCATAATCAGACGGTTGAGAGCAGCTGAGACTCTTGTGCGATACGCATAAAAAAGGTTATTAATATTTAATTTATTCGGTAAATAAAGGTTCACAGTTGGAAGGTATCATAAAACAATATAATGTTTTATATGAACTTATTTCTATTGTTCTCGTTTTTGTTGTGGATAATTTTTTATGTCTTTACCTTCACTGTAATTATTTAGTTTTTTTTTGATAGGATGTTTCATCTTATACAAATTAAAAATTCTAGTTTTCATGATTATTTTTAATTCAAGAAATTAATGAAAAGTCACGAAAACCCAATGCTGAATTGCCCCAGAAACAAACCTGACATGAACGCTATCTACAACCTGCGGCATAAAATAGGCATTCATTGAAATAAATATACCGAATTTTCCATCAAAGGAAAATACCAAATAATTATTTAAAAAGTATGGTTTGATAATTTTACAGAAGACTACATATATTTTTTTCGTGAAATCCATGCCAAAATATGTATTGAAACAGTAGTTATTAAAAATAAACAAGGAAAAACTGAGTACGTTCCGGTTTATAACTTTTTGATAAAAAATGTAAATTTATAAATAAATAAAAAACTTGAGTGGATAAAATATTTGTGAAAATGTTTTTTTTTCCCAAGGAAAAAATCGAAATCTAAAATACATTTTTAACCTGTGCGAAATTTAATGTCAATACTTTGTTAGAGGTCCATTTAAAAGGATGTTACTTTATGATATCAAATGAAATGGTATCAATAAATCACAACAGCATCTGACATATTACAAATAAACTGATATTTTAAGATTAAACATATGCTTGCATATACATATATTTTATACACACACACAAACATATATATGATCATACGGGAATACATATAATCAGAAATATAAGGTTCCCTTCTTGTACTATGGGTTTGGTTGATCCGTTAGCATTTGTTGATCTGTTACCAAAGCTGGCTTACAAAAGTTGATCCGAAGATCGAGATTTTGTTGCAAGATATGCCCATTTTTCCATTACATATACGTTTTACACTTTTCCTTTTGTTGATCCGATTTGAATGAACCAATCGCTTTGTTTATCGAAGTCGTATATCTGGTTTTTCACTGTATCCTTTTGCTGATCCGATTTGAGATGCCATAGTCCCACTGGCACCCGTTTTTTTTAACTCCACAGAGGAGGCTCTGATGAAAATAATTTTCGTCAAGGCCTATGTCATCTTTAGGGATGCTGTGCGGAGAGTCTTTTTAAGGAAAGTTAGGAGAAGAAGTTCTGAGCAGAAAAAAGGTATAAGGGGTGGGTAGGAATCTGGGGGGTCAGTGCGTCCAGGAGTGACGGACGTATGAATCCATCACTGCCACTCCGGTGCAAGGCGATTATGTGTCGAAAGAGTTCGCCTGGAGAAGCCAAAGAGTCTCCCTCAATCGGCCTCTCTTGATCCGGCTCACGACGCAGTTGGTGGGTAGACGCATCAGTCGCCAAGACCTGGACAAACCTTACTCCATGAAACCGGGTACCCCTGCTAAGTCATCTGCCGTAGCAAATCACTTGGGGCGGCGGTACCTACACCCTCCTCCCAAATTGATTATCCCGGGTTGGGAGCAGTTAGGATTAGCCTTTTAAAACCTAAAATCTGTTGACTGCATGAATTTGAAACTCCCCTACTTCCACCAGCTGTTACATAAATATGACGTGATATAATGAGCTAATATTTTATATTAGTTCTTATGAAGGACGCAACTTGTCAAAAAAAAGCAAACAAATTCGCTACCGCCATTTATCCGTCTTTTCGGGCACTTATCAATCCACCCTTGCATACTAAATTGTCAATCCTCACCCGAGCTAACTAATATTAACTAACATTAACTTGTAAAATTCACCAGACCACCAACACACCTAAATAATTAATGCATAATACAAAGTATAATCCTTATTTCACTCACACTAAGCCGATTGCATCCTTTCGTGGAAACAGTTCTATCGTCATACTTGGTTGATCTCTGCGTCATCTTTCCCAAAGGCTTATCGTCTAACTAGTAGTTAAGCCTCTCGGTTGAATATTGAAACTTTGGGGACTGAGCATTTCACGTATTGGGTGCATATTTTTAGAATAAACTGCAACGTAATCTCTCATTATGGCAAATCTGCTCTCTGCATACTGCGTTCGGATCACCCCGGAACAACTCTGAACTGCACTCGTACTGCATACCGTTAGGAGCGGCGACTTCTACTACTTCTCAGTAATCTATCCCTAGTTAGGTAATGTTGAATTTGCCATTCCTAGTAATATGTAATAGAGATTATAATTACTTTAAAACACAATTAGGTAATTCATTTCACAAAAACTTAGAATACACATTAAAGAAGGGTACTCAAAAATACACACTTTGTAGTCTGCTAACGTAAGAAAAATTACGAATGAGAATGATTTATCTATACATTCTACACGGGTACTTATGAAAATATATAGAGTTTTTGATGACAAACCTTCTTAGAATGTAAGTTTTTAAATTCTATTTAAAATACGTACTGGAATTTCATATAAAACACTCGAAAATATCTTCACTAGTTTTCAAATTGGACTAATTTTCGGACATTTTGGTATCTATTTCAGAGAATTTAAAAGATAACAGTTTGAGGATTTTCATCATTGGAAACCCTATACATTTTCTAACTACCCGTATAGAATTTACGGAGAAACAATTTGTTTTATGGCTTAAGCAATCAGCAAAGTGACGTTTCGGGCCTTATTTGGGTGCTTCTCCTTAAGGTGATTTAATTCTTTCACATTCTTTTGGGAAACCGTGGTATTACTTTTAATTCTATCAAATTAATCAATATTTATTTAATAGTATTTAATTAATAGCTATACTTTTATATAGCATACATTTTTCAAAATAAATCTTACCAAAATTGTACTTATTTATTTATTTATTTTAAAAACAACTTATTTATTTATTCACGCCTAGAAGGCTTTTAAACGTTGATACATTTATCACATAGTTATACAAAGGAGTATTATAATATAGTACATACAATAATAATTAGAGTGTAAATGATGTAATTAGGTACAATAAAAGTAAGTAGTTACAGCGTATTGATTAACAGTATTCATAAACATCATTATTAAAAGAAGAAGAAGACGATCGGCTAACTGAATAGATCTCTAGGAGGCTAACTTCAGTCTTCACTCGACAGCACCACAGCACAGGCTGTTCCATATCACAAAAACCATTTCCAGGCAACCATGGATATATAAAGAAGACCTTCATATCAGTATGTAGTATTCCAGTATAGTTCGGTTGCACTTTTTAAATTCGTTATTTAACAATAACGTGGCACCAATCTTATTTATAGATAATCTTTCATCTTCGCTTTCATTGTCACATAAATATATTTTATAACAACCTATATTATTGTTTAGCCTTCATTTTTATAAATAACTATTTACTAATTTATCTTGGAGATTGGTACACCCTGTAGACATTCTAATTTTATAAGTGTTAAATATTGTTAATATAACTTTCGTTACCAATAATGCTCTATACAATAAAACATTGCTTTACTAAATCATTAGTTTATTTAAATAAAAATCCAGTAAAACGTCCTATTACAAGTTTATCTGTTTTATGGGAGGTCACTGCACAAACGCACTTTAAAGAAAACCATTACTGACCCTGATAATGTATATAACATTTTTATTTATACACCTAAAAAGGCTTTTGCGTATACCAAACCTTTGATAGGAGATGGTGCCAGAAGAATAAAATATTTTCAACATTTACTTATGAATTATTTTTATTGAGATTTAAAAACCTCACTTTAATATTCACATCATTGTAGAAAATAATATTTACATAACCTAAATGAAACATGAAAACGGTAAAAAAACGACAGAAAATAAAAGATATCAGTCGCATCTGGGACTCGAAATTAGCTAAGTTGGTTAAGCGGTTGCCCCGGATAGGCAGAGGACCTGGGCTCGAGTCCCAGATGCGACTGAAATCTTTTCATTTTCTGTCGTTTTTTCCGTTTTCATGTTTCATTTAGGTTATGTTAATATTGTTTTCTACAATGATTAAATAAGATATTTGTTTAACATCGCTATTGCCACAGCGCTCTTGAGAAGATTTTCAACAAAAACACGGCGTTATACAAATCATCCAATTGTCTTTATCATTCACAATATTAGTGTAGAACAACCGTTTTTAATTTCTTAAATATTTCACTGTATAAAAGTGTTTGCTTTCTACGAAGAGAAAACAAAATCGGAGTCGTGCGTTGGCGTTGTTAAAAATACACATCATTTATTTATTTTTGAATTGATTATGTATGTTGAAGATACGGAACCTTGAAAGTGACGAGACCGGATAAAATTACAATGTATAAGTATAAAAACTTATGATGGATATTAAGGTAACACTTTTCCGCCATTCTTCAGCTCCTATCATCTGATCACATGAAAGAGATTCGCCTAATAGGTATAAGACTTTTATAATACCTACGCTTTCCTTTGAGACTTGTATTCATGGACTGCCTTTGATATAAAATAATATGGTAATTATTTTGTTCTCAAGATTGGCGCGAGTAGCCAATTATTATTAAAGCATGTTTTAGGGGACAGCCACATCCTATTATTCGTTTCTCATTTTCATGACGTAACTTAATCCACGCAGATTAGACTCATTAATTAATGATTTATGAACAAGATGCTTTATAAAATAAAAGTATAATAACCATACTAAGTTGTATTCTTCGTAATAAAAAAACTACTTAAGCACTAAATTATTTTTTAGGCAGGTATTCAGTTACATTGTTTTTATCAGGATAAATTATAACGTAATTGATGAACATTAAACTACTATACCGTTTTACTATCGAGAGATGTAGGCAATGATATGGTTCAATATCTTTAAACTTGATGGAAGTGGGTACGAGATACTTAATTGGCAACACAAATGAATGATCAATGAACGTGAATTTATTTCTTTACCAAATCGAACTTAAAATTTCGTATACTTTAATTTCATGGGTAGCACATCGAATATTGCCGGTACAAGATGGTTGAGAACTTTTACAGTATTTAATGAAATTTTTCGTGCCTTATTTCCCTTTCTTTACATATAAACAGACAATATGTTTACTGTTTAAAAATATAACACTTACGAAATACACGTATGTTTCGAATCAAAAACTTAATATTATATGAATAAATTCATGGCATACAACACTTGCACTAGAATACTGAAATAATGGAATAACGGAAATTATTGCAGCGGACTGTTGAATAACGGCTACGTACGAAGAATTCACATTCATTTTCACATTAGCGATCTGTAATATATCTGAAAAACGTTTGTCAAAAATTATTGTATTTGCACCGGATGAACACCAACAAAACTCATTTATTATTATCCCGCGCTGTACGGCGATAAGCAATTCTAGGGGTTTAACTTTTATTCTTTACGACATCCTTTGGGCCGATAAATTTATTGGGCGCAGGGAGGTTTTTTCTTCTTTCCCTGGATCCACTTATGGAGAAGGGTCGCCCGGGTCGCCGGGGTGAAACATAAATTCCCACCAGTTTGTTTCAAATTTACCATGCTATAGGCCGGCTGGAAGTAACGACGCTTTTATTCCCGCTGTTATGTTTATTCCGCGGGTGACAGTGTGTCTCCTGTATTGCGTCAACACGCCGAGTGAACTTCATACGACTGCATCTATCTTTTACTTAGGACGTTGTTTATTCCGCGAGGACGTCTCGTGGAGTGGCTTTCAAACGGCTGCATTAAAGTTTATTCCCTCTTATTTTACAGAGAAATATCGAGCTGCAGTGCATATCTACTGCTCTTCAGGGCTGGGGGAATTAAGTCACTCCTCTTAATATTCGAATGGAATATACTCACACAGTACTTTCGAAGTGGATCCTCCGGCTTCCACGCTTTCAGCAGCTCCAAGAGAAGGAATTTATGGGGATAATTTGAGACTTACTAGCTCATGAATAAGCGCCAAGTACGGGAGCACGAAGACTCTCTCAAGGAAATGGGAATGGGCATAAGAATATAGCTAATAATGGATTGACCATTCTGGCAAGTAAACAAGTATATAAGTTTTAACAATAGTGCACTCGTTAAACGTGACATTACAATATTAAAACGAGATTTGCAAGATGAAAATTCTAACCTATTTATCGGCTAAGTAATGGCTCGGAATAAAGTCACACTGGGTACTTTGGTTATTATGAGGCTTTACCTTTATTGGCATGGGATACTAAGTATGTCGAACAGAAGGAAGTTACGTCAAATGTGTCAAGTGTACAATTTGATAAATTTGATCTGTTAGATAAACTGCAGTGATCACGTGACTCTTATGGATACAGTACATACCAAAGAGACGATTTATTTGTTCTCCCCAGTCATTGAACCGCAGTATTTAAAGGTAGTTACAGTTATTCCTCAAAAAAACTTTGAAATGAGGTACCACTATGTATTCGAAGGTCGACATCGCTGCAGTGCTTCAAGATGTTCTGCAGCGAATGGTTGCAGACTGCACGGTTGGCCGAACACCATCATAATGAATAAATAATAAAATGGCTACTTGTGCAAGTGATTTTGTATTTTTTTATTTGGAATTTTTGTTTTATTGGATTTTAAATCATTTATTTTTATTTAAGTGTAAAGATTTTATTTACGATATGTAACTTTAAATTTATCTAATTTATAGAGGCACTACTGAAAACTAGCTGCAGGTCTGGCTCAGGAATGTATAGCTGAGCAGTTACCTTCTTGTTAATTGCTGAAAATATCTAATACGTCAAAATAAAAATATGTGAAATAACTTTTTGAAAAATAAATATTTATATTATTATTATGATGTGTATACGGTTCACAAAATTCACAAAGCGTAGATAATGGAGGCAGCCTAGTAGTCCATGCCAAGGTTCTTTATTGTAGCAATATGAGGGGCTTGCACAAAGCTGAGGATAGCAAACATAGATAATGGGACGTCTTGGCGTAGATTCAGGGTTAGGTGACCAGTACTTGGACACACGCAAACAACTTCAGAGAGGGCTGACTTTACCTGGTTGGCATCTATTGCATAGGAACTTCAACTTCCTCACGCATCGGGTGCTGGGTTTTATTGAGAGTAATAATTATTCCATAAGCTCAACCCACGGAGTTAACCATCGTACATTTGAATCGGTGGTTTTTACTTGACAATTTTTTTCTTTCTTTAAGACAACCTTAAATGTTATTTTATGCCAACAAGGTTTGTTTTCAGCTATGCTTATGCATTATGCTTACTTCGTAGGTGACAATGCGTCGCGTGTCAATCAACCATTTGAGTGACCTTTTGTTACACGGCTCCATCAAAGTTTTATTTATTCTGCGAGTCAATCCGTGAAGTGACCTCCACTGTTTCATGATTATTATTAATATTTCAATTACATATACATTACGTTAATTTTTATTAATTAGGTACCTCAGAATCGTTCTAATGGAACTAATTTTGGAGTACTAGTATCCATCTAGTTGTACATTTTATAAATGCATCCTTTAAAGTTTTGTTGACATAATAGCAATAATTTTAAGGAAGCAAAGGTCATTTCGTTAAAAAAATAGTCAGAGATATTGGGTACTAAACAAACTGTCACAAACCGTTTTAAATTCCCAACAAAAAATTAATTTTTTGACTCAATTGTGGTCCACATAAAAGTTTCTCAGCTCTGTGATTTAAATATGTTCTGCAGAATGAGTTGAAACTGCAAACTGTAACAGCCATATAATAAATAAGAACACGGGACATGTGATGTTGGCGTGTTTAGTGATCCATTTCATTTGATCATTATTTCATTTCGATCAAATGAAATGGTTATGTATAATACAAGCAGTATGAGAGAGAGAGAAAGCACTGTATTTTCATTGGTTCTTTCAGGACCAGAAACAAAAAGTACTAAGTCAAAGGCACACCGGCTTCCACTTCCACGTTTACTTGAAAGCCACTTCTAGCGTGTATTCTTTATGCTATGGTAACATTTGTTTTTTTCATTACTTGTTTGTGTGAAAGACATAGTTACTAACTTATAGCGGGGTACATTTGAACTGGAAACAAAGTTTAATTAACGAGACCTACCAACCAGAATTCAATAATTAAACGAATTTGGTATTCATCCCTCCGGCTCCTAGTGAGGGGTCTTGACTTCCAAGTAGTCCCTGTAGATAATTTGGCGAGTTATGTGTTCGTCCCCGGGTCCGCCTCCCGAGACAAATGTCGCACCGAATGTGGGTCATCATTTATAAACACTGACACTTGTGTAGCGTGTAAACCGTGGGATTTGCAACTCTTAATTGACACGAAATACGTTCTCTCCGAGTAGCAAGGGACGTAGGTATTTATTAAGTTGGCGGAGGGGGTGTGGGAGGGGCCCCCGACCCTCGCGATAAAGTCACTCTAATTGATTTAGAACAGAAGAAAAATTAAACTTGCTTTTATTTGTTTGTGGTGCTATGTGATAGTTTCGTTTGTGTGGCATCTACTCGTACATATTAAAATGCTTTATTCAAAATTCATTTGCCACCGAAATTCGTACTATTAAGTTATAAAATATAATATATACTATTATGGAAAAAGCCTTTATATGACTGGAATAGTTTCTAACTATTGTGTATATAATATCTTCAAAAGATTGGTATTCACTTTGTGGCGTCATTATTAATAAATTAATTAAAAATTACTTTGTATTCACCACTTTATTAATATACACATATCAACATGTTTCGAAAGCGATGCTTTCTTCATGAGGAATATTATTAAATATGTTTATTATATGTATTCTGTATATTAATAAAGTGGTGAATACAAAGTAATGTTTTATTACATTATTATGGATATTTTTATACAGCAGGTATACCAGTGTAAATATGGTGAAAGAGTTTTTTTAAACATTTTTGAATGATAATATCACAATATTGAATTTTCCCACGAATTAAGAGTTCGAAAAATGCACATACATTTTAATTGACATAAATTGGTTGCAAAACTTAACTTTTATGTTAAATGGAAATAGTAAAAGTAAAATAAAATTTAAAGTTATACATATTTTTTAGATAAAAAAATAAAAATAAAAATTATTGGAATAAAAAATCGAAGCTCATAAACTGTAATTTAAAAAAAATCATTGTATGTAATATTGATATTTCTTAAATGAAATATGTAATGGAAAAGATAGTAAAAAAAGGTAATAGTCCCGGATAGGCTGAGAGGTCCTTGGTTCAAGTTACAGATATGACCGTTACCCATTTCTTTTCTGTTTCATGTATTATTTTTAGATTTTTTAACATTATTTATTTATTTTTTTATTTTTTTATTTGAACGCCTAGATATTTTTTTTACATACAAGTACATATTTTTTAAATAACATAAAAAATAAAAATATAAAACCTGCATCAAAGTTGATTACACTTGAAATAAGAATAAACTGCACCAGAGTTAAAAATACACAGGAATATAAAGGTACAGAAAAAAATAATACATTAATATCCACAATATTCACAAAATCCACAAACTCAATATTAATATTAATAACAAATAAATAAACAATGTAAAAAGTTCCAGTTAACAATAATTTATTATTTTTATCTTAAATGATTAAAAAAAACTTCTTTGACAAAGATCTATTTCTAGATCTGTAGACATATATGGCGGGTAAGGTGTCATTACGTTAAATTATATCAGTTTGGGTTATTTAGTGTGAAGCGCACTTAAGATGAACCTTCACAAAACTGCGCTATAGAAATTAACTCTTATTATTTATAAGAACCGTTCCAGAGTGGAAGATACTCTCAGTATCGCACTGGTGAAAGACCACCATTCAGAATTAAAACGTTGCTTGAAATGGCTTTTAGCCGTGATTGGTGACCAGATCTGAATAGATAGGTATTTTCCCACCTTCCTCTACCCCTTCGACTTCCCATCCCAAATACCTTCAGTCTCACAATATTCCTAAATTGGGATTGCCATAGTCTCACTGGCTCCAGAAGGTTGGGAGCAGTTGGGACTCTTGTGCGGTATTCATATAAAAAAAATAAAAACAACTTCTTGAAGGTGCTTCATAGAAAATCATTTATTATCAACAGATATCATTTATATATATGGATACCTTAGATTCCTTGCCTTAATTTCCCAATACCACATGAGTGTCAAACTTAAAAGGACTTACCCTGAACTTAGCATACGCAAATGGATTGTAGGTACGTTCTAGATAATATGAAACACGCAGACAGAAAAAGTTGTTTTTTGCAAGAAAAATCCTCTATGGTCTCAAAAATCCAATATTTCCAATTACTTCAGAAAACAGACACGCACATATAAAGTACTTTCAGTAGTCTTATTGCAGAAGTATTATCTTTCAATAAAAAAATGGAATAAACTGACAAACAAAGCAGAGAGTGGGCGAGTGTTGAGAAATCGCTTAGAGCTTATAATATAGTACAATATCTGAGAAGAAGTCTTTGCAGGCTGCGAGTATTTTGAACCCGAGCAATCCGCATAAGCCGCTTACATGTTTCACTTACGAGGATCAAACATTTTCTTTTCTGGCTACATAGGCTTCGTCCTCCCCAGCGAACACCCCAATGAGCTCTTATCAGGACCAATTTTTCGAGAATTTCTATTCTTAAGAACTTTCCAATCTCCCCGTTACAGAGGTACGATATTTGATGAATTTATTACGAACTTTTGTAAAGAATCGGTTCGATATTATTTTAAGCGAGGAAATGAATGTTCCTTAAGCAGGGACACTTTTCCCTGCATACGCCCTCCATTCAATTTACAGATCATATCAGTTTCATCACGATGAACGTTTTTTCATTACGCTCCGAAAAATTGATTTTTTTCTGACAAAGTTTTGTGTAGGCCTGTCACTTTCCAATCATGTTCCAATATGTATGCACGAATACTGTATATTTCAGTTTTCCATTACGGTGTGCTTTATTTGTATTTGTCCCTTTCAAAGGGAAATCTCAACAATATGAAATATTTATATTTTGTGTCGATTCGGCGCTTTCAAAAAATGTGTGATCGACATAAATTGGAATTGAGTTGTTATGGCATAGGGTGCTTTAATTTAGCAGACCAAATAAATTCAACAAATATAAAAATAAAAACCTAAACAGCAAAACTCGCAAAACATTGGCGTCATAAAATTGATTTTTTTTTGTCTTGAATTCAACACAACTATTTGATTTCCATATCAAGTTACGGAGATTTAAAGAATGTTTTTTTCCGTATTTGTCGGTTCAAATTTCGGCAAAAAATAGGGTAGTTGTGCTATTATATATATAAAACCAATATGTTTCTGTTGGGTGGATTGTGTAAAAGAACAAATTTTTTTTTTAACGATTTATTAGAATTTTAATTTTTTTAATTGTGGAACGTCGGCATATGTAAAAAAATGAAGAAAAAGTGTCATTACGGCATTCAAATACAAAACGATAATTTTTTATATTAAACAAAATTGACATGCCGAAATTACTAATCACCAGCTCACCCACACTTTTGACAGATTGCGCAACAACTAACTTGTTTCAAATATTGTTTGATAAGTTTCCACTGGCGTCCGTTGATGGAACTAAATCGTATATGTTGATAAGTAGATGATATTATGTAGTGGGAGCCGAGTGACAGAAATTTGTCAAAATAAATTTATACACTTTTTGGTAGTAAATAGCAGATCGTCTGCAATGGCAGTGAAGGGTTTTTATTCAATACTTGAACAAACGTATGATTAAGACTATTATAGTATTCTGTTTGATTTTGAAGAGTTGACCCGTTTTCGCATCTCCCCTTCTTCAGCCAAAGTTTCGAACACTCTCGGTTTATCTTCATGTGACGTGTAATTGTTGTACGTAGTTTGCTTTAAAAATCTATCAGGATTTGCGATAAGAATACGAAAACAATCATTTGTATAACGTCAAAAAGGAAACACAAGAGTCAAAATGGATATTTTTAAAACATTGTGTTTTACGAAGCTGTTCAAATATAAAATATTACTTCCCTCCAACTATTTGGCGAAAGTGGCAGCAGAATAAATAAGTCGAAGCTGAAAGGATGACAATTTATTCTCGTAAGAAGAGTACCACATGAGTATAAAGCCGCCACATCTGGTTCAGAGAAGTTATTATACAATGAGGAACACATACATTGAACACGCTCTGCAGTAAATTTCGTCTCGAAATCGGAACCTGCTCATATTAAAAGTGAAAAAGAACGTCTTGAATTTTCCTCGGAACTGTTTTCCTCCGAGAACCGATAAGTTTTGCAGTATAAAAAACACGTAGTTTAATGTTACATGATCAATAATAGTGAATAAAAAACTTAATTTCACACTGAGTAAGGGTGAAACAATAATAAATTCATCCTTTCTTTATAGCAACTCGAGTTGTTAATTTTTTTATTTAGACAATTATTGACTATGACCGGACAGTGGTTGAGTTGGCATCGCATTAAGTTCCCACTCAGGCGTTGTGAGTTCATTTCCTCGACTGGCTAAATCCTCCATCACGACGCAAATAATATATTCAGATTAATTTGATGGAGTCAGTTATTTTCAAATTTCGTGAATGTTGGTTTTTTGTCTTTCTTTTATAAAATGTACATATGCTGGTTTATCTGCTGGTGGTTCAAAACCGAGCACTCATAAATGTCTTGGGTCTTCCATGGGACACACATATCAGGGATATTTATTTTGATTTCGGCATCCTTCCTATCAAGATTCTTTCAAAACATGAAATCATAAGCACCGTACTCTAAATTACCCAGAAAAAATTAAGCCTACTTCGGACACGTAGGCACGCCCGCAAAACACTTGCAGTTAGTATTAACATAGTTTATTTTAAAATGTAAAACAGTACAAAACTTACCACAATCTTCTTAGACCGCGAATTACTAATGCTTCGCTTTCCATATTTATCACGTTAAAAAACGTCCTAAATAAAAAATAAAAAATTGTTTATTTTTAACTAGCTGATATGTACCCGGCCGTGCTCGGGATATATATATATATTTTAATAAAGTCATGAAGTGCTGAATTCTTTCTTGTCGTTTGGGTACTATAATTGATTTGACAGTGAAAGTAATGATTTGTGACGACTATTTCTTTCTTTAAACAAATAAATAATTTGAAAATTTTATTTCATTTCAAACAATTATTTTTTCAAAATACGTCTAAAAAAAAAAATGTTTTTAAGTAGGTACTTGTGTTTTCCATTTTTAAAATATTCTTCCCAAAACTTTTTTTTTTATATGTAATCTGTGGTTAACCAGAGTGGTATAACTATGGGCTAACCTCAATACAAAATGGCGGGTTCAATGTTTTTTATAATAATTTTTAAACGTTATAGCAACAGTTTTACATATTGCATTTCATTTAAACTACTCTCTAAGCCTTCCCGGCACTAATAGGAATAAACTGTGCTATTTTCAGCGAAACCGGTGGAATAATTTTCGGGAAAATCGAAAACAGACAGACAAACTATTTTCATGTGTAGAGAATAATTTAAATTTAATTTTCCAAGAAGGGTTGGCGATTAGTGGCTTCGACAAAATGCTTTCAGGCGTTCTTATCTTGCAAAATTTATTTGACTTGGTCCATTGTTGTTCAATTATCTCCACGTGTTAGTCTCGGCACTAGCAAGTCTTATCTCTGGAAATGTGAAAAGATTTCTGTTCGCTACTACGGTAGATTACTGTTCATCCTAAGTACGTGCCCTTTGCTCAAGCCACCATAACTGGAATTTTTCTATAAAGGGCAGAACAAAAAACTCAATCAAGTTATTCTGGTATTTAGTGAAGTATACAAAATGGTATTCGCATGTATAAAAGAAGAGCGTGTTTAAGAGCGTATCTTTGATGATTATCACGTGGAACTATAGTTTGAACACAACCGAAAAACCACGCGCAAAGGTAGGTCTCTTGCTACGCGTAGAATGGACGGGACTTATTAGTATTTCGCTAGCCCTCGTAGGTGACAGTTCTGTGCTGGAACACGAAAAAGACCGTTTTATACGTACAACATTAGAACACAGACAGTGAGGCAACCGGTTAATCAACTATTTGTGGATTTTAGATAGCCGCAGAGAGAACGCCAGGAAACTTCCGCATAAAAGTAGTTGGAAAAAGTGTCGATTAAGACGTAAAATACTAATTGATAGAACATAGATAGGATATTTTTGGAGAGATTGGATTTCGGTATCTGTTCCAAAAAAAAGAAAAAGGAAGAGCGGTTCACTTTATATGAAGAAAATAATGAAAAATATATTGTCAATGTTTGTAAGTTTTCATATTTATTTACCAAAAAAAAATATTCATTAGGAATGACATGGTCGAACAGTATGTAAAACGGACTGGCCATGTGGCATTCCTTTTTCGCACCCCTTTTCGTTCCGCACTTATTCGTAACAAGTAAACCGTTCCTCCCGTCCCTCATTTACCACTGAATGTTATCTTCGAAGCATATCGTTGAGTGAGTCAAGCGACGAAGAGGCTGTTTAATTTTACATTTATTCAAATGGTTTTTGTGATATTATTAATGTGCCTAATTAATAAATTGGTAAGAATATTATTGAAACGTTTTGGGACTAAAATAAAAGTTATGAATAAGACAGGTTCCATATTGATCTCAGCAATGAAGCGATAATATCTAGAAGCTACTGAAACCATGTACCGCTTGCCTGTATACTGGAAGTGCGCATCGACGCTTTCACGTTGTACCGATCCGTGTACTGGCGCCTATTGAAATATATGGAACAAAGCGCTCTCGGTATCATGCATTCTTACTGAACCCAGTTTATATTGATTTTTCCTTAGTGCAATCATAACATTATGCGTACATGTGTATGTTATCGGTACAATGCTGTATTTTCTCCACACTTATTACCTTATTTCCTTGTGATTTGCAATTTGTTAGGTTAGGTTAAATTAGGTTGGGTTACTTTTTTACCGTGTTTTTTGTTTGTTTAAATTTTATCTTAACGAATAAAAGGAATTTCCGAGACTGGTTAAAAATTTAAACAAATTAATTTATTGGTTGATACAAAAAAGTTGATACTTAACTCCATTTTACGCTGAAAATCTTTATGTGCCTACTTACAAAATATGAATATGATCAAACCATAGTATTTTATGAAGTTAGTACTGTAGATACCTGCTTCTACCTACTGAACTGACCACTAAGATTTACTATTTCAACAGTCGTCAAACACCTGAAGCACGGCGACATTAGTGACATCTACATTTTTAATATAGTCAACGGTTTTCCCTAAAAGTATTATTCTCTTCCTGTTTTTCGGCTAGATTCTAGTCTCCCTTTGTTCCTTGGTCAATTCATATTATTTTTTATCTCGTGTTCTAATTTATATGGTGCAAATGTAATCATAAGTTTTTATGACCATTATAAAAATTAATAAACTCCTGTTAATCATTGGTGAGCCGCTTCATTAATCACAGATCCCAACACACGCTCCTTTCCGTTATATTAAATATAAATACACTTACAAGAATCTATCAATACATTAATTCCCAAATGCGATGATTCCTAAGGTACGTCTATTCGATGTAGCCAAACAAGAAGAGGTAAGGTTAGGAACAATATATTAATAATTAAAATATACAAAGATTATGTGAGCCAGATTAAATCAATGCCAGATTTGTCGTTCTTCCACGTTCTTAGCATCGGAGTTCAAAGTGGCTATTCACATGTCCACGTAGCAATCGCCTCCAGATATTATTTCTCGCAGTTCATACTCGCCCGCTGGTGACGGAATGTCCTTGTCTATTGAATAAATAACGAGGAAGTGCTACATCGGTTCCCAGAAAAGGTAGACCTTTGAGAACCGGAGAATTATTATCGTTTTAAGTAGTATCACACATAACCGATACATTAATATTAATTATGTAAATTATCTATGATTCTCACACGTTAAATGAACTAATAGAGCCCCATATGGCTACAATAAATGTTCGGTTGACATTGACTTAAATAATAACATCGAGTGACTTTACGAAGAATCAGTAGTGAATCTCCCGGCTGGGGCCAGAGTGCCAAGATTTACATTGAATAATTGATAAATATTAAAAAAGGATGTGGTAAACAAGGGTTTTCAGGATTTTAGAAAGTCTGAACATTTTTCAAATCTTCACAAATAATAAAAAAAATCTTATTTTAGCCCCAAAAAAGTAGCAGATTATGCAAAAAAAAAGTTTTTCCAGATGTGTTTAATTCATGAAGTATTTGGTTCACCCTTGGTCTTAAAAACGCAAAAACCAGGCATGTGCCTAGTTTTAGCTACTGAACGACTGAATACGAATGTGGAAAAGCACGTTTAAATCGCGTCAATTGAAATTGCTTTTAATATCACAATGTTGAAAGTTATCAAAAACCTATACAGTTGTACAATCCAAAGCTGACCCGAATTAAAAATTCATGAGAGCGTCCACCGTTATTCTGTTTTCCTGACGCGAAGAAGTTTTTTAAATACCTTGCCATCAGGCTTCGTGAAATACCTTCGGTCCCTTAATGGTGTGAAAGTTACGTTGGAACTTTCATTAGGGCGAGCGACTGGGCGGGGGGACCCTCCAAATTTGAATGTTTGCGTCGCGTTTTGTGTTTTTGTCGGGCGGTATTTCAAATCTAGAATGTTTATTCTACAGGTGTAGTACCTACCCGCGCTGAATTCGGAATAATGTATGTATTCCAATTACGACACGTTTCTTATGAAGGTTGCGGATTACGTCATCACCTCTGTTTTGTTAGGCTGTAAAAACTCTGGGTGTTTTTTGTTGTTGTTTCAGTTTCACGACTTCAGAAGGATGTTTTCAAAGAAAGATGATGAAAATATGCTTTCCGCATTCAGACAATATATGAAATACGTTAACATTTAGTTTATGGGTCCATCTAACTATATTTTTTATATCTAAAGGGAGGAATATGTGGCACTCATAAGTCACCGAACGTAACGAACCACGTGGAGTGACTAAAGACATCTTCCCTCAAAGTGAAAAGACTGGCTGGCACGGTCTAATTTTAATGGAATTGGGTCCGAGAGATATATTGGTTTTTGATCCCTAATTATTTTTATTCAGTGCCCTCTCCTATTGTATGTGGGCTATGGCTAGGGAAATATTCAGGGGTGCAAGCTAGAAAAAACCCTGAACTGCACTCTTTATCTGCTACGTTTTCCATCAATCTTTCTCTGGATGGAGTGGTTATCTTGTATGTCGACCGCTTATATGGTAACATTAAAAATAATACCAAACTGTGTTATCATGGCACATAAAATATTCATATATTAATTGTGTTTTTAATTAAATTACTTCCAAGATAGAATTTGGGAGACGGGTATTGGTACCGCTGCCACGGGAACCATTCATCGGATAACCAATACATCTGCCATAGGTCATCTCTGGTGCTTCGCTCCGGCAAGTGACTTGGGGTGCCAGGGTTCATGGGGGTGAGGTTTGTCCAGTTTCTGACGGCGGATGCGTCTGCCAACGAGCTACGCGGTTGGCCGGATCGGGAGAGGCCGGTTGAGCGAGACACTTTAACCGCTCCAGCCGATTCTCTCGACCCATTGCCTTGCACCGTAGTTGGAGGGATGGATTTATATATCTGTTACTCCCGGACACAATGGCCTCAAGATTCCTACCCACCCCTCTTCCCAGAACTTCCTTTTTTAAAGGCCCTCCACACTGCATCCCCAAAGATGACACAGGCTCTGAGACAAATTATTTTCTTTAGGACCTTCTATGTGGAGTTAATGTAAAAAAGCTGGCCGTCTGTTTAGGAGGCCATTTCTAGTTATTATTAAAGAAAATTCCCTATCCTTTTCCTAAGGCTTGAAGACATTTAGCTTAACTGCGATTCCCGATTACGTGTCAATGATAATACATTTCTTAAAGGTGTTTGTGGTTTAATTATCACAGTATTATTAAAAATTGTCGATATATCACATTTGTAGTTTATTATTGCTTACTTATAATTTTTATAATTTAGATCACTTTTATCTGACATTTCGGGCTTTTGGAATAGTTATTATCGCAATTTCGTTAATAGCATTGTAATACGACAATTTTATTTATTTGATTATCGCTCATCTGGGCTTTTACATGGATTTTAGAACATAACATAAAGAGCTATCAAAAATTACAAGTACATAAATATTCTAAACCATAAAGTAATGAACAATCTTTTTCAAATGTTTAACAGTGACATAAAGCAGAAAAGTAAAACAATATTATAACACAAATCATTATCGCCATATTATCCAATCTCCAATATTACACATTGTTAGATTCATAAAAGTGCTGGTATAGATGTCACTTTACTGTATAAATGGAGTCAGCAAAAACATCAACAACACCTCCAAATCTGTTGCCCAGATCATGCATCTTATTGGTTAATGAATGAGACTGATAGTTGTGTAAGTGATGCAGAAAAATGTTACAGTTTGTCTTATGTTCCTCATCGGTATATTTAATGTAATAATGGCGAGGATGGCAAGGCTGTCAATTGGGTTGTTAATGATTCTATATAATAAAACTAGGTCTCACATAATTCTCCTGTCAGACAGCTTAATCAGATGCAATCGATTCATCAAACTCAAATAATTAATATTTGCAATTGTAATTTTGAGTTTAAAATTATATACCTTAGAATTTTTTTGCTGAACCCATTCAATATTGTTTAAGTGTACTTTATACAAAGGGGACCAAAAAATGTATAATACTCCAATTGACTTCTAACTAATAAAGTGTAGAGCATTCTTATATAATCTAAAGACTCGAAATCTATTAAAGTTCTGCAAAGGAAACCAAGCATCTTTAAAGCCTTTTTAGTTATATCGTTAATGTGTGTAATGAATGTCAAGTTTTCATCGAATGTAATACCCAGATCCCGAATTTGTGACACTAGTGTTCATTTAATATTATTTAATGGATGGTCACGTAAGATATGATAACGAATTTTCGACAATTACTTGACATTTCTGAATGTAGTTGATTTAAATTAGCTTGTAAAATTAAGCAATCATGTTCATTTCGTATTTTAAATAATTTTAGATAGCCTGTAAATTGTAGAACCTGTTCATTTTTAAATTTGTTTACAATGTCATTAATGAAAATTAAAAATAATATTGGGCCGAGGTTTAACCCTTGAGGAACTCCACTTGTGGCTTCGAATACGTAATATTGTACTTTATTAATCTTTTTACTAAGCACCCCATTACCAAGGTAACTAAGAATCTAGATCAATAAAGTACATTTGATGCCCAACAGTCGGAGTTTATATACAAGTATGTATGTCGAACTTTATCCAAATGCTTTACTAAAATCAGTGTATGTAGTGCCAAACAAAAAGATGGATGAATTAATTTTAAGTTGGTGCAATTTCGTACGCATTTCTCGCACATTTTCGTAATATCCATTGAGTCTTAAGAGTTTTTTATGTTTGTTTTTCTGTTTTTTGTGTGGATTTTGATAATTTTAGGAATTCCATTAAAATGTTTGATTCTTAAATCAAATTCACCCATTTGCTTCCTCTCCTCCACTTACTTCCAGAGGTTAGTTAATTATTGTCTTTGTTGATGAGTCCTATCAGGTTTGACTTTTATTCTGTTGGGCAAAATAGTTTTAATAAAAGACTTTGCTACGCCTGTTTGGAGTCACCAAATTCTAATGACCCTCTAATAATGTTTAAAGTCCGTACTTACAAAATATTGAGTTTTTTGTTGTTAAAACTACTCAAATATCGATATTGTTAAAGAATGTCGACCGCTGAATGAGAGCTGTCATCCGAGAGAACTGAAACTATCTTTAAGTCCAAGGAAAAGGATAAGGAATTTTCCTTAAAAATAACCAGAATAGGCCACTTGGAGTTTGGAAAAAATGCCACCTACTTACTTTTGCAGAACCTACTCAAGCATAAAAACTCTGCAAATATGGTAAAATAGCAATAGTGCTACAAAGGGGTACACCGAAAATTCACTTCTGCAGGTATCCCCAGCCTTTCCGCTTCACTACAGAATAATATCAAAACTCATGTTTAAGTGAAAGGAAAATACTTGTCATATCAGACAGGGGGTCTAAGTTACCCTCTGTAAACGTTAAAGTAGGTATTACATGAATGATGAATGACTGATGAATGCGGAGGGTGTGGGTTGACAGAGAGGGGAAGTGGGAGGGGCGGTTAATCCGAATCGTGAAGAGTCCGGGATTATACCGGGGATTTAACTTAATGCCCGTTTTAAACGCATATTAATTAACCCAATTTGTCCTGCGGAGTTCTGGATTCTCGGTATTTTTCAGTAATTTTATTATGGAAAGACACTTACAGAACCAAACCCACATTAAACGGATAAATTATAATGTTTTTAACAGCAAATTTTCTTACCTTTACACTTTAGTAGATAGTATACAGTTTTCTGTAGGTTTGAGGAAAACCACAATTTAGCAAAAAATTACATGTAACCTTCTTAAAAAACTTAATCTCACTTTTAATTGAAATTCCAAATGTTTTACTATTCGATTTATTAATAATAAAAAACTAAAAATACTTGCAGAACTTAATAATAACATTAGTAAATTTTATTTATATTCAATTTAAAAATAAATAAAGAAACGGAGTTCTACGAATTAAACACAAAAAAAATCATAATTAATTGGTAATATATTTTGATAATTTTTTTTATAGATAACCCAATTGACATAGCATGTACACAAGTTTCAGTCATTTATTATATATGTTCGAACTGTGTAAAAGCCCAAATAAATTCATTAATCTTGTATTTAATATATAATCGAGATTTGCTCCTAAAACTCCTGGATCTTAAATACAGGCACAAAACTATTTAATTATGAAACGCAGATCGTTGAATGAATCATTTCTTAAATGAACCGTATGATTACCTCAGTTTTAGAGATACGTTAGTATTAATTCTCATTGTGCCTATTTTTACCCTTATTTGTATGAAAATTGTTTATTAATTTACAAGTAGGGTGCGTGCTTAACATATTGAACAACAACATAACCTCAACTTCCGGACTGTATGACGTATCTCGACGAATTTCTCCGACGAACAAACGCGGCGTCCGAGCAATTGAGCGCCGGGCGGCGAAACAGAAAACAGACGTCACGGCTATAATTTTCCATCTCTGTTCCTGCAAAAGTTTAAATTGTTGGATGTGAGCTCGTGTTCACAGTGACGAGGATTACCACAATTCGTAACTGTTGAAATTTCCAGTTGTTCCGTCGCCATTGTTGCTGTGCTAGTTGCCTAGTTGTTCTTGGTGTGTGTGTGTGTGATTCTAATATATCCACGTGGTTCAAATTAGGGCTTCCAAACGGGGTAAAATAAAACCGGTTATGCGTACGAATTACTGAAATGACAGAAAACCGGTTATAAAAATGATTACTACATAACCTCAAAATTTTTACCGATAGCAAATTAGTTAATTTTCTTAAGAAGTATAAGTCAACTAAAAATCTTTTCCAATTTTCGTAATTTTAGTTAATAATGTAAATATACCACTAAAATAGTATTTTTTAAAAGGAAATGATTAATATAATTTAACCATGACTCTATTTAAGGATAAATAATACTAGTGACTCCCTTAGCTACCCTAACCTAACCTAAGTTTCCCGAACTAGTTGTGCTAAAGTCCGAAAAAGCTTGTAACTGCTATCATTTCGGACAATCGGATAACTAGGATCAATTTATTTTTGGTAAATTCCAGAAATTACTGGTAAAACCGAAGATCAACATATTTGTTGTCCTTTTACGGTAACATACATATGATACGTACTTTAGAATATAAGTACTAAATATTATAATAGTATTCGAATCATATGGTAGAATTTTGATTGAAAGGTTACAAATGAAAACAAAAGATAAAAGATCGGATGTTTACGGTGCTTTTATGAGTGGAAGGTAGTGCATGGATCAGCTTGTCTCATTGTGCATGCTCACAGAGAAGTTTCTGGCAAAAAACAGTAACTTTTCTGTGCTTTTGTCGAACTACTGAAAACATACGGCCGAGTTGGTAGAAAAAAGCTATGGAAGGTGTTTTCCAATAATAATAATGATAAATGGATGATTTGTATAGCGCCGTTTTTGTGAAAAATCACCCAAAGGGCGCTGTACAAATATTACTTCATATTCTTTATCTAATTATGTACAAACAGATACAGAAAAAACATACTTACCTGGCGGGTCGCTTCAGATGAACACAGTTTTATTAGAAAATTTAAGTTTTAAATTTTAGTTTGACGGTTGCTATTTGTTGTTCCTTTTCTATTGATGTTACATTTATTAGAAGATTGGTGGCACAAGAAAAGTTAGTATTTATTGAAATATTTATAATTTTAGGACTGGAAAATATTTATAAAATGACCTTAAAAAGCGTAAGAAGCTTTTAATATATATTAACTTTTTTTTTTACACTTTTAGTTATTTACAGTGTTGCGGGCTGTGAACGCATTTGCGCACCAATGCGTGAATTTTTAAACTTTTTCTATTTAATGACTTTAGGTAAGCACTAACCGGCTAGCCTGGCTAAGCAATTTACGGGTGCAATTCTTCAATTTATGGATACGATTGTCTGAAAAGATGAGTTTTAAGTTTAGTTCTGAATTCTGTCGAGTTTTTGATAATTCTTAAGTCGTGCGGCAGTTCATTCCAGGCTTTAGGTCCTAATACTCCGAAAGCACGATCACCGAACTTAGTATTAGGTGTGCGCTTTGGTTCCTTCAACCTCCCGATTGCTAATGACGCTGCTGACCTAAGGGTGGACAGCCGTGAGTTGGTATTTTCAGGAATACACAGTTCTGATAAGTAAGCCGGAGCCATTCCGTTAAGTGACTTGAATACCATCCAGCAGATCTTGAACTGGATTCTTTCAGGACATTTGAGACTGTGGAAATTTTTGAGATGCTCTGAAATGTGAGAATATTAAGATAAGCCGGTGATGAGTCTTGCTGCAGCGTTGAATACTGATTGCAATTTGTTAATATGGTACTATTGTATGAAGCTATCACTTGGTGGTTATCCATTATAATCAAAAGAATCACTCAAACTTTGTTTAAACTACATTTATTTATATATATATAAAATAAATGTAGTTTAAACAAAGTTTGAGTGATTCTTTTGATTGTTAATTTGGTATTTGGGGAGACTTGCATATATTCCATTGCATTAATCTAGACGTGACACAACGTCCGAATTGACAAGAAGTTTTGTTGCCTCTGTTGGCAGGTTTTTCCGTACTGCTTTGATTTGTCTCAATTGCAAGAACCCCGTACTTACAGTTCTGTTTACTTGACTTTTAAGGGAAAAGTCTGCAAGTATGGAGTGAGTACGAATCTCAAACAAGCAGTCGCATTTCTAGAGCATTATTTAGGGTGAATGGTAGTTTTACGGACTAGTTTGACATCACAAAAGTTGTTAAGCAAAGACTGTCAATTTTCACCATGGTTATTTGATCTGTTCGTGAATAATTATAAGCAAGAATTGAAAGAGGTGGACTTGGACGTGGATTTGAGAATAATCTACACAAATGCCCTGATGATTGACACTGTAACGCTATTCGAAAGGAGGAAGCGCAACACGGCATACTATAACAAAAACTATTTAAGGTTGGTCTAATTTAGTGGTAAATTGAAAACCCTTGTTGAAATGTGCATATTTTTGTCACATCTCCATACTAGTGTATTTGCTGGTTGTGACTATTGGTTTAAGTCATGGATGGATCTTTCAGTTTTGTCTATGTTTTTCAGACATTTATAATTATATACATTTAAAACGCAGTTATGTGTAGTGTGTATATTTCGGTTGTTTATGGAGGGGTTACTGGGACGAGCGTTCAAATATGAGTTCTAAACTACAACAGACTACGGTGCCAGAAGAGCATGATCGTTTAAGGGTTACAAATTGTGAGATGGCTACATTTTTAGATGATTCGTAAAGAATGAAATGCTGATGTAAGCGTAATGAGCAAAATTATAAAAGGTACGCTTACATGGTTCGGGCATCTAGAGCGAATGAACGAAGAAAGGATAATATATAATGCGAATGTGAATGGAAGAAGAGGCCGGGGACGTTTGAGGAAGACATGGCACGATCAAGTGAATCAAATACTTAGGTAAGGCCATGTCAGAACTCGGAATAACATAAGAGAATGTATGAGACGTTATATGAAAGTGAATGAAGCAATAAGTGTATGCCAAGATCGAGTTGTTTGGCGGTCCGTCCTCTCTGCCTAGCCCTGATGGTTACCAAACGGCGTGATGGTTAGGTTAGGTTAGGTTAGGTTAGTCATCCAAGGAAGAACACTTTCCCAGACACGGATGTTTTACAGTTATACGAGTATTTAAGTCAATTTAAAGTACCACGAGTGCATGTTTCACTTTCGTTATCCCGTTTTGCTTTTTTTATTCCCAATAATTCATGCATAAATAATGTTATTGATTTATATCCCGCGAATAATGCAGATTAAGGTTTGTTTTTATTGGACTACTCTATCAAATCGATTTTTTTAATCCTTATAAATATATTGGTCTATTTTCACAAATTTGTTGATTAAAGAATTTATTTTCTGAAGTCGGTCCAAACATTTTTTGAGCATTTCACATTCAAGGACTTCTTATATGATTTCACTTAAGTAGCTGGTGTACTGATTTTCTTTTTACTTAATGATGTTTCTTTACTCAGTTCAATTTAAAAAAAAAATATTATGTGATACCTGACAAGAGTCCGAGCTGCTCCCAAACGTCTGGATCCTGTAATTCTATGGCATTCCTAATTGGGCTATGTTGTGAGGCTGAAGGTATTAATGGGGGGAAGAAGATAGGAAGAGGAAGGTGGAGAAGTACCTGGCTATTCAGATCTGGTCACCAAATACGGCTACAGCTATTTCAAACAACGTTTCCATTCTGAATGGTGGTCCAGGGCAATTTAACCAGGGCAATTCTGACAGTATCTACCACTGTGGAACGTGTCGCAAATATGCTGCATATTATTTTTAATTAATAGACTGTGAAACAATACAATTTAATCAAATAAAATGTACTTGCACGCCGGGATTTAAACCTGCGGCCTCCTGATTCGTCACCAAGGAGAATAACTATTTTTTTTAAATTTAAAAATTTTAAAATTTTTTATTTTTATTTAATATTTGTAAAGTTTAGGTTCTTTGGGTTTATTATTCAAATATTACATTGGCTAATTATATATAAATTTTTTTTTTTTTGCTAAAAATGTTTCGAAATATGAGAAATCTACCTTGAATGTCCGGAGGTCCTGACAATGGCAAGCTTAGGATGCCGTAGAAATAATGATGTAAACATGTTCTTGTCATTATGTTAGAAACTTGAGTACTCCATATAACAACACAGCATTGTTAGCTAATTGTTGGAAGACCTTCTCAAATAAACTTCTAAGGAAACTTTCTAGGATCGCTTATTAGAAGGAATTCGGAATGCAACACCATGGTAAACGAATGCAAAAAAAAACTCAATTTGCAAAAATAATCGGGGTTGATTTTGAGAATAGGGGAGACTTGTAGTACCTGATACTATAAATTTAGTAACTTAAATTACTTTTCACTCTTTAGTTTCTTCAACAGAAGTTTAAAATATGGTTAAATGATTCAAATGGCATTTGTCTGTAGAAAAACATATTCACCCAAAATTTGTCAGAAAGTTCGCATAAAATATTGTCTTACAATTTTAAATGTCAAGATTGAAAGATAGAGCAGAGCTTTCCAATCTACGGGACCTTACCAATTTGAAGATTAAAATATATATATTGTTGACTATAATTAGTAGAAATTCGTAGAAAATTTAAAAAAAAGTTGAACGAAGCCCAATATCGTGTTTTTTTTACAACACTCATGAGTTTCTGAAAAAAAGGATTTAGACACGGAAAAAATACTGTTTTTATATATTTTCATCTGTAAAAGAATCTATTCACTGGAACATCAGTTTCATCAATCACGATGGTATTTATACTAACTATTTATTTATTACTATTTATTGATACAGCCATCCATTGTCATCTTATCTGGGATGATCCAGCGAGAAATACGCAACATGGCAATATGTTAATCTGCAGGTCACGATAGACTTGTCATAGAACACGTAAATCATGGGGGGAGGTACTAAACAATATAGCTCGTCTCTTTTTTCACTGCCATGATTGTGCTCGGACACATTCCTAAAGAAATGTCCAAAACCATAATAACATATTGAATAAATGGTACAAGCAACAGGAAAACTTTGTCAGAGGGAATGATAGCCTATCAGATGCAGCAAAATTAAAGAGTGGCGTTAGACAAAAAGGCTGAGTGTCCCCAGTGCTGTTCAACGTATTTACTAAGCTCTTCATTAGGTAAGAGCAATGAGGAAACTTCTAGTCATATGCGAAGCATACGTTGTTAGTTACCGGCTGATGTATAATTATAAAAAATCATGCTGATTTTCAAAGCAAATACTGGTCTTGTTGTCATTCCACCCACACGTCTCGTTGGAGTCGTTCTCAAAATATCGAGCAAAATAAAACATTTGTGGCATATTGTCATTTATGACCCAAAATATGCGTATGAAATATATGCGTTGAATCTCCTGGCGAACCAACATGCTCGCCAGGAGATTCAACAGGTGCAGTCTTCCGGTGAAGAAGTAACTATTCCAGACACAATGCATGCTTTTTTTAGCGAACTATGGATAAAGTACACAGAAGGCGTACACACTCCGAGTACAGTATAACTACGCATACGGGGCGCTGTTTGGCCTCCCTTGGCGATACAGCGCTTCGCAGATGTTAGCAGAGGGAACGGTACATGGGTTTATTGTTTTGATGCGCTACAGAGTAGCCGGGATGAATCAGCCCTACCGGAGATCAGAAAACACTCTAGTCTTGTCCAGGCCGTCGCCCAGTACACCATAGATGGAAGATTTCCCTCAAGCCACCGTGGTACAAGTGCTAAATATGTTTATTAAATTAAGTACTAAATATGTTTATAGTTTTATTTCGTTAATTTTGTATTCAGTCTCAAATTATGTAATTTATGTAAATTTATGCTTTTTTATGGCATACTGAGTATTACACTCACCCCTCTGTTCAGCTGAAATAAACAAACATTATGATTATTATTATACAGTGAAAACTAATCTTTATTATTTATATGACAAACCATATCAAACAACATGAAATGTCGTGCACTAATAAAGTTAAAAGTATTTTGCCAAAGATTACATATTATTTTCTCTCCCTGCAAAAATCATCTCATATTATATTTGTTACTTCAATAATATGATTTGAAGGAGCAAACATAATATGAGAGGATTTTTAACTAAACTAAAGTCTAAACTCTTATCAATTATAAAATTGACTAGGAGGGTTGTCGTTACTGAAATGTTCAGAACGCCTGAAATGGAGCCTTTTTTGTTCTTCATGATTGACATTTCATACTGTCAGCGAGCCGTGAAGTCCCGCAGTAGAATGTCGGATCATTAGAATGCAGAGTCGGCATTATGCCGTGATTTATTACCGGAGCATGTCAATCTTCAGTTAGAGAAAAATGTCTGGGAATTCAACTCACAGTTGCTTACAACTTGCCGCAGAGTATTGTGGAAAACTGACGTGTTTTCACTTTAAAAAATGCGTGTTTACCAGAATTGAAACTCCTCTTCAATCAATTAGTAAAATTACAAGTAAATTACATTTTTTGCATTATTCATTGTGTATGCAACCCCTTTGGGGATACGTATTCAGCACCGGCTTATATTATTTCTGACCTTAAAACAATTTGAATATTTAGATTCGTTCACACCACTGAAGAGGTAATCCGATAAAGGTGTATTGTGGGCGTTTTACGTACCCGAAATACACTGATTTTTTTCTCGCTTCTGGCGAAATTGATACATTTTTAAATATCGAAACTATTTCTTGGACAGATAATCAACTTCATTGTCCTCTAAGGATCTTATGGAAATTGGCGACAATAGTTCTTTAAAATTGGAATAGATCACACGTCTAGGAATTATATGATCAGCGGTTCATATAGTGGTTAGTTAGCATAATCGTCAGCGCTTATGCGTTTGACAAAATTTAAACTCAGCGGTCGCACAGTGTTTATGAGAGCGGTCGTCAGAGTTACAAGTGTAACTGCAGTAGTACCGCCAAATGGCATGAAAATAGGACACGTATGGATTAGACTACTAACCCAATCGTACTTCATTTCTAGGTTAGGTGTCTAAAATGTTAATTTTTTTATTGACAAAATGTTTAATACGAAATGGTATGAACAAAAAATCAAGCATATTTCGTCGTTAATCACTTCATCTTTCCATAACACCATAACTTCTTTCTTGACAGCCAACAGCTAAGTTTGTTTAGCAATTGAGGTGTCACGATAATGAAACTAAGTTTATTGCATTAAAACTTACTGACACCTCGGAATATTTGATAAGGATTATGAGAAGTAGAAAAATCTTGAATTTTTTCCAGCTTTTAGATGAATTATCATAATTAACGTGACCATTTTTAGATGTGTTATCGTGATTATCATGACGATTTTTAGATGTTTTATCATGACTAACGTGACCATTTTAGATATTTTATCAGGACCAATGTGATCATTTTTAGATACGTTATCGTGATTATCGTAGCCATTTTTAGATGTTTTATCATGATTAACGTGAACGTTTTTAGATGTTTTATCGTGATTAACGTGAACATTTTTAGATGTATTATCGTGATTATTGTGATCATTTTAAAATGTTTTATCGTGATTTTGGAGATCATATTAAGATGTTTTATTGTAAATAAAGTTAACGTTTCCAATACCTACATAAAACATATTTTATATGTATATCTTGAATATATGAAGGCTTAAATTATTTAAGTCACACAAAAACATTGGTATTTGATGAAATTGTCTGACCTGAAAGAAAATCATTTATATATGTAGGTATGCAATGTTGTTGAAAGACAAGTTAAGTCAGGCGATTATTTAAATAGTTACTTAAAAAGCTGGTTTATAAAAGAATACAGAAGGTTAATAAAAAAAACATTTCTAAGAAAACCTTAACCATATTTTTATAGGCGCTTCCCTAAAATTCCCCCCGCGTATAAGATTATTGTGGAACGATTTCATATAGTCGGAAACTTAAACTATTCAAAATATTACTATTAAAAAAAAAAAAAACTTCAATATCTCGTCCCATCATCATAAGAAGAATAGGCGAAGAAGAATTAGAGAAAGACGCCAGGCCTATGACTTAAAAACTTACTCGACTGGTACAGGTGTAATCCCGATGAGTTGTTTTGGATTGCAACTTACAGGGTTCCTTGATGACAGACAAAATCGAATAGGGGAGTCCTCTCAGATGACTACAAAAATACGAAAAATAATCATTAGAAAATATTATACTAATAGTTTGATAATGAAAATGGGAAAGTACACTGAAAAAAAATTACATTTTCATTGTTATACTATGTAAAGCATTTTTTTGCACAGCTGAAGTGAAATAGCAAAATGCAAATGTTAAATTATGTTCAGCATTATTATTTGCTACCATGCATGATCTACCCTGCTTTATAAATATGGGACCTTGGTCCCGAAAATGAGGCAAGCAATAGATCCCAAGCATGCGAGATGTGACTTCCGAGAAAAATGTTTGGGATGAAATGAGATTCCTCCGCATTCAATAGACAAGTTCCGAACCAAGCCAACTGCACACGGGAGCTGGCGACATCTATTGTGCGGCGTAAGGCTGCCTTCTTCGGTCAACTACAAAAGAGTAGCCGATATGAGTTTTCCAGAAAGATCGTGAAGGCGAATTACGGAATATCATATTATACAGGAATTTTTAATAATTTTTTTACAACAAATAACCGTGAGATATTTTGTTCGTCAATTCAACATCGATACTATTTTAACATCGTTGCGAATGAAATAAATGTTGGATATGAGAAATATTTCAGATTTTTTTTTTACTGATTCTTGTGTGCTGCCTGGGAAAACTTGAGGATATCAAACACACTTTAACGAAGTGCATTCAAAATGAACAGTTAAGTGGTATGAAATTAATGCAGCCGAAGGATATTGTGAGATATGTTGTGATATTGATTGATTTGGGGAGGGAGATTGAAAACAGGAAGGTCGGGAAGTATCTGCTTACTGGTCATTAAACACGATTTATGCCATTTCAAGCAATACCGTTTCGATTGAACGGCGGTCTTTTCCCGGTGTATTTACCACTCCCGAACGGGCCGCAATATTTTTATACTATGCAATGTACATACTTCTTAAAGAATTATATATTTACGTAACTACACGTGATTATACATATCACATACTGCGTAAGTTTTAAAATACAAACAAAACTCTTTTATCCACCGATCTACATACTTATTTAACTTAAATTATTACCACATTGGCACTTTTAACTTAACTACACGTGGTATTAAATTAAAATCCATAACGCGATCGCTCTTAAACTAGATAGCTAAAACCACCTTTCCATCTACACAAGTCCTTTTTTCCTTTATCCCACTCCTATGTTCCCCTTCACCCTCTCCTCCACTGACTGACACAGTTTAAGCAAACTGATGTAAAAATGTATATTGTAACACTTTACTCATAGTATTTATCATCAGCAGCGGAAAATTTATAATTGGCATGATTTATTGTTTTTATTGTTATATATATATTTATATATAAATTATGGGTTTGCTGTTAATTTTCCCAAAAATAAATAAAATAAAATAAAAATAAAAATAATTAAAAAAAATATCTGAATACATTTAACACATGACTGAAATGGAATTGGACTTAGCAGAGAGGTCTCAATTTCAAAACCCGGCATCCTCAAATGATTTTATAAATGATAAAAATATGAAGAAAAAAAAACACAGTAATTTCTTAAAAATAGCTATGTATTTTAAAGTTATAAAAAAATAATGGTTTTTATAGTGTTTGATAACACCGAAAATCTATTATGGGAAAATGAATAGATGCTAAAACTCATGCAAGCCAGCAACATACAGGTTTTTTAATATAAATAAGTACCTCCGATTACAAGTCATAATACTCGTTTCGTGTATTATATTGATTTTAATATGATTAAACATCGGAATATATCATGCACCATCAAAATAGCGATATATATGCAAATATGCACAAACAAAGTTCAAACATGGTAACAATGAGTAAACATATACTTAAAATAATCGATAAAACCAGAAAAATGCTGTGGGGAATTCAGTTTTTTGGGAAAAGTTCAATTTTCAAGTTTCTTAAGAGAATACAAAAAAATCAATCATTTCTTATTTGAACACCTCAGATTTGAATAATTAAATTACTGAAATACGCATCATTAATGACGAAAAAAGGCTCAAATATGAATTTTGAATTTTGCAATTATGTAATTGCATAGACTTCATTGTCGAAAAATTGGTAATTTGGTACTCGTTTTAAAAAATAATTGACTCGATAATGTTTCCACCTAAAGTATCAAATTTAACGTAATGAATTTTCGGAAAAGTTCTGCAGCGTTAAAACCGACGCAATAAAAGCTCTCCATACATTAAAAAGTTGAATTTCTGTGTTATTACAAATGTGGTGTTGCAAGGTTTATGGACGAGCGCACCCGACTAGATGAAATATTGGTTTACCAGGGAATATTTTAGTAGTATTGCGATACAAAATTTTTCGCTAGTCAATTTCAATAATTTGTGGTTTTTAATACCTACTAGTACTTATGAAACTTTTACATTTGATTATTAGATAACTAACTAACTAACTAATCATCACGCCGTTTCCCCGCAGGGGTAGGCATAGAGGACGGACCGCCAAACAACTCGATCTTGGCATATACTTTTTGCTTCATTCACTTTCATACAACGTCTCATACATTCTTTTCTGTTATTCCGACTTCTGACATGCTCGACTCAAGTATTTGATTCACTTGATCATGCCACGTCTTCCTTGGACGTCCCCGGCTTCTTCTTCCATTCACATTCGCGTCAAATATTCTCCTTACACTCCTTTCTTCATTAATTCACTCTACATGCCCAAACCATCTAAGCGTCCCTTTCTTAATCTTGCTCATTACGCTTACATCAGCCTTGCATTTTTTACGAATCTCAACATTTTTCACATGATCATACATGGTTTTACCACACATTCGTCTCAGAGATCTCATTTATACAGCATTCAGTCTACTTTCATCCTTCCTCTGCCACAGTTCCATGCCTCACTGCCATACATCAGAGTTGGTATCAGCACTCCATTGTGGAATGCTAGCTTCGCTTCTTTGGACAACTTTTTGTTTGCGCCAACCGCGTTCAGTCCTCCGTTTATGGAGTTTCCTGCATTCACCCTTCTTTCAATTTATTCTTTATTAGATTATTAGGGATTATTAGAAAAAAATTACCACATAACATATCATTGCATAATAAAATAAATTAATTGGACTAATTATAGTATTTCTGATAAGAAAAAAATAATTTTAGGTTTTTGGTTTTTTTAAACAATCAGAAACGTCACCCAAAAAAATATTTGTTTAATATCTACATGTCTCTCTGTCAATCACTATTAAAGTACGGTATTATTAGACGGGGAAGTGCAAATGATAATATTCTTAATGTACTCATTAAACCTCAAAAAGCCATCATAAAAATTATACTGTTCAATTTACTTCATATTCTTATTTGAATGGTGCCTAAAATTAGTTATTACCGGTAAAACCGATGTAATTAGAAAATGCTTAAATAAATCAGTTAAGAAAACAATAATATTTAAACACGGGAAACTACATTATAAATGTTAGCACCTCACAGAATATAGAATTTTAATTATTTTCTAACTCAATCTGTTTTACCGGTAATAAATAATTTTAAACACCATCCAAATTAGAAGTGGATGGGAGTAAATAAAATCGTATGAGTAAGCCGCTGCAATGTGGATTAACATCAGTTTGAAAATGGCCTTGAACGCAAAAAAGGATATTATAATAATAAAAACTTAAATACTTGCAGAACTTAATAATAACATCACGAAATTTGATTTTCATTGAATTTCTAAATAATTAAATGTAGTTCTAAGAAGTAAACACAAAAAAACAATTAATAGTTGTAACCAAACATTTCTAAAACAATTTTGAGCCACCTTGCGGTTCTGAATGGTTGTCTCTAAGGCATTACTGAGAGTATTTTGCTTTCTGGAATAAGGTACAAATTTACGATATCGTTTTAATGATTTTTTAAAAGAAATTTTCAAAAAAATATGTGTATGCCCACGTAGTATTTTTAATGCAGTATTTCACAACTGTTTGTCTCGCTATCATGTGTTTTCCTAAAATTCTTCATATTTGTTTTGTTTTAGGTTCTTATTAAGACATTTTATTTACGGCAACTCTTGGAGAACTTCAATAAATCCCTCCCCTTCATAACATCGCACACCACTTATCTCATAAAAAAACTCTTGTAGGCAGAATTACAGCCACCGTGCGTCGTACAGAAACAAATATTAAAAAAGTATCTACAGGACAACTCTTTAATATGGCCCCACTTCAAATGACGCCTGAATTACAAAACAAGCGTGAAACATTATGTCGAAGCTCAATAATCTGTCTAAGCTTTGTTTTCTTTGTATTTTGTAGGGGTTTATGGTGAGAATACCCAGCCATGGTGGGGATGCGGTTTCCCGTTTCCCCCTGAGTGAGTTTTCATATTCACCACCGGCTGTTTGAGTTATAAAACGGGCCAGAGCTCATCAAAAACAAAAAGTGTACGAAACAACTTTTTACTCTCAAGAATATATCCTTTGGCGCCTTATGACCACTTTGTGTAGCGGTGGCGAACATTGAGACGAGACTTAAATAAGAAGTGATATCTCCAACGCTTTTCAACATACATATATATTCTATATTATAATAAAAAAAGCACTTATTTTTCCCTTGATTGATTTTTTTCCTTTGAATTCGATGAGATTATAGTATTAAATTTAAATTATTTAAAAACAAATTCATTTCGGTTCAAACAGGTTCGGTGTACAGAATAGTACAATATTTTTATTTAATTATTTTTTATTTTCATTGATATGTTTTTTTTTTAATAAGTATATAAATAAAACATGATTAATACAATGTAACAAAAAACATACCATAGCTGTTCCTCACCAAAAAGAAACAAGGTTCGTGTGTTTGGTAAGGGAATTTCGATTAAATAGTAATATCATAACATAAAATATTGTCATATAGTACAGCAAGAAAATACGAATTAGTCGTGAAAGATTAGTAAGTTATAAATAGTGATAATATTAAAGAAAAGAAAAGAAAATGCAAGGTTTGTTAAAAAATAAAAGACGAACAATCTAATAATAATAACAGATAAAAGACTGTTACCGTAGTTTGAGGTATTTTTTTGATGTACAGGGTGCGCAGCATAACTTCCTTTTTTAAAATGCGCACCATTCACTCGGTTGATGTTGTAGCGGAGCGCTAGTGGTCTCGTTCGAGAGGCAGAACTATAAAGTTTTATCTATCAGTTTAGTCGTGAGGAGTGTGCATTTGCCGTTGAGGCCTACTTTTCAAATGGATGTTCTGTGATCGCAACCCAGCGCGCCTTTCGGAATCGCTTTAATTTAGCCCCGTTGGCCCATGTCCCGAGCCGGAAATCAATCTTATGTGGGTCACTACGTTCAGAAAACTGCAAGTGCGGCAAGACGAAGAACTGGATAACTTTGTTCCATTAGATCACCTGAGAACATTGAGGCAGTAAAAGCTTCAATGTTGTGATCACCACGGCGTTCTGCGCGCAAACATGCGTCTGCCCTTTGAGGAGAATTCTTCGTGATGATCTCCATTTCCATCCATACAAGATGGCGGTTGTGCAGGAACTTTCTGAACGTGACAACACTTCCCAGCGCGCCTCATCTCAATTAGGGGCGATTTGGAGTGGCCGGTCCGCTCTCTCGATTTGTCTCCTTGTGATTTTTTCTATGGGGTTTTTTGAATTCCCGTGTTTATGTGAACCATCCAAGGACCCTACAAAATTTGAAGACCAACATTCAGGAATAAATTGCCAGGATAACACCTGATATGCTGGCAAAAGTCATGACAAACGCCAGAAAATGTTTCATACAATGGGTTTCATGAAGTTTTGAAAAAAGAAGTTATGCTACCGCACCCCGTATGTTGGAATTCATGGATATTTTCTATAATTTCAAGATTTAATTGAAGATTGTTAAAAAAAGTTATTCCTAGATAGAGGTAATTGTTTTGCGTATGCTTAGTATTGAATTGTGGGATTTTAATGTTACGCTGATATCTTGCGGATATAATAAATTGTACATTATTTAACGATCTTTATTTAAAAATTTGAATAATTTCATATTTTTTATACATTTCATCTAGTGTAAGTTCATTGAATATTGTAAAAACGTTTTAAAAGGAAAATGTTGATGGTTTTTAAAAATTACCTTAATTATCAATCATTCATTTATTTTAAGTGGACTTAAAATTTTATTATTTGTACCCCCCAGCCAACAATCCCATATTGTAAAATATACTGAACAATTGTGTAGTACACTTTTTTTAGGTTTTCTAGTCTAAGAATATATCTAAGTCTTATAAATGTATATATACATTTCCTAATTCGTTTAACAAGTTCACAAATATGTGTTTTCCATTTAAAATGCTGGTCTATATATTCGTACACCGGGGTATTTAATTTTGGGAGTTGGACTAAGTACAGAGCACGGTTGATTACAATTGGTTCTGTGGTATTTACTTTTGTGTATTATATTTTTTAATTCTTGTTTTGATTTAAATTTATTGATAGAGACGGAATAAATCTTGTTTTTTCAGTGTTTAGGGAGAGGAGATTATTATCGGACCTTTTCAGATTAAAATAATAATATCAGTATTTGCTAGCTTGTTAATAGTATTCTAGTCTGTACCTTCAATTATCATGAAATTGTCGTCAGCATAAGATATTATTTTATCGTTTAGCTCTAGTAAGAATATGTCATTTACATAGATGATAAAAAGTAGAGGTCCCATTAGTGTACCTTGAGGTATGCCGAAATTATTTGTTTTTGGCTAACTAAGTACATCGTTAATTTTTACCACTTGAGGACGTTTGCTGTAATATTTATTCCGATGTTGCTTAATTTAATTATAAGGTTGTCATGCGATTTGCCATCAAACGCTTGTTTAAGATCTATTAAAACTCCGGGCATTTTAATGATTTATCTAATGAATTGTGAATAATAATAATAATAATAATAATAAATATTTATTCCGGCGTGCGGGAGGTTACTGCAGTCCTGCACATTCCAGACAAAATTTACGAGTACATAAAATATTTATAAAAATATACAAAATATGTACAAAAGTTTAAAAAATAAAATTATAATAAGATGGTTATGTGAATGGTACATGACATAAAACAAAAATTAAAAAAAAATGAGTACTGAAAATAAAGCCTTTAAGGTGCTGCGGCATTTAAATTGTAAGGAACCAATATTTTTCTCCAGTATGCGTCGATGCTGGAGGCTGGAATGGCTGATATTTCCGGAGCTGTTTATTCTTTCCCTCATTCCAGTTACCCTGGATCTTATAAGGGCTGCAAAACCGGAAACTCGCCCCTTCGTGAACATTCTGGAAGCGCTGCAGTATCTGGGGAGGCCAAAAATTATACGAATGGCGTTATTAGGCGAATAAGGCTAGTTAATTTTGCAATTGCTTCTACTTTCCATAAAGCCGAATTGATTTTCGTGAATTGCTTTATAAATTTGTTCAATCATTTTTTTACAAATTTTTAAATTTTATTTTACAATATTTGAGATTACCGAAATAGGACGGAATAATATTATAAAACGACTACAGGGGTTGTATTTTTTAAATGGAACGGTTTTTGATTTAGCTAATTCAGATTCGATACATTAAGTGCATATTGGAGGAAACCAAACCAAAAATATGGTTTTGGAAAGGATGTAGGAATATTATTTCAAAAACTTAAAATAAATAATCCTTTTCCGGTAACCATACCACAAAAAAATGCCATATTTAATTGAATGAAGGCTGAAAGAAAATATTTTCGATGTTATCTTTGGATACCCGAAATACTGTGTGAAATTATTTAAAATGAGAAATCTATAAATTGAAGACAATCGATTTTGAGTTTTGAATATTCTTACCACTGTAAAAAACATGAAAATGACATAAGATACAGTAAAATAAATAAATATTGGAAACTTTCACCCCTAATTATTTGTAATGCCTCCAACAAAAAGGTTGACCGTAACATTCCGAAGCCTCATCGGCGTTCTATTGCCCCGGATAAGTTGGGTATTTGCTGTAACTGTTAAAATGGACCCGTGCGGTGGTCATTAAAAGCGGGACTAACGGCGAGGCAAACGATACAAGAATATAAAGATTACGCTAAATTCTACGCTTTGGCCATCTTCATGGGATTAGTAATTCTGTTTACCCTCTCACGAGCTGGGTAATAAAATTGGACGCGACATCACGAATGTACCGGGTACCTACCTGAAGTAGCTGCGGCTTCATCGTTTTTTTTCAGGATTTTCAGAGTTTTCAGCCACACGGACTAGGGATGGAAAGTAAATGAGGACTTGCTGGAAGTTTTTGAGGCAGCAAATTATAAAGTGTGTTCATTTTGTGAAATTCCAACTATTCGGTGCTGTTTTTTTACCGTTGTTAATATTATGTTTTTGCATTTCCGCGCGACAACGCTGTACTGAAGCAACTAATCGAATTTAATGTATTTTAACAAGTATTTATATAAATTACGGTCAATAATTTTTATGGTATTTGGTTAACGTAAGTCCTATTTTGTGAACCATGTAGTAGTGTCAATCTAGTTACACTTATTTTTTACAACAGTTATTTGGTAACTTGGATCATGACTTTGTGACACTCAGTACACAGACCTTAATTATTTAACATAAATTTAAAGTTATATCGTTATTAATCATTTTATTAAACTTTTTTTATTTTCACTTAATAATAATAATAATAATATTTATTTGAAACACATGGAAATATTTAAGAAGGCTTTGACTGTCCAACTAGGAACAAATCCCGTTTTCGGGCAGTCAAATTGATAAGTTTAGTTCATATTAATATACATACTTGTATACATGAGGGAATATAAAAGAATCCTTAAAATAAATTTAATAAAACAAAAAAAAATTATGTGTATGATTTTTTTTTAAAGTGTGTTGCATTTTAAAAAAAATTATTGTACCGTTTGTAGAGTAATAATGAATTAAATATGAGACATAAAAGTTTATAGTATAAAGTATAAAAGTTTGAAGTATGATATGTTTTTTTTTTTTTTAATTTAGTGTAGAGTATTAATGAATTACGTATGAGTTGTTAAAGTTTAAGTACAAAGTATAGAAGTTTAAAGTGTAAAAGTTTAAAGTATGATATGCGTTTTATAAATTTACTGTAGGGAAATAATGAATTACATATGAGATGTAAAAGTTTAAAGTTAAAAGAATGAAAGTTTAAAGTATAAAAAAACTAAAGTATGCACTTACTAAATAACTTTTCAAATACTAAAATCTCAACCATATAGCAGAAAATCTGTTTATCCGTACCACTTAAAATTCTCGAACGGTAAACTCGTACACCATGAAATGTTTTTCAATTTATTTTCTCTTTGAAATTTCTATAGTCGGCAAAACTATTTTTATAATTTTTTCTAAATATTGGTATTCATTTCGTGGCGTCATTTTTAATAAATTAATAAAAAATTCTTTAAAATTATGTATTAAAAACAGCGGTGTTTACAAAGTAATATTTAATAATTTATTATACTATTTTTAGTTTGAAACATATTTTCCTTAATGAAATGTGGAGTTCCGAATTTTTTTTATCCGTCAAAAAATCAAACATCTGACTCATTTTATGGTATTCAGTCGAATAAAAAATCAGAACGAGAGCGATTAAATCTAGTGCGATAGAAGATAAATTGCATTGAAAATCCTGAAAAAAAAACATATGAAATAATATAGTATACAAAGCGAAAGAAATAATATTTTTTATGTAAATTACATTATTTTATTTATGTGCGATTATAATTAGGAGGTATGTTTTTATCATAAATACAAAGTAATCTAGATTCCAGAATATTATAAGATTTACTATTAACTGTATTAGAAGTTATATGGATTATACTTACACGATATTGTTTCACTGCTATTAGAAATCAGCTCAAGGCTATAACGGAAACCATATTATATCACGCTTTCTCGTTTCAGAGTGAAAACTCAATATTGTCAATGGCGAATAAATCTGTTGGATGTATTCCGTTTCCACTAAACATGGCATCGTCTCTTGACACATCGAGGCTTTTAAAGTTGGTGACGTTTCCGCAAAACTCTGCTTTATGGCGCCCTGTACTGTATGCTGCACTCACTTTATTCCCATGGCTCGCAGATATATCAACGGAGAAGGAAACCCATGGAGGTTGCGAGCAGCAAATATCCCCGTTGAGAAAATTCGAACTTAATAGACAATAAACTTTTGTTGAAAAGTTTTCCAATAAAATTTTATTGCATTATTTCTTAGGGTTTAAACAACTTTTTTTTCAACTCATCAATTTTTTTTTCTTTTGCTTTATTTATTGGTTCCCAGCATTTTGGCACTTTTGACATCAACTGTTTGAAGAAATCCGGTGGTTTAAATCGAAGAAGTTGTCTAGTCAAGTTTGAATAGCAACTTCGTTATTAATTGAGTTTGTTATTTAGAGAGCGGAAAAAATGAAAATCTGATGAACAAAGATTTTGAGAACAGGGTGGATGTAGAACAACCTTCCCATCGATTTTTTAAGTAAAGCCCAGAAACGTCATCAAAATGTCTTCAGGCAACTCGCACTGCATTGCAAAGAATTAGTATTTGCATAATGAAATATATAATAAAAAAAACGAATAAAAAAATAATAAAAGTCGTTTTTATAATGTTAGCAGTCCGATAGCGTTTTCGTCGTTAACGGTAAATTAATACCGTGCTTAATAAGCTCGAGCAATAAATGTTTGTCAAAATCAGTTTTTTTCATACATAACGCTTCTTTCAATTTGACCAAAAATAACGCATTTGACAAAAAAATTAAATTTATTCATGAAATCGCTACTACATTGGTTTAAATTATTTTGCCTGTTGCTTAAGCAAAATTAGAAACGCTTTACTCATATTCGTCACCCCATCACTTGATAATGTTTCTTCCGCGGAACTTTGAGAACGAACACGCTGTTTGTAGTGGATAATATTTTAAGCGTTATCCTCTCGGTCATATATCTGCGGCTCTATCGAGCCAGGGGCGTTAAATCCCCATAGCTTTGGGGCCCCTGTCGATATTATTGTGTATCGCCACGGTATTGCAGGCCGTTATTTACATAAGCCGGAAGCCGGTCAGCGTGCGAAGGCGTCGGGGCCCGCCTTCCGGCCTGCATTATGCTCCCCTGGAACCCCCGACTGATATCGACCGGAAACACACATGACACCCGCCAGCGCTTTCATACAACTCAAATTGACAGGTTGACAAAAATCTTATTACAAAAATCTTATTACTTTTATTCAAATCAGAGGAACATTATGTAACGGAATGTTATTCGTCATACTTCTACAACCTGATTATTTGACACATTACGTGAACGAAAAACCTTTTTGTCGTGAATAAATTCGTTTGCGTTCCGATTCGATTATCGTTAATCGATTTTATTTGAATTTTGTAATATTCTCGTTCTATCGCATGGTAGCAATCATAGTTTGTGTCACCTTTTTGTGTCACCGTAAGTCGACACAGATAGGAAAAACTGGATTTGAAGATAAGAACTGAAACGTCACAAAGCACATAAGCCATTTTTCAATATTCGGCCACTCAAGTTGTGACAAATATGAGTCAGATTTTGACTCAATGCTTATAATTATACAATGGAATAAACAAAATTAAGGTTAATTAAAGTAGAGATTTATGCAAATAAAGAGAATACCTTACGCGAAAAGTAAACCCAAAATGCATGAAATACTTGACAAAATTGCTGATACATTCATCTTGGTAGAAATGAAAATCCGCAGAGTCCGCCCAAATTAAAGTGGTGAAACACCCCTCCATGATGAGGGTGAGGTGGGATTTTTTAAAAATTCATGTTTTATAACTAGTGAGGTATCTCTTATTATGGTTTTATCAATGATAAATCGAATGACATTAATATCAAGTCCATATAATCAATATTTGGTGAGATATTACAGATTTTAAGTGAAATTAGTGAATTTTTTTCTACATTTTCCAAAAATTTTGAACTACAATTTCTGTATTTTTAAAAAATTGAATAGTTTTTCAAATTACGCGAATGGCAACAAACAAAGGAAATTTTAGGTGCATTTTTAACAGCTGCGTCTCAGATAATATTAAATCAACAGAGATGATTTTATTTCAAATTGAAGTAAATTTATTTTTAAAAATATATAAAATTGGTTTTTCTGAAAAATATTTCCCTCGGGGTAAAAAATTACAAAATAATAGCTAAAAATGGCAAAATACTAACAATTAAAAATTATGAAATTTTAAATACCAGTATCTCGGACACTATAAAGCCTACAGAGAAGAAGTTTCAAATTTCGTTTCAAATTGTACGAAGTTTACACTTCTTTAAATAGCACAAAAATGTGTCCTTGGTGAACATTGACAAAAATTATATAAAACAGCTTAATAATGAGAAGTTTTAAAAACTTTGAATAGATGACCTCGAACACTATTATTATTTCAGTGACGGTTTTGATTTTGAATTGTAGATAATTTAGTCTTTATATATAACTTTTCAATAAATCAGTCCTTCGGTATAAACATTGAAAAAACTCTGAAAAAATTGCTAAAATGGGAACAAAAAAAACCTTTGTTTTGTGACTTTAATCATTGATTTTATCATAGTAATAATTAATAACTTCAAGAATAATTGTTTTAATCGGTAAATAATGTCATTGAAAAAGATTATGGCTCTATATATTCATATAGATCTTTGCTCTAGCTGATTCTGAAAATACAATTATGTAAAATACAAGTTATATTGTATACGTACAATTTATAAATCATTATTTAAAAGTAAATAAAAATCCATCTCATCAAAACGCTCTGTTTAGTTGGTACCATTAGAATGATGTCATGTGGTTGGCTGTGCCTAAATTCTACATGTGTAGATTGTAGACGCTTGTGTGACATTATGCGGTCACCACTATTTGTCGCTCAGATTCGGTCCATTACAGTGTGTTTGAAAAAATCAAACTAACTTACTTATGTTAGACGATCAGCATTGATAATTGCATTTTTTTAATCGACTTGAAGTCTTTATTAAAATATATAACATTTTATAGTAGAAGTACCTACATTAACTAGTAACATTTTACGATTAATTAAAAAATTCTATCGTTTCTCTAATATATTTATTTCCTCAACCATCACATTAAGTTTGGTAAATTGAGAGCTTTTTGGGAATTTCCGGTCTTGGCTATTTTAAAGCTGATTTATTGGTTTTCAGTACATAGGTGTTTTAGAAAGGTTAACGATTTAACGGTTCTTTCAAGTCGTTATAAATCAATTTATTAAGTTGTGAAAAAAGTGATAGAGCGTACACGAGCTCCGAGAGCCTGGAGCCAGTGAAGCTACGATATCTCCGTTTGGACAATGTTCAAGAAAATAAAGTAGAAAAAAGGGGAATAGGAACATCATTAACTACCTAGTTATTCAGAAATAGTAATATAACAGAGTTTAATCAAACTTAAGCAAATATTTCAGTTCAGAATCGCGGTCTTTCATCAAGACGACACTGAGCGGTATCTCCTATTAGAATATGAATTAATTTTGTGATAATAATTTATTTGTTTATTTATTTTTTATTTATGTTTTTAATCCAGCAGGACTGGGTGGGTAGTGCAAGCCCAGTCTGCCATATCACATGAAATACATACAATATAAATGGAGAAATGAATATAATAAAATAAAATAATAAATAAAAAATTATAATAAAAACATATGAGAAGAAAATGTGAAAAAGAAAATACAAGTAAAAATTACGAAGAGATAATTACATCAAAATAAAATAAGTAAAATGAAAAACTTAATAAATAGTAACACAGAATAAATTATAATAATGTTTACTTACACAAAGTTTTGAACCCAAGACTTCTGGGTAATTAGTGGGAAAGCGCGAAAAGCGTTCTACCGATATGTATTTACGATTATGATATTTTTACGAGAACTGACGATTTTCAACGACTGAACAAAAAAACACACTTGTGACCATATTGAAGGGAGCCAAGAACGAAAGACGAGTGATATGTATTTTTATGATGATGAAAACGTGAGCCCTTTGTCTTATGGCGCAATGAATTTTCCTTTAATTAACGCCGGCAATAAAAGAGTACGTCGGAATAGTAAACGTTGAGCGCTATTACTGTATGCAATAAGTGGGATTAACAGTCTGAAATATAATGAGTACTGGTAAAGTGGGTCAAATGCCACAGGAACTGCCGGGGGGTGCTTTAGACGTTGTTGGGACATTCTCTGTTTGCGCCTAGTGTGCAAGGATGGCAACGCGAAGCATAATAAACTTTTAATTGCGAACACCAGAGATTCTTGCTAGAAAAGCATATACGAGTACATTCAAATAATTCTTAATTTTGAAACAATATAACAAAATTAAATAATTATACATTTTAATTAGGACCTTCTGCTATCCGTACGTCGTAATCTTCATAACTGGTACGAGTGTAGATCCGCTAAGTTATTTCAGGTTTTAGCCTGCAGAATAAAGATTTCCCGGATGATGGGAACTTCCGACAGGAGAGGGTAACAGAAGAAGAAGAAGCTATCCTGGCGCCTGCCATAACAATTGAGCTATTACATACATCAACCAGGTTCTTCAATATACGTGTTGCCATATGATTAAAATCGTTTCAAGTTTTTATTTGCCAAAAGCTTCGTTTTTTAAAAAAATCATGTTTTAGGATAAGTCCTAATATCCTTAAAGAGTTCTGTGGGCTTTACAAAGTTTCTCCATGCTTAGTAAAAAATTGTATATTAAATTTTTCACATGTTTACCGCGGTCATGCATTTTTATTAGTATTTGGTCTCCAATATTAATACATTAAAACAAAAAAATTTAAACCAAGACTCATCGAAAAAATATTCATAAATCTTATGATATTACATAATTTACTCTGTAGGAGATTTCGTAAATATTAATCCCACGGGAAGGAAGGAATTACCTTCCCAACCATTTCTGTGACAATAACATTAAAAGATCTCATGATATTGTATAAAAGGCTATCAGGCACATATCAGATTACTGTCGGTTTTGCTTTTCAAATGAAAGGATTATTTTCTGTAATATCGTATAGTCATATTACTTATGTGATTCGGTTTTATAATTTTGAAAGCTTCCGCGCGGCTTGGGGGGCTTAGAAATAAATATTAATAATTTGCCAAAATATCAAAATATTTGTAAAACTGTTCAGGTTTTATTAAAATGCATCGTATTCTAACACAGACCAAATAATGATTACTGACATTTTTAGACAGAGCTTAAAAAATCTTTCCGCTCAGATAATATACGTAATTGTCGTATGAAAAGATATTATATCAATACTAATTACTTTGTTTAAAACACACAGGCATCCCGAGAATGGCGGGAGATTGAACTTTTATGGGTTCTTTTTAAAAAAACATTCGATTTTTATAAATTTTTTTTATATGAATACTGCACAAGAGTCCCAACTGCTCCCAACCGTCTGGAGCCAGTGAGACTATGGCATTCCCAATTGGGGAATGTTGTGAGGCTGAAGGTATTGGGGAAGGGAAGGAGAAGGGGAAGAGGAAGGTGGGGAAATACCTGGCTATTCAGATCTGGTCACCAAACACGGCTAAAAGCCATTTCAAGCAACGTTTCAATTCTGAATGGTGGTCTTTCACCAGGGCGATACTGAGAGTATCTTCCACTCTGGAGCGTTCGCAAATATACTATATATTATTTTTAAATGAATTAATTGTGAAACATCACAAATTAATTAAATAAAATTTACTTTCGCTCGCCGGTATTTGAACCCGCGACCTTCGGATTCGCAGTCGAGAGCCTTACCCCTCGACCGTGGAGGCCGATTGGAGCAAATAAAAATTTTTATTCAATATATTTACACAAATATTAGTAAGTACTTGATGATGATAAGTTGCCAGCCTGAAGTTACAATCCCGATAAATGATGGGTTGCCTTTTGGGTGAAGGCTTATAGGATCCATGTGGTAGGGTCGCTGTTGTTCCTCGTGGTTAGTCGGTCTCGGCCGTCGTAGGTTGGGACGATGCATACGGGCCATGAAAGACTAATTTTGTACCAACCTTATTTTTTCTGTAATAAATCAAACACAATAAACTTAGCGTGAAGTCATGTCTTCTTTGATTGGTGGAGAATTGAAATCGGATGTATAAATATGGTGAATGCTTACTTATTTTGCAGAAGTACATTTATTTTGTAGTGATATTGCGTAAATTTATAGTATGGATAAAATTGATCTTTTGACCTGCCAGGATGTAATTTTAAATATAACGCATCGGAGCCTCATCTTTAAATTTAAACACTTCTTTTTAAATTCAGAATTTAAATAGCTAGAATCAATAAGTATGAAACAAAATCATTACACAATTCCCTGATCTGCGGGAAATTACTTCTCCAATCGTAGTAATCATTAAAAAATATTTATTTGTTAGATATAATATTACTTTAAAATGTAAAAAAAGCATTCTAACTACAACATTTAGCAGCCTGTGTTTTTTCATTATGTAAACAATTATGTAATAAGTTTGTGAGGGATATTTGAGATTTTTGCTAATGAATTCCAATACTGGTTTGAGCAATGTTAATACATAAGACATTCCGTACCCGTATTTTCAGAATTTCGAAAAGAAAAAAAAATTAATAAGATTGAAAGCTATAACAAATTCACAAGTATTTCCAGTGAAGTCAGACTTCAAGGTTTTGTAAAAAGTCAAATGAAATACGGAAATTAATAAAATATTCTTGGAAATAATACCATTATAATCTTCATCATATAGTTCAAGGGAACCTTATGTTAAAAATTAAAAAAAAAAAATTATATACAATGCCGGTTGAAGGAAGTACGTCAACTTTTTGTTGTTCTTGTATTTTTGCACCTTGTTAGGTAGACAAAAAAAAGGTTTTTTTGTCACTCAAATATGACAGTAGATGAAGGCTATATTTTAAAACCCAGGAAGTGTGATGACAAAAGAAACAAAATATCTCACTTGACATAATTTGAAAATATATCACTTGTTTGCGTTGACATGTATGGGCGTGCGTAAGGTATATTTCAACGTTATTATTTTTGTGGAAGAATACGTAAACAGTATCAAATCAGGGTAGGAAAACATTCACAGGAGTATTAAATTTACTCCCGGTACATACTAGGATTCCTATACTGAACTCTCTATTTCGCGAGTTACAGTGACCAAGAAGATCTGTAGGTACATAGAAAAGGTCAAAACTCATTGCATAAACGGTCATGTATGTAGAAGAAAGAGATGTGTTACAAGATCATGTACAAGGTAAACCTTATGATCGTTTCCATACAACCCTTCATATCTATTTTCACATTGTCCAAACGGTCATTAGGTTACATGGCTACAACTAAAAACCAAAATATAAGATATAAATTTACATGGTATTTACATTAATTATTTTGAATTTAAAATGAATAAGAAATACTTTTAATTTTCGAATAACTTATTGAAGTCCATAAACCTCATTGTAATATATCTTAAATTTTGGAATAACTTAAAACCTCCTTAAAATATATTTAAAATTTTGGAATAACATAAAAACCTCCTTAAAATATATTTTAAATTTTGGAATAACTTAAAAACCTCCTTAAAATATATTTTTAATTTTTGAATAACTTAAAAACCTCCTTAAAATATATTTTAAATTTTGGAATAACTTAAAAACCTCTTTCAAATATATTTTTAATTTTGGAATAACTTAGTAAAGCCTATACACCTCATTGTAATATATTTTTAATCATTGAAAATAATATTAACAATTCTCAAAATGAAACAGAAAAGAAAGGATTCGGTAACAGCTGGGATTCGAAAGTAGGAATTCATTTGTCTATGTGAGACCGTGCCTTCCAATTCCCTGAACTACATCTACCCTAATTCGTCCCGTCATTTTTATCGGTATCGTACTTCGAATTCTCATGTATTTTGGCTGCTACCTTTTTATTACCACTACAAGATTATACCAGAATTTATTTTTTAATTTTTTTCAGATATTGTCTCGGATATACCTATCCGATTTTTATTTATATGGGACACTTATAGACTTTCTCTACAAGTCTGGAATTAATATCCAATTTTGGAATAACTTATTGAATCTCATAAACCTCAATGCAATATATTAATCACCATTGAAGATAATATTAACAACTCTCAAAACAAAATGTTAAACCAAAAATAAACAGAAAAGAAAAGGGTAACGGTAGCAGTATACTGAGAAATAACGATAAGAAAAGACAAATAATGAAATAATAATATTTAATACTGAAGAAATAATTATTTTTTACTAATACATTTATTTTGTAATTAAAGATGGGACGGGGATCACTATCGCGGCTGACGTGTTTTAAACGCTCCTGTGTATTTAATCATTTTTAATTGGTTTCCATTGCATGAAATTGCTGCAAAGTGTTTAACATGCGTATTTTATATAGCTCTTACGCTTTCAGGTCGCAAAATATGTGTAGTTTTTACAGTTTAACCGCAGTTTGCAAATATTGTAATGATTTCAAACGTTAAAACTTTCTAAAATGAAACATACGATCGAAGAACCAACCAATACAGCTAGATTGTGTACATGATCTCTCAAGTGTCATGTGTCATAAGTTCAGAATTGTTGGACCTCTTCAACCAACAAATTGTGTTTAACGGAGACTCACATAAACAGATAAGCCATATTTTTTATGTTTTTGTTTCATTTACTTTCTATATATAAGAAATTAGGTATCTTGTACGCAACCGGTCTCTTTGAGAATGTGTCAAAGGGGGGTGATATTTTCGTAATTCTCAGTATTGGCACTCTGGTATACTCGTTTCGTAGGCCACAAATGGTAGTTTGCATTTCATTAATTTATTTTTATTTAATTCCACTTATCCTTTAAGGATTTATTTTAATAATAAACTTGCTTTGTTACCTAATTCAAAATGACAGCCACTTGATATAATAGTGTCGTGATTCCGTATGGAAAAATTGTCTTATGTGTCGTGTAAACTGTGTATCTCACCTATATGTACAATTTGAAGAAAAATAATATTATGAAGATGTATGATGAAATGATAGTTTTCAGTGTTTTCTTTTTGGAAGAAATCGGGAGAGCAGTATTGCAGCGATATATTTTATAAAATAATGCAAGGGTTGCTGAGGGCGTGTGGTAGGGGTGTTTGGAAGATACAAGAATGGTTTGTGTATGCGAAGAGGATGGATGAAAATGAGCATCAGGAGAGTATATTACTAGGAAGTGAATAGTGGCAGGGTTCGGGGATGCTCGAGAGAGACGGCGCGATTTGATGCATCGGGTGTTTGAGACGGGTTATGTCACAAGTCGTTACAACTGGAAAAAAGTATGAAACGATGTATGTGTGCGGGAAATGTATGCCGGAACGCAGTGGTGTGGAGGTTCATCTCCTCTGCATGAGGATAAATTAGTAAAATTCACGAAGAATCCAGATAAGTCCAGAAGAGCCAAGGGGACGGTAAGAAGTAAGAAAATCCAAGAAGAGCCAAGAAAAAACAAGAAGAGCCAATAAGAAATAAGAAAAGTCAAAAAGAGACAAGAAGAAGAGGCAAGAAAAAGGAAGACAAAAAGAAGACAAAATAACTCAACCATTTCCTTTATTCCTGCCCATCTTAAATTCCAATATTGACTTAGTGGGTTGCCATGTATACCGGTCGATTAAACTCCAACCTTCTTCCCATTCTCAGAGCATGTGCTCCAAGTCCTAACAAATCAGTGCCCCCTGGTGTATAGATTGCACCGGGACAGTAATGCTCTAGGTTGAGGTGGTACAATCAAGAATACTAGATTTACGGAGTAGCCATTTAAATAATTTATTTCATTTTTAACAATTTTAATTAATTACTTACCTACTTTCATCGCTTATCTTTAATCTTGTTTATATTTGTCAATTGTTCTATTTGCTTATTATTTGTCTATACTTGTCATTATTTAAGTAGGTAAATTGTTTATCTTGAGGAGGGGAGATTTGTTTCTGAAAAATTCAGATATTTACACATAAAAAATACTGGTTTAAATAGTACATGTTATTAATTTATTGAGTAAAAATCCATCAGTTATGACGTTGATTGTTAAAACGTAATTTAGTACACATATTCATAGATTTAAATATTAAATCTCTCAGAATATACGGTTAACAGCTCTTCACAATAGTAACAAATTCACGTTAAAGTATTACGGTATTTATAACATAGTTTATTAAATACAAAATTTACGCTATAAACAGGGAAAAATCAAAAATGCAACTCTCCTTCCCTAATATAAATAAATACACATTTTTGTATGGTTTTTCTCGTCCTAATTTCAAATTTATATTCGCTAAATACTTAATATTGTTCACATAATATTTCCTAAATCAGTCGGCGAAGATGTTTAATATATGTGGTAGGTAGCGATTATGAAAAGCAGATCATGGAAATTGATAGAAAAATGTATTTATGTGATAGCAGCAATTGGATCCTAGATTGCGAATTTTTTTGACATGCTAGAATGGAGGATCATTAATGGTCAAGGTAAAATGCCTTAATATTTGAAACAGGTTCTTCGAAAAATAAATAAATAATATTTTTTAAAAAAGTAATTTTTTCGTGAGCCGATTTATAAAATACTTAAATATTGTTTCTTTCTAAACAACCATGATTCATTGAATTTTTTCTTTTTTTTTTTAAATACGCGTTCCTAAAATTGTTTATTTTTATAAAATATTCAACACTTCTCCCGGATATATGACGGGTCGTAACTTGAGCCTCTGATTAGTGTCATAGAGTTTTGAATCACTCTCCGTCACTTCGTTACGACGTGACTTGCCTGTAAAAGTGTCGTGATGTAAAAAAAAAATAACGTTCAAAGCAAAACCCCCAAAATGAAAAACTCCACGAAAACGCTTTTAATTGATTATTTTTAATCCCCCAAATAAACCTATACCCACAATATAATCTATTAAAACGTTATTTTAATTTCATCGACCGCCGAATAATAACCATGGAGGTTAGTACATATATTATTTACTCCAATATAATATTATTTCACTTCCATACCTTGTAGAACTTTAAAAAAATATATCTACAAAAAATGATTGGGTGTAAAATTAAGGGCGCTTACTCAAGGGTGAAAAAAAATTTTATCACACAGTTTTATGACCTTAAGGTTGGAATTTTATATCCACGCTGAGTTTATACGCATTAGGAAGAATGCGCCTTACACGAATAAGAAGCTTCTGAAAAAGGTGTATTTAATTTATTTTTTGTATGTATATCGCGAAAACATCATCTCGATTAGTGTTTCATTGATATTTTACTCTGAGCAATCTTGGAATTGGGAATGCTGTGTATGTTGTACCAATATTTTAACAGAACGTGTTTCGAAACTGTTTATGGTTGATCCCTTGAGCATTTGCATAGCTAGGGGTCAAGTCATATGACGTTTAATGTCACATGAGAAAGGGTCATTTTTTTATACTTTCTAGTACAACTCGCATCTCTTCAATTCACAACTGACTCTCTCTCCTGAATATCCTATAGAGCATATCCACCCATTACATTTCGCTTCTGCGAAGAATAAAAATTAAAAAGGAAGTTCATATTTACTGTAGTCTAAACTTAGATTTGTGCAAACACGAACTAACTGACCCGATTACAAGATAACGATACATGTAATATTTCTTTAAAATACATCATTTCGATCGAACCAGTTGATCCCAATTTTCCCAACTCGGGCGAGACTTCAAGATGGAGTGTTTTTTCACCCAAGACTTTATTAACCGCTGCCTTCTCCGGGTGATCAGCGGTTTTCCCAATCCTCTGCCAGACATCTGTTTCTCGGCAAATCTCTCCGCCCAGTTACTAGATCTATTCAATGGGAAACGTCGAGTCATGGTGAACCATGCATAATACTGTGTTCGGTAAGTTATTCAACTCGAGCGCTGATATTTGAGTTATGTAATGACTTTCGAAATTCTTGATTTGTTTTTAAACGACTAGGATTATGTTGAACATTGACTATGCTGATCTTCAATCAAAAAGTTTTGAATCAGTTTATTGTTTATTCAACTAAATAGCGAGCTATTAAATCATTCGAGTAAATTGTCTGACTTCGATTTATAACCCACACGTAAATGTGACTGATAATGAATATAATCCCAAGTGTAATATTACCAAAATAATTTCATGACTTGGTAAACGTTGTTATTAAGATGCTTTTATCAGTCAATATTTTATATACCTACTTTCCTCTGCCTAGTACTTGTTTGGGAGACTTCAAGGATAGATAAACATATGTTCATTTCGCATACCTACTTTCCTCTGCCTAGTACTTGTTTGGGAGACTTCAAGGATAGATAAACATATGTTCATTTCGCATACCTACTTTCCTCTGCCTAGTACTTGTTTGGGAGACTTCAAGGATAGATAAAAATATGTTCATTTCGCATACCTACTTTCCTCTGCCTAGTACATGTTTGGGAGACTTCAAGGATAGATAAACATATGTTCATTTCGCATACCTACTTTCCTCTGCCTAGTACTTGTTTGGGAGACTTCAAGGATAGATAAACATATGTTCATTTTGCATACCTACTTTCCTCTGCCTAGTACTTGTTTGTGAGACTTCAAGGAGAGATAAACATATGTTCATTTCGCATACCTACTTTCCTCTGCCTAGTACTTGTTTGTGAGACTTCAAGGAGAGATAAACATATGTTCATTTCGCATACCTACTTTCCTCTGCCTAGTACTTGTTTGGGAGACTTCAAGGAGAGATAAACATATGTTCATTTCGCAGTATGGTGCTGCCAGTTTTTTCTCAAATGACTTCTAATGCCTTCATTGAATTTATTTACACTGGCTTCGCGCCACGGAGTAACTACAGTTATAAATTTATTTGATGATGTTAGGCATTAATTGTACAGAAATGTCATAATCTGATTCATCTAAAAGTCTTCGAAATTTATTTATTTATTGTATAATATTCGCCCTATATGGGTTTTTACATAAAAGGTTAGTTATAATAAAAAGGTGCAAAACACATCACGGTAGGTTCAAAGATAATAATTTGAATAAATTCTAGACTTAAGAGGAAAATCTGCGGGGCCTGTTTCATACAAAACTTAATTTTGAATTTGAGGCCAAAATACCCATAAAAAAAAAAGAATTTTCATAATTTTAGAGGAAACTTAGAAAATTATTTGCGGGTTTACCGTATTTAAAAATATTTCATATTTGTAAATATGATTACAAAAATAAAAATATAAAAACAAAACATTTAAAAAAAGGTTTTTTCGGGTAGATATTTTAAATTATGTACAGCGAATTTGTGTTCCAAAGTAAATTGGTTGTTTTTAATTTAATTTAAAGTCCACCATAATCCTCATTTTAATATTTTTTAAAAATATACGTATTTTATGTTTCATTATAATTTCAATGCAGATGGGGTAAAACTTTTTTTTAAATCACCGTTAGCCCCCGCATAATTGTTGATGCCACTAAAATCGCGAAAAATCCTTTAATGGCCTATATTTCAAAATGTAAAACAAAAATAAATAAAATACTTCTCACGCGTACTAGATATTTACTAAACCTTTAATTTAAAAAAAAAATATCATTAGGTTTAGGTGAGTATTTTGACCTCAAATCCAAAATGAAGTTTTGTATGAAACAGGCCGCGCAGCCGTTCCTCTTAAGTTACTGAACTTGATATGTAATTGAAAAAAAAAGTGATATAGATAATGCAATTGTCTCTACAGACTTAAAGCATCTAAAATATTTTTTTAAAACCTAACGCAGAGATTTATTTAATAAACGTCACTTAAAAAAATAATATTCTAAGAATAATGTCATTTTATCCTTTTTAATAGGATGCCACAGAATATTAAAAAAAGCTATTTAACAGCCAATTATCTTTGCCCTTAGTAGCTGAATGTCATAATGAAAACGCCAATAGTTTTTTTATAGCAAAACAAGTCTACGTTTTAGCAAAGTTTTTATAAAGTTGGTAAATTTCTAAGAATTGATTATGTGCTGTATATTTCGTAATCCATCAGTGTTTCGGCGAAAATAACAAGCTTCAAAGAATGTTGATTGTTTCAACAAGAATGTTATACAGCAAAAATAATTTCAAGTTTTAAACCAACGAAAAGCAACCCACAAAATCAACAGCGCCGTGGAAGAGGTATTATTAGAAAATAGTGCTAAACAAAATTGTTGGAGAGTTATTTTAATTTCATCCTCTTTTTTTTAGTCTCGTTTCTGTAACCTCGGTCTCTCCCAGTTCAGGCGTAGCACAAGAATTTTACTGTTTGATATGGGGTAACCAATCAGACGTCCTACCACTGACATTGCTAAAAGAATCCTGCTTGTTGGTTCTACAAGTACCATGGGGTTGTATCGATGCATGAGGTATCTCAAATAAAACAGCTTTTATATTGATTTATAGTATGACTACTAACTTATTCCTTATGTCGACAGATTGAGATCTCGAGAGTGTATAATCTCGTTTATCGTCAGAATTTGATTAATTTATTAAAAAAAAAACTTACATTTAAAAAAAAAAATTACATTTTTTTTTATGAATACCGCAGAAGAGTCCCAACTGCTCCCAACCCTATGGAGCCAGTGAGATTATGGCATCCCCAATTGGGGAATTTTGTGTGGCTGAAAGTATTGGGGAGGGGAAAGAGAAGAGGAAGGTGGGGAAAAATACCTGGCTATTCAGATCTGGTCACCAAACACGGCTAAAAACCATTTCAAGCAACGTTTCAATTCTGGTGGTATTTCACCACGGCGATACTGAGAGTATCTTCAACTCTGGGACGTTGTCCAAATATACTATATATTATTTTTAAATAAATTAATTGTGAAACAGCACAAATTAATTAAATAAAATTTCCTTGCGCACGCCGGGATTTGAACCCGCGACCTTCGGATTCGTTGTCGAGAGCCTTACCCTTCGAACATGGAGGCCGTCAATGTGTCTTTTATTCACTGAACTCAACGGAACGATAATAAACAGTGAAATTATACAATTTAACACATTTTCTAATTTTACTATTGTATTGTATATTTAATGTATCTATCCAATAAATTGTAATAATCATTAATACATAAAGTATTAAAAAAACAGCAAGCAAAAAAAAACTCGGCTTGCAATAAATATTTAATATCTCATAAACCGTATTTTATTCATTGTACCGTAATCAATAACACATTTTAGTGGCAAACTTTTATTTTAAATCATTGATACGCTTAGTTAACACAAATCTTCTCTATTACATCTACAAACATGCATAACAGTTTTTTGTGGACGTAATAAAACTCCGCTGAAAACAATGCGATTCTGAACAAAGGCCTTTCATAATACCTCAGAAGTATTTTAAAACAAAGCCAAGCAAAATTGCTTTCCTTTCAGGATTTTTTTTTCTTACTGGAATCTGACGCCAACAACAACTTACTATTGTGTAAAGTTTTAATTCCTGCCATAAAATAACAAACTTTCAGGGATGTTTTCGCTTTTTTTTATTTAAATTCTATTTTCCATATAGAAAAGACTTACAAACTCTTCATGGTTGGAGATTACTTTATCACCAACAGCAGCCACAATCCGGAAATGCTTCGGATTAGATTTTCATCGAAGATTTATGTGAGAATTGAACTCGCCACCCCCTGCTCCCTAAGAAGTACTCGAGCGACAGCAATGTTCGCTATATTTTGTCGTGGAGTTAAATACATTGGTGAATAATGAATTGACGAAGCACCCGGGTCAGTTAGCTTTGAAATTATATATTTTTTGTTTCATATTTAGGTCGACGCAACTACTTTACATGTTCGTCATTTATTACGGGAGATATGAAACCATGAAATATTCATATACTCGTAATTGTAAAAAAAGTCGTCTTATTGTTTATTCCATGTACCTCAATTTATACAATAAGAAAAGTGTTTATTGATTTATAATTATACAGAAATCTATCCGGTATCGGATATCAACGATATTATTAAATAATATAATATCAGTTGTGATATTTTTACAGAGTACGTAACTGTACCTAACAATCTAATTCTAAAATTTAAATAACTTATCAAACAACATAATTTCGGTTGTGATGTGAGCACGTAGTACGTAAATGTACATGACCATATAATTCTAAAATTCAAATCAATTATTACAAAATATAATTTCGGATCTAATTCTACAATAAAAAATGTACACATAATGAATTTATGCTACAGTTGGTGGTGTAATGGTTAGCATAGTTGGCTCCCAAGCAGTTGATCGGATTCGATTCTTGGCAATTGCAATACATTTTTTTTATTAGAAATTAAAAAAAAAAATACTACGATTTTAAAAACTACCTACATTAAATAACCTTTATTTTTCAAAATATGCTTTAAAAAAAGGTTAAATTTTAAGTTTTTAACATTCAATCTGAAAAGAAGGGTCCAAACTTCAAGCTTCATAAATACCGCAATTATATAATATCCCACGATTTTTTACGCTAGACATATCATATGTGTGACAATCAGAATAATAATAATAAAAATCGGATGATTTGTATAGCGCCATTTTTGTGAAAAATCACCTCAAAGGCGCTGTGAATCGCTGCGATCGAATTATTGTAAATATGTACGTTTTTACATCGCTTCCTAATAGATTTAGCATATTTTTTAACTCCGCATCTCGGGAGAAGCTACGTAGAGTTAGTTTTAAAATGATATATTAATATTTCAAATTCCTGAAAAAACGGTTAAGTAGTCTGAGCCTCTGAAAAAGGAGATATTATCTCCAAATCACTGATTCATCCCTTTGAAAAAAAAATGAGTTCGAACGTAATGTTTTCGAGCGACCCAACTATAATCAATAACAGTGTATTTACGACTTAGCGAAGGGAGGATCTTCTGAACAATTTATGGGGCTTCAAAGTAAGGCTTACGCTAAAGGTCTAGCAAAATGTAGAAATTAGACTACGTAGATGTAACGTAAGATTTCGAAGACATTTTATTTACAAGGGGATAAACGAGTATCCACCTCAATAGGTACTGTGTGTTGGTTGTTCATGCCGTAGTTACTTATACGATGTAATCAATAGAGGTGACATTATTTTTTCAATAATAGTACATATATATTTTGACACCTATACACACACATACTTTAAAAAAAGTTTACAGATATATGTTATACATTTTTGTGGATTCCTATTACAGATTTATTTTAATTTGGAAAACTTCTTTATGTTTGTTGGGTAAAATATATTAATATACGCTTAATAAAAGATGTTTCGTATTACGAAACCATTGTAAATGGGGTCGAAGCCACCAAGCTACAAATAATGCATACAGTTACATTAATAAAAACTAATCTTTAACGTTTTTATTAAAAAGAAGCACAGTTTTGACATTTGATGCTGATTTCGTAGAAATTCAATAAATTTCGAATTGTTTTTTTTTTCATAACATATTTATAAGATTCTGTGATAAATTCAATGAAGGAATAAAATACATTCTTATTCTCCATTCTAACATACATTCTTATTCTCCATCTAAATCATAAACACATCAAACTTGAAACATTGCATTTGTATTAGTAGGAAATAATTTAAAAAAAAAAATGTTTGAATAAATTAAAGCATTTTTTTTAAATATGATGTAGTTCCATCGTTCAAAATCATGACATAATTAACGTTGTTTTATTTAAATATGTAATACTTTAATTTGAAAATTCTCACAGATCCCAATTCTGCTTAACTTTATTTACGTTAAGTTGGTGGATATTTTAAAAACACAATTTCCTAGAGCCTGAGAGGATTTGGTGCTGGGGGATGATCATTCCTTGCTACAGAAGGATGATAAGAGTTTCACATTTAAAATGCAAAGCGCACAACTGAGATCTTTGCGAGAATTTCATGGGACACAAAGGACCCATACTGGAAGAAATAAGAAACACAGCGAGCAATGAATACATGTAAAAAGGTAACACTCAACAATTATTTTATTTTTTTCATTAAAAGGATATTACGATTTTCCTTAGAATATTTGCAACACAAGTTTTTTTCAAAGAGTTCATTTAATCTCTGCTCGAATTTTAGAAAAAACAAACAATTAAAATTTCACGTTTTTTACAAAGTGGCTTAAATTTCCTTGCCATGGTTGTGAAACTTGCGTAAGTGGAGACTTCAAGGCTTGACGCCCTACTGGCATATTATATTAACATAATGACATTAGCGATGCTCAGCAAAACGAATGCAGAAATGTTCTGAGGGGATTTTAATTTGACATTAAGCCCAAGGACATTTAAAAATATAAATATAGTCATCAGATTATCATGGAGACTGAATGAACTGAGTTTTAGATTTGTAAATTTAATCGCCAGATCAGTACATCTTATTAATGCTGTTTTGCTAGTAAAATTCAGAGCACAATCGTTAAAATGGAAATAAATGCCAAACTTGTTCACCATCATGCCTGTTTCTTTCCATGAAAGGCCCCACTTGTTGTTTAGTTCAGCAATTGAAAACAACAAAACCCACACGAGGAAGTCATAAACATTCATAGCAGATTGAATTCTAACAAAATATTATACATCAGGTTTACAAAATATATTCGGGATCAATTTCAAAATTCATTAGCGAAATTCTCTCAAGGGCGGAAGGAACCATGTTGGTAGAAGTTAGGTAGGAGATATATGTAGGTTTATTAGCTGTTAAAGTTATACCTCTCAGAATCATGGCTTCTCATAGACGAAAGTAATCAAAAGTGAGAGTCCACTATTAACTCCAAATCACATTCCTTATAAAGGGTTAGATTACGCCTATTTACCTGTTAGGCTTAAAGGCTACAGTAAAGTTTACGGTCAGGCTTTTTTCTTTTTAGTTGGCAAACATGTACGTGAGATCTTTCGCGAGCACTCAGCTGAATCTAGCGTCCCTTGTTTGGTAGCAGGTAGTAAAAGGGGTCAGTATTTTTTTATCCGACGGTTAAGGTTTTTTTTACAAGAATTTAGAATACATAACGTCCAGTTGAATGTGAGCGATCGCTTCCGGTTCCATATCAACTGTATCATAATTTTTGATAGTTTTAAAGGGATAAATATTTTAAATGTAAAAACACAATTAGTATATCACCACTTTTATTAAATTAATAACGAGTAAAAGAACACCTACGATGTCTAAATAATAATGCTTTTTCAGAATTCGCGAATCACTTAATAGAATAAAATCACTCATTCGATAAAAACTCGGGAACTAAAATATTACATGAAAATGGAATTGGAATAAGATTAAACAATTTAGAAGCCCTCGAGATCAAAAAAGCCGTCAATAATAATTTAAATATTATTAATAACCAAATTAATTTAACCAATGGTCCAATACTTAATTTATTCCGGTAATCTTAGTTGTTCCTTTCTCTCCCCCCCCCCCACTTATTCATCCTTAATAATGTGTCCCCTCCTACTCTATTTGTATCTCTTTCTTTCATTTTGTATCTCTTTCACTCATTGTTTTATGTATATATATATATGTGCCTGTATCTAATTATCTTTAGTTAATAATAAGCCCTGACGAAGCTTCGGTGAAGCGAAACCTGGTTGGCGATCGTTATTAATTCAATAAAAGTGGTGTTTTACAAATTGTGTTTTTACATTTAATATATAATGTCACACCCCAAAATGTTTTCTTCCTTCGAAAAAAAAGGGATAAATATTATTACCTAACGTTATTTTATATTAACAATAAATTTGTATAAGTAAACTAAACACCGAGAATAAGGTTGAAGATCGCTTTAGTTTCACGTCATTACAAAATATTTTTTTACATTCAGTTAAATTCTCAATTCACAGTTTTACAGTTGGCTCTATAATACAGGTTATAGTCAAAATAAATATTATATAATTGTATGATATCCTACATAATACGATTTCCAATAGAGTTGTAAAACATTTTCTTTTAAAATAAAAATCTCAAAAGCTATACCTGCCACTATCACAGTTACATGAGATAGTTCTATCGTCAGTTTTTTTAAAAAAATTATTCCTCTAGACAAAAAATCTCCGAAATAGTATCGTGTTATCAGACAGCTAACGATATCGGTATGTTATCGGAAAAACTTATCTGAAGAGTATAAAACCGGCCCAGTTTTCCATTTTTTTGTTTGTTTTCAACATTCTTTTGAACATCAAGCATACAGTGGGGCGAGTATGTATCACATACATACTCGCCCCACTGCTGTTCAATATCAGGTTATGTTCTGATTTTCTAAATAGTAACATTTTGTACATAATTTAGTCTGAAATGTAAATATGTTAGTTGTAAGCCTCTATCACTAGTTTTAAGTCACTAGATACACGTCTAAGTTGTAAGTCGCTATCACTATCATAATTATAAATCTGAATTAGGTATTTTCTAGTTATAAATCTTAGCTGTAAGCCATTAGTAATTAATCTAATATGTAAATTATAAGTCTAAGTGATAAGGTATAGGTTAGACAAATTATGTTGTAAAGCGCCTTTGAGGTGATTTTCTCACGAAAACGGCGCTATAAAAATAATCCATCTATTATTATTATTATTATTATCTTTACCTACAAAATATCAACTGATTTTCTGAGAATCTAGTGTACTAACTTACATAATATATAAATTTTGGATTTGAGTATTAATTATAATATGCTATGGTAACTCCAAACCATACAGCCAACTTAAATTATATTATATACCTTGACAGTGACGCAACACCTATATGGGCTTAACATGGCCTCGTGAACAGTGGCTTAGCGACTAACTACCACCCCCCCCCCATGGCAACCTTTTAAACTGCCTTAACTGATTTAAATCACCCATTAAGTTCGATAATATCTACTTGTCGTTCACATGGATCTATCCTAGTATATAAGTATAAGAGTAGAAGTTATTCTCATTATCGCCCTGGTGAAAGACCACCATTCAGAATTGAAACACTGCTTGAAATCGCTTTTAGCCGTGTTTGGTGACCAGATCTGAATAGCCAGGTATTTCTCCACCTTCCTCTTCCCCTTCTCCTTTCCTTCCCCACTAACATAAGCCTCACAACATTGCCCAATTGGGGATGTCATAGTCTCACTGACTCCAGACGGTTGGGAGCAGTTGGGACTCTTGTGCGGTATTCACATTAAAAAAATCTATGAAGGTACCGTAGTCGAGAGATAACACAAAAATAGGTTTGTTTCATAAAGCATTAATGTTATCAATTAATAATTGTTTTTGTGTTTAATTCGTAGAACTCCATTTATTTTTTTTTTTAAATTTAATGTAAATCTAATTCAATAATATTATTAACTTCTAAAACAATTTTTAGTTTGTATTATTGTGACAGATGTTTCGGCGGTCAAAGCCATTATAAAGCTGTTTGAAAATGGCCAGAACTCAATAATATTATTATTAAATTTGATTTACATTAAATTTAAATATATATATATATATACGAGTATATATGTTATCGGTGATTTAGGCTTTGATCAGGTTGTCCAGAATTTTTGACCCAGCGAGCTCACTCTGCAAAGTCATTGGTTTATCAACTGCTTCATTGTTCGTATAAAAATTATATAATATGGTATATGAGAATCACAATTAACCCAAGAATTAACAGAGGTGTTTAGGAATTGTTACAAAACTTGCATCATTCGCCGATTTACAGTGAAAATCTGAATAGTAAAAGAGAAATCTGATTTCCAGAATCAGTAAAACTTGTTTTCTAAAATCTGATTTAACCTGATGTATTTTCGTCAAGTATAGTGTTATGAAGCGAGTCCCTAACAACTACGGTTGACAAACCGCGATCCGGAATTAACCATAAATAAACATTAGTTGTCTATGATAAGTATTTCTCCGCTCCCTTTGGCAAAGGGAGGGAGGGGGAAAGCGACCACAAGGGAGCGGTGGGGAAGACAGAGATTCATTCTTGCCTGGAGAGCCGACCTGTCCGCTGCCTACCTGTCGCCAGCCCCTGCATTCAACAATGGGTTCCGTTCCAATTTACTTAGTTATTCATTTGCCTTTTGCTTTTAGATAAAACTGAAATCATTTAAACTCATTCAAATTCATTCTATCTTTTAATAACCTGCAGTCGTCCACAGAAAGGTTAAAGCTTTTCCTAGAGCCTTTAAATTCCGCTATAAAATATACGCCTGCCTACCAGGTATTTATATAGCAAAAGAGAGTTGTTTTTATTTTGAATTCCCTATTCCTGTTTATATGTATCTATTTATCTATCTATCTATCTATTTATATGTATTTGTTTTTATTAATGATAACTAAGCGGTAATTTCGAGAATCGCCCATCAACGAACTGACAACACGACTAAAATACGGGTGTATTACATTCTCGTATACATCCCTCTACCCTGAGAAGAGCTAGTCGAGGGATATTTTATATATTAGATCTATTGGTGAACTTTACTAAGATTGCCAATACAAATGTGCTTACGTAACGGAACGAGGTTCTGTGTACTGTGACAATCTGCAGCTTGCTATGTCATTTCCATCATGAATTAAAAAATATCGCTTATAGTACAGCCATTATAAGTGATATAGTACAGCCCGTGAAGATTAATTATGTATTTTAAATATTATGTGTATTTCTAAAAAATGTACTGTAGGTTCTGCATTTAATCCCTAAATGAGTTTCTTAAACTCTTGGGAATGCAATGCAAATTGTATTGTATACTTTTAATAACATAAAAAAATAAAAATATTGTCTATCACTTTTTCTAAAATATCACAAAAAAAAGAGAAGTTAAATAGGTGGTCTCAGTGGCAAGACGGTATTGAGCTCTGTTGTAACATTCGCTTATTGTAAAAAAACACGTATTTCATATTTTAAATTGTTCAGTGAAAACAAAATATTTTGGAAAGAGTATTCTATCTTCTTTGCCTCCCCTGGGGGAAATGGCGGGGTGGTAAGTTAGTTAGTTGTCCTATCTATTAAAATGAGAGGAAACTTAGTTAGTTAAAATTAGTTGAGTATTGTATAAAACACAAAAATTGTATTAATTTTCATTAATAATAAAACATAACTAAGTAGTAGTGATTTAAGAAAATGTTACAGGGACCTGAAATGCTCTATGGATGTGTGTCACAACGGAAAAACTGGTGTAATATAAAACGACAAAATGAATAATTTTCCCATCCCACGACCGTTTTACAAAGTGGTGGAAATTTTGAAGCGCGGAATTTGGGATTCGCACACTAAGTGCTCACTATTAAATCTCGGCACTGCGTGATGATGGTGTCATAACATATTTATTACCTCCATGATGACGAAAAGCAGTTTCAAATTTCGCGTCTGAAAATTAAAGGTTAATTTTCTTCTTTCAAGCTTACACGAGTACAAAACCAAGAACACGTAATTTACGTGAATATTCATACGTTTAGCGTAATACGTTCAACTCGATAAGGCTCGAATCTAATATATAATACTTTTAGCAGGACAATGTTTGACTGTTATAATACATACCTACGTATTAATATTTAAAAAAATTACAACACCTTTTCTATAAATCTGTCATTTAAGTAATACCCACCAATTTGCTTTTTTCCCCCATCGGGTTTTAAACACGCGACCTTTGAGACCAGTGTAAGAAATATTTAGAGTTGTCTCAAACAACAAAATCGTAGGTTTGTTAAGTATTGGCGCAATTGTATACACTTCCAACAGTGATGACCTAGTCAAACGTCATTTAGTAAAACCACGTTGTCTTGCTTAAGCCAAACTATTGTTATAAGCGAAGAAAAGGACAATAATTAGATTGATACTTTATTTAATTAACGTATTATAACATTTCGATATTGCGTACATTATATTTTTGACATGAGTATGTTTCGAAAATAATGTTATATTAATGGAATTAATTGATAAAGTTGTTCCCTACTAGCTACGCTAGTTTGAGTCGAGTTATTGCAAGTAGTCCATTTCGTTTTGTAGTAATATTAAAAAAAAAAATTTATCAACATAATAACGTACTCGTATGTGTAGTACTCTTTACGTTATTTAAATTTAAAAAAAATAAGATATTTGTAGTAAAAAAATAATGTATTGATTTCAAAAATAAAATTAGAAAAAAACTCATTACAGTCCAATATTTTTTTTATACATAATCAATGAATCTAATATTTAAATAGCCTTTCCTTGGAGTAACAATGTTTTTCAAGGTTTGACTCAAATCCGGTAGTGATGCCTGCATCAATATTTCCTTAACCCGTCTAGAATTAACGTAAATATTTCACATACATATAAATCTTGAAACTGTCTATTGATAATAAAAAAAATAGTTTTTTATCTTACCTTATTTCTAAAACATTAAAAATTAATGATCTAATCTGGAAAAAACATAATGATTCCAATAATAAAAGAAAAACAAAACACAATTTAAATGAAAGGCATACATGACAAAAAACATGTTTAGGAAAAAAATAGGTCAACAACCTACCGAAAAACATCAGAATAATTGATTGAAACGATATATACCTAATAAGAGCAATTAAAGACCAATTCATTTTTTAAAAGAGGCTGCGTTAACTTGATTTAAATCTTGCTTTTGTACCAAATTATTAAATTATTCTAAATTTGTATACACAATTATAATGTTAAATTTCCTTAAAAACCCAATTACAGATTAAAATTATACTAATCATCATGATTTTCACTCCTATAAACACAATTGATTAATTAAAAAATAAAAATAAGCGGAGTTTTCTCGGTGTATACATTAGAATACAAATAATTTACTAATATCATTTCTATACTAACAATAATAAGTAGATTAATCAATTGATACTAATAATTGTGTGCCAAAGATAATATTTAAAACAAAGTCAAAGTAATCTAAGGTTTCTAAAACGAATTAGAATTTTAATCACGAGAAGTCTCATAAGATTACAGAAAATTACACTTATTCATCTTTAAATAATATAACATTTAAGTTATACCTATGGGAAAGATTTACTTGTTAATTTGCACTTGCAATAATTACAATTATTAACGTGAAAAATCACGAAATGCTGCGTGCCCTGCAGGGTTCCACTTTTAAAAATGGCCCGTAAAAGAAAGCTATATGAAAAGAAAAATCATTTTAAAGATCACACGTTCAAATTGGTTCCAAATAGTTTGGAACACCCGCCTGCAGTTCTCTCTAGTCCCGCAATAGTCCAACGATACAGTACACCACTACACAAGTAAGAATCTCTTCAAAATGATTCCTCTGTATGCACATTTAAAATATAGACATCTAAAAATTATTTGCTAAAATATGTTCCGGTAATTATGTATTTTATTTTATTTATTCTTAAATTCAAAAACAAACACATTAGCCACTCATCTCACTAGGATAGTCCTGTGTTGAGATGAGCGACTTTACAATTTTAGTGAATTGATATATTATATATTTATATATATATTTTTTTAAATAATACCAAAGTTATTCAGACTATAAACAACTATAAAATCTATAGTAAAGTGGGGTTGTCCATTAATAATAATTCATGGCCTCCATGGTCGAGGGGTAAGGCTCTCGACTACGAATCCGAAGGTTGCGGGTTCAAATCCCGGCGTGCGCAATTAAATTTTATTTAATTAATTTGTGTTATTTCAAAATTAATTAATTTAAAAATAATACAGAGTACATTTGCGCACAATCCTGGGTGGAAGATACTCTCAGTATTGCCCTGGTGAAAGACCACAATTCAGGATTGAAACGTTGCTTGAAATGGCTTTTAGCCGTGTTTGGTGACTAGATCTGAATAGCCAGGTATTTCCCCACCTCTCTCTTCCCATCTCCTTACCCTCCCCAATACCTTCAGCCTCACAACATCCCCCAATCGGGAATGCCATAGTCTCACTGGATCCAGACGGTTGGGAGCAGTTGGGACTCTTGTGCGGTATTCATATAAAAAAAATAAAATTAAAAAAAACTATCATAAAGTATCTGTGTTCCAATTAGCCACAATCATAGGGTGACCATATTTTTGTTAACAAGAAGTAGTGAGTAAATAATAATAGGTTAATAATAATATGTAAATAATAATAAGTAAATAATAAAAAAAAAATAACAAAAAATAAATATATATATGTCTCAATACACCCGTCAGTTCTAATTTTAAAATGTTTATTTCTTGTTTCATTCGTTCAGACCTACGTATTCGCAAAGGAAATTATGTTATTTAATCTTATAATTATCTCAAATCATTATCTATCAGGTTCGTTTTGAAGTTGGTACCTATCGGACGACTGCGTTCGGTGTCTAACGTTTGCAGTATTCATTTTCGTTAAATTAAATTTTTCCGTTAAGCTCGGTTTTTTATCAGCGTAAATCGGAAACTTATGGCGCCTACCACGACATTAATTTTCTTTGCATGAAGTTACACCATCTTCCCCGGGGGTAAGTTTCTCTCCGCGCAAATTTTCCAAAAGGAAAAATGGCGTGTAATTTAACTGCAAATTAAATTCAGAGATGTAAAACGGAACACATTTTATCTAGAAAAAATACCAACTGATATGAAGGTACGAGTTCACGAATTAAATATAAGAATGGTCATTAGAACCAAAATCGAATGAAGAAATATTTAAAGGATGAACAAAAATATTACTATTGTATGAAGCTATCACTTTGTGGTTATCTATTATAATCAAACGATACACTTAAACTTTGTTTAAACCACATTTATTTTATACGCCTACCGGTTTCGGAACAACCGTTACATCCTCAGGGCAAGTGTATACTGAACAATATTACAAAATTACGGAAGAACATACATAGTAAATGGCATAGTGGGGGTGAAGGGCGTGGCTAGGGATTAGTAAAGAGTGGGGGAAGAGATAGAGATTGAGGAAGGGGTGAAAGGAAACATATTTAGAATGGGCTGTAAGTTAGGTTTTTTTATTATTAATAATAGACTCATTATTATTGAGGGATTTCTTAATTTCCAAGGCTTCTAAATTATCTAAGAGTTTACTTTTACTATTAATGTGAAGAATATTGATCCCTGTATTTTTATCAAAACTATGATTGTTTGAGATAATACAAGAAAAGTTACGTGAACAAAGTTATTCTTATTAATTTATTAATATTGATGTCACAGTCACTACAAATCTTTCAAAGAAGAAATATTTATTATTTTTTATGCCATTTCGACCAATCCTACATTTAAGTGACAAATTTACAACAATATAAGGTATAAGCAGATCTTCATATCTCCGCGTGGCGTACAATCAGTTTTAAATCTGTGAAGCAAAAAAAAGTCTTTATACTCGTATACGGTATACGAGTATAAAGCCCTTTTTACATTCCATCTATAATTAAACGATCCGAATCCATTTTGTTAAAATGATTTCCATTTTAGAAACTGATTTTTATCGTAAATTTTGTCTTCTTCGTTTATCAAAATGACTTTTTAGCGTTCCACAAGTCATCAGTACTAGAAAATAGAAAAAAACATATTCTACCAAAAACTTCCATCTCGCGCTTAAATCAACTATCCCAGGTATTTCCCCACCTTCCTCTTCCCCTTCTCCTTCCCCTCCCCAATTCCTTCAGTCTCACAACATTCCCCAATTAGGGATGCCATAGTCTCACTGGCTCAAGACGGTTGGGAGCAGTTGAGACTCTTGTGCGGTATCTACACATAACACTCATTTTTCAGAAGAACATGCACAAAATACAACAGCGCCTTTTTAGACGCTTATGTTTTTCATTTATCCATAAGACAATTTAATAAATCACAACATAATAAAATTAATCGCAGGTTAACTCTTTTCTCTGGTTTTGGATTATCGATTTTTAATTTAATTTATTCATTTTACTTTCATTTCATCAATATTAATATTTTTATTTTCATATAATTGAAACATCACTGGTTGATGTAACAATGTAATAAATTAATTTGTATAAATATATATTGTATAACCGTATGTTTTCCCAAATAAAATAAAATTAAGATTAATTCCGTCGTAATAGTTTAATTAATTTTTTTTTATATAAAGCAATCGGTTTTAACCTGTTACAGCTATCACCAGTTCATTATCTTCTCACCAGTCTGAAGTTGACCGTAATAGGATGAAACGTTTTTAAACTGCATTAAAACGCCACAAATAAATTACACGTATTAATAAACCAAGCGTGTATGCGGTAATAAAGACGTATTTACTACGTTTAACGATTTTTACTTCTTTAAACAATTTATTTCGGGAATTTCGAATTTAATTATAAAGCTATCAGAAGGCGGGCCAAAGTTGACGTCTGTTGTATTTAAAGCAAGTGGGTACTTAGAAATTTATTGTAAACGTCTATCAATTAGAACAAAATGCTTTTACGTTGATAGTAAAACCTTGGCTTTTTATCTCTATTTTATAGCTTTTGCCGAATTTGTATCGGCGTCTGATGTATTCCGTTGTCAAGTAATGCTTGATTCCGTCATGGCGGCTATTTTAGCAGCCATATTGGGTATAATAACATAGTTGATATTGACGATTCGATTTGATAAAAAAAAAACATATTTCAGTCAAATTATTCGTGGTTCTATGTGGAAAACCGATTTGATATTAATCAATCCAATGCCGAGCGACTCGAGCGGGGTAAATACAAGGACGAGTTTATATTTTACGTGGAAAAGCGCGAGAAATACTAATGATATTTACGATCAACAAATAAACATTTCCAGTTTATTGACAGACTATCGATTCTGCGACATTAACTCCCTCAGTGTGGGGTGATCAGTTTGCCACGGGGAAATACCGGCAAATCTGACAAACAGTAGAGCACCCGAGTTAAAAAATATCGACCTTTTCAACGCTCGTTTAATGCCGCAAAACAAATGATAATACACTGCTTGTCAATGTGTTTTCCAATCAGTAAACGTGTCTGTCTCTATCTTAAACGCTTGATCAATATTTTCGCAGACATATTCCAAGTAAATATTTGAAAAAATGTTGATTGTCGATTGATTTATGGCAGAAATAGGAGGCACACATTTGAATCCAAATGCTTTTTGGAAGGTCAGATTTTTCATAAATTAATTTATCAAAAAACGGTTAACTTTCGTCTTTGCATTTTTTGCACCAACTTGACAATTCCATTAATGATAATAATATATTACGTATATCTGAACTATGTACCAAAATTTAAATATTACGAACAGTACAAACATTACGAGCAAACCACTGACACGATTGTTTTAAATTTACTTATTTAATACTACTTTAAAAAAAAAAAATTTAACGTACATATGTTTTTTGAATTTTAAAAAAGAAAAACAGACATTCATGGGTTACGAATAACCTGAAAATATTTGAAAATCTCCTACTAGCACCATTATAAGCGGAAGATGTTGCTTGTGCAATATTCGAGGAGCCAACTGAGGAATTTAACTCACGACGCATTTGCCAACTCAGTCACTGACCAGTCCAGTTAAAGTGTCAAAAAACACAGAATTAATTTTAATTACTAATACTACAATTCAAAAACCCTATTCCTGGAAGTATATTTTAAAAGCGTGATATCTGTTTCGCCTTTCAAACACATTATAAGCCACTGACTTTAAATACAGTAGGTATTGAAATAAAATACTTTAATTTCACATTTTTTACTAGAAGTAAAAATGACGTTCAGTGAAAAGATCCTTGTGAAATTTTTTGACTTCTCTAGTGACATTTCGGTTGTACCATATTGATCATTATTAGCGTACCCTAATGAAATTGAAATATTTGGCGTAAAAAAAACCAGACGAGCAAAACAATAGAAACAATTTATTCAGTTTAAAATTTCAGGATTAATCAATTGTCTCAATTAAAAAATTTCTAGTATCGATTTTTTAAAATTGATTGCCCCTAGAAGATGCAAAAAAACATTCCTTTTAATCCCTGTTTTTAGTTTTTAAATAATAATATTGTTATTTGAGTTATGTTTCCATTATCAAAAGATTTGTTTTTTAATTTATTCTTTATAAGATGGATCACACTGCAGACCAACACTCAACAGACAATTTTACGGGATGAAGTTGTCTAATTCACAAGATTTGTATTCTTAGACAAACTTAAGATTGTATTCAAGCAAGAACAAAGGGAAGTCATCTTAAAATGAAAAAAAAAATAAAACAGGGCAAGTTTATACTAAATCTCAATTCAAGAAACATCCTGCCAAAGGAGATCTCAAACGATGAAAGATCTATAAAGTAAATATCATCATAATCATTCAGCCCAGAAACTGTTTTTTATGTGCATATTTTAGTTATTTAGATCCTACATACTACCAAGTTACAAGTTTAAAAAATACGTATTCAAACAATACAACGTTTTTCTGAGGGGTAGGTAAAATTAAAACTGATAAATATCTCTATCGGCACACACTCGTCCTATACACACTTTTATGTGATCTGCCACTTGACATGACCAGACTCTCAAGTACATGAATCACTCGATTGAGCCATGTCTTCCTGGAACCTCCTGACTTCTTTTTTCGTCTATCTGCGCGTCATGTAATCTCCCAATTCTACTTTCCCCACTTATGCGCAAATTTCTTAAACCGGTTAAACGTATATTTCTTAAAGTGTTTCCTAACGATTTCATCGGCCTTACATTACTATCAGATGGCCAACAACATTTTTTTTTAATATGGCTGCATATAGTTTTACCATTTAGAATTGGGATTTCATTCCCCCCTGAACTTTATCTACTTCCTATTTCAGTTCAATCTCTCACCGTATCATTGCTCGCATAAATTTCATAATGTATCTTCGACCTATATAGGTGTTATATGAAGAAGGGTGTCTGTGGACGGGTTTGTTTTTTACAAATCTAGAGTTTTATTCAGAAAATTTTGAAATTTTGCACACTTAACTCACAAAATAAGAGGAAGGACACTATCTACACGAAAACCACCCACATTCCCCTTTCCTACCCCTTAAAGTATAATTGTTGAAGACCCTATTATTAAATTGCCAGGGTTATCTCTTCATCGAAAGACATGTACCTGATTAAAACGGTGCAGTTACAGTCATTGTGCGTATATGGTACATAAATGGGGCCTAAAGGATTCCAAATTTTATGAATGTGGACACATTCAAACAACAGAACACATCGTAGAAGAATGTACCCTTCATCAGTTTCCCTATAGCACATCTGTGCTGAACCAAGTGACTCCCGATGCCTGAATAACCTCAGCATCCCACTATGACCTCCACTAACTCTCCTCCATCATATAAAGAAGAAGAAGAAGAGGAAAATTACTGGATAGTGGTAGGAGTAGGGATAGTGCAACACAATATCAAAACTTTACACAAACCATTCATAACCCCGGGCAACGTCGGGTACTTCAGCAAGTAATATATAATATGTTAGGACTTTCCCATGGAAATGTTAACCGAAAATCAGTTTTATAAGTCGTGGGATTGCCATGTAGTTAATATATAATAATAAAACCCTATTGTTTGCACTGATTCATCACACTCGATCGCTCGTATAATGTTGAAAAATCACGTAACTACAAACACATATTTTTTTTAAACTACATGCTCTTTCCGCTACATCGCAATCACGAATATTGATATCTGAAGGTGCCTTATGGAAACTACGGACAGATTGAGTTGGAAGTTATTATGACGCCTTTGTAAGGAAGGGTTTCTTTTTCCTCTACGGTTTCACAATCCAGGTGGAGTACTATACACGAGCCCCTCCGTATTCAAAGTGCCCCATCCCTGGATGGACCCATCTTGATGTAATATTCGCCTGGAGATCTAGAAGGATTAGGGTTAATGGGGCCGAAGGAAGGGATGAAAGTGGTAAGTGGTTTTCAGGGGATGACCGAGGGAGGAAAACGCTTTCGAATTGAATGCGAAAAAATCCATTAGACCAACAAACCTTTTAAAATATGATGTACGCAAGATCATCATACTGATTTCCAAATTTATTATTATGATTATTGTTATTATGAAAACGCAAAAAAATATTTGAACAATTTTGGGCGGTTCCTCGAGTGATTTCGTTTACCAAAACTGAAACTTTAATCCCTTTGAGAAAACACTTTTAAGATGCTGATGTTAGCAAAACACACTAGATGATTCGTAATGTTCGGTTAAAACTTAAAACTTTTTCAAAAAAAGAAGTCGGTACGTATCTTCTTAAAATATTTTTGAAAAATCCTTAATTTTTTTCACATAGAGGCCACAAGGCCATATTTTCTATATTGGATGTTAGAACATGACCTAAATGTGTCAAATTTAATTTGGTTTTTGGACATTTCGTATATCATGGTGCAATTCACAATCTTTTGTCAGATCTCATGTATTTATTTTTTTAATCCATATGCTATGTAATACGTTGTTTATTTGACTAATCGTTAGGTGGGAGCGAAAAAGTGTTAACTGCTCTAACCAAAGTTACGAGATATGAGAACTCTTAACAGTTGAATTAATTTATTTTATAATTTACAAAACTTTCAGCAACTTTAAGCAACAAAAACACATTATATATTGTAGAAAATAGTTTATTTTCTGTAGCTAAAATAACAACCGAAATCTTTTTAATATGAAACATTAACTTTACTGTCAAAATTCTATGGGATTAATCTCTTTAAAATTAAGGATTATTTTTGATAAACTTTCAGTATTTTCTAATTGCTGTTCAAATTTAACTGATAACTGCTGCCAAACTATAAAAAAAAAATCAAATAAAAATTTCTCCATTGGCTTGCATTACATTGTTTCTCATACCTACACAATTAATCATTAAAAAATGAAAATTATTAAATAAAATAATCGAGACCAATCTGCTATGTTAATATGATGAAATATAAAATAAAAACGTCTTAAAAAATGTTTTTTTTTTATCTAAATGTTAAATTGCATACAATAAATTTGTGTTCTAAGGTAAACCAATCCTTTGTAATTTAAATTTAAACCCATCAAAGTGCTTTTTTATAATTATATATTTTATAATATTTGTATTATACTAAATAGGACAACTCGCAAATAATTGCCGAAGTTTTGTCTAAAAGCACGAAGAATTCGATTTATTTTAGAACATATATTCCATCATTTTAAACCCCCAAAATTTTATTTTTTTAAAGAACACTATTTTTTGTTGGAACCTTATCCAAAAATAAATTGTATATGGTCTGTCACAATTAGTTGGAGCTTAATCGAACTAAACTTTCCTTTTTTATTGTGTTCAAACCTTAGGTTCCAACTGTTGCAATTGAACACTTATCAGTCAAAACCTAATCTAAATTTAGAGGCAAGTAAAACCTTATTATTAAAAACAAAAATAGAGCTGTATATTGTTTCTATTATAGTTTAATCGAAAATGAACTTCCTGGTAAAAAATCTAATTTTTCTCAAAAACATTTTTCACTGTCACCTAACGCAATACCTCTTGACATATATTACATCACATGAAAATTGCGTGTTACGCTTCATCTATTTTTTAAGCATGGAATGGCTGTGCTTTCCTGAATATTTAGTTCATCGTATTATAATAGACAATTCAAAGCAGTAGCACGTCAAATAACAATATTTTACAAGTTCCCCTTTCGTTTATTCCATCAAAATCTGCACGTTGAATTAGCAATTTCAGAACAGACATTGTTAGTGACACAGGTAGCGTACATGTTCAAGGAAAATAAGAAAACTCTCCGTGGATGCCGGCGATGAAATCTCAATAAGGAACTCCAGTGAAAATATTATAAATTTAAAAAAAATCATATGGATCAGCCTACGCTGATTTTGTATAAATAAGTTTTATTATATTTGATCGTATCTAGAACTTATAAAACGTTATTTAAAAGTGAATAACAAACCATCTCATAAAAACAACCTGTTCTGTTGGTTGGTCATTCTCGACATTTGACTTTACGGGGCTCTGTTCGCGCTTATTACAGTTATGCATTTGTATGTAGATTTTGATACGTCCATTTATTTTGTATCTTAAATATCTTTTTTTTTTAAGTTTTGATAATATGTAAACTTAATTTGGATGACTTTACTCTGTACAATTATTGCTTAACATAAAAAAATTAATAAATAGTGAAAAAAAAAGGTATTTTTATGGGCAAATCGATTGTTAATACGGAAATTATGACAATGTTATTCTAAGTATTAAAATTATTCTTTCGGTAAAAGTTTCAAAATAGGTACATAATTTAATAACTCGGGTTTGGTTATGGTTTCTTACGAATATAATATAAAATTATGTAATCCAAATCTCATTCCTGTTTTTACATTTCACATTTTAACCTAAAAACCGGCCGACCATAGATTTCGTGATTTTTAGCGGTCTTTCAATTGAAACTTTAAAACTGTTTTAAAAATACCACTATTCGTTAAAATGACATTGTTGATTATAAAAAATTAAAATAAACAGGCTGAAGTTCCTTGTTGTATAACAGACAGATTGATGAAATGTAAAAAAATATGGATAAAAATTGAGATGCACTTTTCTTCAAACTGAAACAAATGAACACACGAAGAACTGTTTTTCATTCATATTTGTATGTTGGGGTGGTGGGTGGGGGCTGACGGTTTCATGGGGTGGGAGTGGGGCGTCGATTGCTGTTAAATAGTGAGAGTACGTCCGTGGTGTCGGCCGCCTTTGTTAGGTGTGACAATGGTGCTTCCGCGTCACACCTCAGGTCTCAAAGACAAAGAGGATTTTTCCTCCTTCGTGGGTTGAAATGATTGCAGTCCTTTTTTTCAGCAAGGGCGGGGTTCTAAAGGTCCCTGAATCGTACTGAAATGAATGATGTTTATTTTACGTTGAAAACATACTGAATTAATAATGCTTGCTTTTTTACAATAAGTATGTTAAAAAATGTATATTATGGCATATTTACAAGCATGTTTTTCCCCTGATCAAAAACATATTGATAGAAGCGACGGAATTCAACAAGGTCTTGGTAGCTAAATTGGTGGATACGCAAGCTCCAGATAGACTAGAGGTTCGAGTCTCAGAGTGGTAGTTCCAGTATCGCTCTGGGGAAAGACCACTATTCAGAATCTAAATGTTGCTTCAAATGGCTTTAGCCGTGATTGGTGACAAGATCTGAATAGCCAGGTGCTTCCCCATCTCCGTCCCCTCTTCATTACCTTCAGCCTGACAACATACCTTAATTGGGGATGCCATAGTCTCACTGGATCTAGGCGGTTGGGAGGAGTTGGGACTCTTGTGCGGTACTAACATAAAAAGTCGCGACCATATCTTTTTATTTTCTTTGTTTTCTTCTGTTTCATATTTTCATTGAGAGTTATTGATGTCATTTTCAATAATTAATATTACAATGAAGTGTAACTTTTCAATAAGTCATTTCTAATTGTAATATTTAATTTAAATGAAAGGTCATAAACTTGCGAGAGAATAGTACTGAACTATTTTTAAAACATATTCGTTCAAATAATTTATTTGTCGGATACAATGGGAACAGAACAATTATCAAAAAACATGTTTAATATAATTAGGCAAAATTTTTCTTCGTTTAACATGATGGAAGGGATGCATGACACATTCAATATTTAGAAGGTAGAAATGATGATCTAGCCTTGATGTCTTGTAATTTGCTTTTACGTTGGTGGATGTTGTAAATTACTTGGTATTTTTTTCGCCCTTGTGCCTATTATTAGTGACATTAAAGCAAATTTTGTCGTTTGCTGTATAAAATGCATTTTTCAAACAATATGGTTATTGGGTTTTGGAATGAGAATTACGGTTAGTTTCTATCGTCGTACTATCTATCCAGTTCATACATTTCCTATCCATCGCTAGTTAGTTTGAAACCATTTGAAAAAACTAACAAAATATAGTGCAAGTTCGAGTTGTTTGAGAAGAGGAATTATAAGGATTGTCGTCGAAGCTTTTTTGCGAAGATTCATCAAGGAGAATAAAGATTTTTTTTTGTATTTATCATTTTTTTGTAAATTACTCCATGGTACGACGCTTTAAATTGGTCAGGGTTTCGTTAAATCCATAAACTAATACGGAAAGCGATTGCGTTTTATGTGCTCTAATTCCTTCAGTTAGATTTTCTCGTGGTAAATGATTTGGTTATCATTTTTACTTCCCGTGTCTTATTTTGTATCCTACACCTACTTTCATCCAATTCCATCATTATCGTATTTTAAAGCCCATTAAGTTCATCTGAAGCTGAATAATTCGTATGCAGATTCGTATGTAGGAATGGTTTTACTACTACAGTTGAACTAGATTTACAAAAATCTACTGTGGGGTTTCTTGAAGCACTTTAGGAGTTTGCATCTTTGCTTCATATCAACCGTGTCGCATAATATGATGGTAGCATCGCCATATAATGTTATGGAAAACTCACGTATAAAACTCATACAAAGTGACTTTATTTTACACGGTGGAACAGCTTTTCCGTGTTAATAGAGGCATTTTATCGATTTGTATGATAATAACTATATTTCATCATACTATTTTAAATTTAGGCATCCTCATTGCGAAAAATATAAGAGCAAAGGAAGGAGATGAGTAAGAGAAATACCTGGCTATTTAGATCAAGTCTCCAAACATAGCTAAGGCCGTTTCAACTAACATTTCAATAAGGAACTCAGGTGATAAATATTACTGCTTAAAAACTCGCATTGAACATTCAACTCCGATTCAGAATATGCAAGGTTTATTATACTTAATTACTAAACATAGAATTTGTCAATCCTTATTTAAAAGTGAATAAAAAATCATCTCATGAAAAAATCATGTTGGCTCCATTGCATTCGGAACATATGACGTCACGGGTTTCGGCTTCGTGTGTTCTGGTTTTGGATTTGTATGGAAATTTTTAATTTGTCGATTTCGTTTTGTAAAAAAAAACATGATAATTGAAAGAAATAAGAATATTCGTGAACAAATCAATTGTCAATACGGTAATATCCGTATGGGCAAAACAGCTGTCCTATTCCTTGAGCTTATTTTTTTAAGAAGGTACATACTTTTTTTTTCTTATGGTTTACTGTGAACAGAATATAAAATTATGTACTGTAAAGCTTATGCTTGTTTTGAAATTTGACATTCCTACTTCAAAACTATAGATTTGGAGCGATTTAGCGGGCTTTTAAAAATTGATACTCAAAAAAAAGTAGTATTTGAGTTAAAACGTCTTTTGTAGCACTGGAGTTCCTTATTCTGAATGATGATTTCCCACTCGAGCGATGTTGTACCTGTCTCCCACTTTGAAATTCATTTCAGAATTACGTAAAATGTTTTTAGCTATACACCACCTTAATTAGTAAATGTCATAATTCCATTTTGGTAACTTACAGAAGAACAAAAAAAACTGTTTTTTTTAACTACTTAAAATTATGATTATTTTTCGTTTCTACTTAACATAATAAAAATTTAGTACTCTTATAAAATAAAATAACAGCCGTAGTACCATAATATGATTACTATAATACGGGCATATGCCTATTTTGGTAGTTGAAAATCATGTAAATTTTTTTTAAAACTTCTTAGCATAAATAAATAGTACAATAATTACTTTTGTTACGATTATTACGATTTCTAAGATTCACTTGAAGATCTAAGTTAGAAATCGCAAATAAATTTAAAATTCAGCTTTTTTACCCCAACATACATATACTTTTAACGATTAAAAAAATTTGCAGTATAGTTATTGACTTTATGTTATTTTTGTTATCTTTTTTCTTCTGCACCTTTACTTGGTACAATTTTTTGTTATGTTATTATCATATGAATATGTGGTTTTTGTAGTAATATTACGTATTAGAAAAAAATCTTATTTTATATCAATTTCTGAAAGAATGGATTTTACTATTTAAGGTCTTTAACTTCCTTCAGCCTCACAACATTTTACAAATGCGGATACTATAGTTCCAATGGCTTCACGTAATAAGGACTAGCGTTACCACATTACAATATTAATATTACATATTACGAAAATAAGCTGACTCTCGCGCAAGAATGCAAGTTAATTCGCACCTCGTAATAACTGCATACAAACAAGCTACCCCCTTCTATCGTCGGTGCTTGCGGGCAATAAGCTCTCATGCAACTGCTTATTAAATTAAATCCCAAGCCAAATTTACCAACACAGCGCGGATATTAAATCTGATACATATTTTCCGCAGATAAGGTTAAATTATTACACGTACCTGCCTTCGGTGGTCGCCAGCATGGGAACTAATACACTTAGTGGGGCTTATACTACAACGCATTAGTTTAATAATACTGAACTTCACTTTATATTGGTTTCATTTTGTGGATGTAAGAAGTAATATGCATGCATTATCGTACCGATTTAATTTACCTGGAATGATATTACAGAACCATTTTTTATGTTTGACCATGCATATGGAAAATGCAAATGATTTCAAAAATCATACCGAGACCTGGCTCAAAGAAATCAAAGGTGATGAGTTATCCAGTATTTTGAAAAGAACGCTGTAGGAGCATGAAACTATCAATACAACCTAGCATAGGAACCTCAGCATAGGAACTCCTAGTGAGGAGGATTAAGAAAAATATTGTGAATTGTCTTATTTGATTTGTAATTTATTATTATGTATTGTAAATAAATGTATTGAAACTAAATAAAATATTTAAAAAGTTTAAAGGACATGCTTACGCATAATCTTAAAAAGATTTTTTTTTTCGCTTCTCAGTATGTTCACATTATCAAAACAATACAACACATTTAAATAAATCAATTGTGAAAAGATTGTTAGATATATTTAACAACGAGCAAACACATTATAAATGTGAAAACCTCACACGATTCAGATTTTTAATTGTTTTCTAACTAAATCGGTTTTCTGATAATAAATCATTACCGGTCCAAATTGAAAAGGAGTGGGATCAAATAAAATCTTACAAATAAATCGTCACAATGTGGATTAACCACAGTTTGAAAATGGCCATAAACGCCCAAATAGCTGTCATAATAATAAAACTAAAAACTTGCAGAACTTAATAATAACATTATTAAATTTGATTTTTTTTTTAAAATGGAGTTCTACGAATTAAACACGAAAACAATTAATAAACAATTAAACGATATTTTTCAATCTAACTAACTCACGTAACATCACCTAATTTCCCAGTGGCGTGCAGTCCATAAAGGTTGAAAAGATGTGCCCACCCTAAGAAAAATGAACCATTAAAGAAAATAAAAGAATTTTTGGCTAAAACATATTTTTTCACAAATTTGTGAATATATTTTTTTATCGTTCTACATAGATAAATGGATTCTATATGACGAAGTTATGCTTTTTGGTAAGGTGATAAAGCAGCCATTTGCAAATATTAAATGAAAAATTCAAACCAAAGCTTGAAAAACTACACACCGCCCACCTTTGGTTATAGAGAAAATCATTCCACTACCATTTCTCCGCAGTGGTAAGCAAAGGGGATATTTTGCTAAGTTAACATTTTTAAATCTATAAATGTATTTGTGTGAACTAATCTTTAAAGATTATACCAGTTGAGTTACTATTTGTTATCTGCACCAGCTCTATTATTTAATATTAAATAAAAATGCTATGTGTCCATGGATTTATTACTGATAGGGACGAAAACATCAGTCATTTCGGGTATGCGAAGCGCTTACGAGTGTTGTATTTTACTTCGATATCAGTACAATACATCGAAGCAAAGTATTGCATCCATCGTTATTTCAAAAAAAATCTTTGTTGTATCTCTTATATAAATATATATATATATATATATATATAATCACCTCTTCCCGTAGTATGTTGATCTAGTAAGATTTACATGACCTTTGTTGATCTACCTTTAACACCGTTTATCTTGGCTCCGGTGGGATACATCTGCACGAGTTGGCAACAGTGCCTTTATCATTACCAAGGTTGTCAGTTTGGAACTGACCCCAGTCAGTATGTTCGTCATCAAAATATAACAAATTTGCTCCAGTTTAACGGTTATTTTTTATTCATTTACTCTCCTTTCGTTGCTCCGATTGATGTATTCGCAGTTTCTAGATACAAGTTGATCTAAAATGAATGTGTATTCAGTTTCCAGATACAAGTTGATCATATATGTTTTATTAATTTATTCTCCTTTCGTTGCTCCGATTGATGTATTCGCAGTTTCTAGATACAAGTTGATCTAAAATGAATGTGTATTCAGTTTCCAGATACAAGTTGATCATATATGTTTTATTAATTTATTCTCCTTTCGTTGCTCCGTTTGATGTATTCTCAGTTTCTAGATACAAGTTGATCTAGAAATTCATATGTATGTAGGTACAACGAAGATTGTAAACGTGGGTTTGGGCGGGGCGGGTGGGCGGTGGAGGGAGGGATGGGGGGATTCGTCACACGGAAAGAGAGCGAGAACCTACGAATTCTCTCAGTTCTACAGTCCAGCCGCCGCCGGGCGCCGTCTTTCGGGGGGAGGACGTTCTGTTTTATAAATATCACCTCTAGCGCGCTGACAAAATGCAATTAATTTGGGAACAATATCCCTTATTAAAAATGATAAGGTGGTGTTATTTTGCATAATTTATCCTGTTAAAAAATATGTGGTAATTGTTTGAAAAAATCGTATATGTAAAAAAGGAATAAATATTCCGTTCAAAGATGAACAATTAGCTTTATCAACGGAATAATAATATGAACCTTTCTAATCACAAACATATCTTTTATTGAACTAGATTAGAAATAATACAGTTTTATTCAAACTGTTTTATCGGCGATTCAAAAATTATTTTTACGCGAAATCTTCTAATGAGCAATAAATTGTACTATTTTCTAATAAAAAAATATCTTATAGTTTAACCCAAGATAATACTAAAAAATATAATTATGTAGTTATAGTAAAAATGTGTTTCCTACTTAAAACAATCCCATGACCTTTTTTGTACTATTATATTGTATCAAAAGCATTCGCTTGTAAATGGAGAGGAATTTACACTTGTTGTTATATAAATACCAAATACAGATGAGAATTAGAAAAAACTTTTTAATTATCTTACGCAGTCAACTTTGAATTCTATTAATTAATATTAATTCTAATTATTAATTGTTTTAAATAATAAAACACTTAATTTCTAATACCGTCCCCTTTATAGAATATTAAAAAATAGAATATTAACAATTTTCAACCACCTTACTTTAGATACAAACTATATTACAATAAAAACTTCCACACACACCATACAAGAAAGAAGATATTAGACAAAAAAAACAAATCCCAAACACAAAACTGTTTACTGTTACAGTACCTATAAAGGCATCAATTTGTATATAGCTTAGTAAACACTGAATTAAAAAAAATGTAGGTACCTACTCGTAGATTAAGAATATTGAGAGTAGGATATAAAAATTATGTATGCATTAAGTATTGGAAATAAGCAATATGTAAAAATATGTAAGTTTATATTAGACCGCATCAAATGGAACTATTTTAATTAATAAATAAAATTAAATAAATGTACAGAGATTTCATTGTCTGTTAGATCAGCTAATTTGAATTTCTTCAAGATAATCATTACAGTCCGACCGACTTGAGCATACGTTCAATATGATGTCTCTTTCTTACCACTTTACCACTGATGATAAGGAAAGAGATGTAACATAAAACGTATATATTTACTGTTCTTTCGTTAGTGAAGTTGAAATGAATGTGGACGTTCTCTTGTTCGTGTTCTCTTTCTAACACATTGAAAAGTTATTTGAAAGAAGAGTGACATTATCTGGATTCTCTATCTCGCTCGTTACAAGTTGTGGATTGTAGGATTCCCCTAATTAGACAATACCACGCTTTTCAAAAATGCCCAGATATGTGATAAACTCAGAGAATTCAATAGTTTTGTCGAACTTTATGAGTTTTTTTTTTATATTTGCATAAATCAACAAAATAACATGATCGTTTTTCACATTTTTATGCATTCCTAGAGATTTACGGTGAGTTTTCTAGCGAGTTTTGATTTTTAGACCTGTCGAGACTATTGCTTTTTCTTCATCGAGAAATGGATGAAAATGGTATTTTATATTGTGCAGATTATAATCGATTGTGCGTTCTTCAATTCGCGGCAATAAGATGAATAATTTAAATGAGCATACAGGTGATATTTACTTCTATATTGGAAGCTAAATGGAATTGGAATAAGCCGGTTTTAAAGTTTCACCATATTTTGACATGAATCATTTACGTGAACAATCATGTAAACGATATAGATTTAAAGCTCACAAAACGAGTTTTTCTCCATGAAATGGCAATCAATGTTAATTTTTCAAGTATAGTGGAATGTTGCATGTTTGCAAATATTGCTCTCAATTGAGCTAGATTAGAAATTTTATATTTTTTGAAAATGTTCATAAAACTATCAAATAAGCTGTCATCAACGACATCAAACATATCTACGTGAAAGAAATAATGTTTACTTATTTATTCACGCCTAGAATGCTTTTACATGTTGATACATTTATCACATAGTTTTACAAGGGAATACAATAATGTACAAATAAAATAATAAATAGGTGTAAAAGAAGCAAGTAGATACTATATAACAGTATGTAGTTAAAGCGTAATTATCACAATGAATAATAGTTTATCCTGTGGTTACATTATAACAGCAGGTTGTACAAAAGAGTATAAGAAGTTGATAAGTGCATAATATAATAACATAAGTATAAAAGAAGTGAGAAGATAGATACTATGTAAGTAGCTAGTTTCAGCGCAATAGGTGGGTAATAAAGGCAGTATAATTATAATTACTGTGACGTTGTAAAATATGGAGAGTTTATAATATACGTGTTTAAAAAATAGCAAACCTTTATTATGCCTGGTTGGGTATTTTACAGAAACATAACATAATAAAAATTGCAATAAAAAACAATGCACATGAAAAAAAAAAAACTTAATAAATTTAATAAAAACTTTCAAATAAACTGATTTTTAGCTTGGACACATTGTTGTAACGGTAAACATCAATTGAACTGAACTCATTACCAAGTCTGTGCAATCTTTGAATAGGAGAGTTCTCGAAATAATTATTTGAAGACGCTGGATTGTTATACAGAGACGTCTGTCTCGTGTATATTGTTCTAATCTCGTTCTAATGAATGACCTAATAATAATTATAGTATTTTCTCTTGCATTCTCTTAGAGCGCCCTTGAGGTGATTTTTCACAAAAGCGGCGCTATACAAATCATCCAATTATTATTATTACTATTATTATCTTATACCCCAGAGATAATACTAAAAATTATAATTACGTAGGTATAGGTAAATTATGTTTCTTAAACTAACTTAATATATACGACCATGTTAAAAAATTCGAAGATCTGGAAATATTGAAAGGCTGATTAAAGCCTACACTTAGATGGTTTGGGTATGTAGAGTGGATGAATGAAAAAGGTATTGAAAGTATAATATATGAAGTGAAATTAAATGATAGAAGTAGTTGAGGACCCCCATGTCATGGCACGTGAATAAAGTAAGAAGTGTGTGCCAAGATCGAGTTATTCGGCGGTTCGTCCTTTGGGGACACGGTGTGATTACTAGTTAGATAAACTTAAAACAATCTTATTAGTATGTACTTTAAAAAAGTATTTTTATTTAAATTATGTTGTTTTTAGGCTATTATCAACTTGTAATTATAATCATTACGATTATTCCTGCATTGGAGTTTCCTTTTTTTAATATTTTTTATAACTTTTCTGTAGCCCTACAATCAAAATTGTGTACAAGATAAAAATAAAAGAAATTAGCTAAAGTTAGTTAAATGATACTTAACTAACATATATTCATGTGAGCAGCACACAAGGGTCTGCACAACTGCTCCTAACCTTCTGGAGCAAGCGAGACTGTCATGCCAAATTGGGGTATGTTGTGAGGCTGATGGCAGAGGGGATGAGAAGGAGATGGGTTGGAGGAAGGTGGGGAAGTACCTGGCTATTCAGATCTGGTCACAAAATACGACAAAAGCCATTTCAAGCAATTTTTATACAAAAATCATATATCTTACAGTGCTCAAACAATAAATTTATAATACATGATTTTTAACAAAAATAACTATTAATTACTATAAATAGCTAAAATCAGCAATTTCCGCCAACAGACAATTAGGTGAGCGGTGGTTTTTTGTTTTACGTTATCAAATAGAGGCCATTAAACGAATTGTTTTTTTTTGCGATTTTAGAGGCACTTTAACAATTATTTGTGGTCTAGCGGTGATTCAAAAAAAAAAGTTTTGGCCCATGTTCTTAAAGTGCACTGAAAAAACCAAAAAAAAAGTGTAAAATAAGCATGATGGTGGACATTACATTAAATTAAAACCGACCAATTTAAGTTGAAACACAAAATTGACGTACATGATTTAAAATATCGACCCGAAAAAACGTTTTTTTTAAAGGTATTGTTTTCATAATTTTATTTACGTAATCATATTTAAATAGCAAATGTAATGAGTTAAAAAAAATACAATAAACCCGCTAATAATTTTCTAAATTGCCTCTAAAATTGTGAAAATTGATTTTTTCTCATGGCGTATTCTTCATAAAGTAAAACAAAAATGCATAAAATTAAGACTTGGAAAAACCTCACCTCCATAAACCTGGACACCCTTGTTAAGTCACCAAACGTAGCGAACCACTTGGGGTGACCTATGGTAGGGGGGTTCCTTATCCATTAAATCCGGGACGGCGGTACCTACACCTGCCTCCCAAATTAAATCTCCCAGGTTGAAGGCAGTTGGGAGTCTTGTGCGGTTGGAACTCTTATGCGGTATTCACATACAAAACTCATTTATCATTTCATACATAATTTACTGTTAACACCTGGACAAATCTCACCCCCATGAATCCAGGCACCCCTGCTAATTCACCAAACGAATCTAACCACTTGGTGAGACCTGTGACAGCGGTGTGGTTATCCATTAAATGGTTCCCAGGGCAGCGGTACCTACACCTGCCTCCTAGATCGAATCTACCAGGTTGAAAGCAGTTGGGACTCTTGTGCAGTTGGGACTTTTGTGCGGAATTCTCATAGAAAAATCATATATCATTTCATACAAACTCTACTGTTAAGACGTGCACAAAATAACCCCCCCATGAACCCGGGCACCCCTGCTAATTCACCAAACGGATCTAACCACTTGGTGAGACCTATGACACAGGTGTTCATTATCTATTAAATGGTTCCCGGGGCAGCGGTACCTACACCTGCCTCCTATATCGAATCTACCAGGTTGAAAGCAGTTGGGACTCTTGTGCAATTAGGACTCTTGTGCGGTTGGGACTTTTGTACGGAATTCTCATAGAAAAATCATATATCATTTCATACAAACTCTACTGTTAAGACGTGCACAAACTTAACCCCCATGAACCCGGGAACCCCTGCTAATTCACCAAACGAATCTAATCACTTGGTGAGACCTATGACAGAGGTATGGTTATCCATTAAATGGTTCCCAGGGCAGCGGTACCTACACCTGCCTCCTATATCGAATCTACCAGGTTGAAAGCAGTTGGGACTCTTGTGCAGTTGTGACTCTTGGGCAGTTGGGACTCTTGTGCAGTTGGGACTTTTGTGCGGAATTATCATAGAAAAAACATATATCATTTCATACAAACTCTACTGTTAAGACGTGAACAAACTTAACCCCCCATGAACGGACACCTGCTAATTCACCAAACTGAATCTAACCACTTGGTGAGACCCTGTGACAGTGGTGTGGTTATCCATTAAATGGTTCCCAGGGCAGCGATATCTACCACTGCCTCCTAGATCAGATCTACCAGGTTGAAGAAGCAGTTGGGACTCTTGTGCAGGTGGGACTCTTGTGCAGTTGGGACTCTTGTGCAGTTGGGACTTTTGTTTAAATTCTCATGAAAATGTATATCATTTCGCTTCAAACTCTACTGTTAGGGCGTGCAAAAGCTTATGAACGAACACTGCTAATTCACCAAACGAATCTAACCACTTGGTGAGACCTGTGACAGTGGTGTGGTTATCCATTAAATGGTTCCCAGAGCAGCGGTACCTACACCTGCCTCCTAGATCGAATCTACCAGGTTGAAAGCAGTTGGGACTCTTGTGCAATTGGGACTCTTGTGCAGTTGGGACTTTTGTGCGAAATTCTCATAGAAAAATCATATATCATTTCATACAAACTCTACTGTTAAGACGTGCAAAAACTTAACCCCCATGAACCCGGACACCCCTGCTAATTCACCAAATGAATCTAACCACTTGGTGAGACCTGTGACAGTGGTGTGGTTATCCATTAAATGGTTCCCAGAGCAGCGGTACCTACACCTGCCTCCTAGATCGAATCTACCAGGTTGAAAGCAGTTGGGACTCTTGTGCAATTGGGACTCTTGTGCAGTTGGGACTCTTGTGCAGTTGGGACTTTTGTGCGAAATTCTCATAGAAAAATCATATATCATTTCATACAAACTCTACTGTTAAGACGTGCACAAACTTAACCCCCATGAACCCGGACACCCCTGCTAATTCACCAAACGAATCTAACCACTTGGTGAGACCAATGACAGGGGTGTGGTTATCCATTAAGTGGTTCCCGGGGCAGCGGTACCTACACCTGCCTCCTAGATCGAATCTACCAGGTTGAAAGCAGTTGGGACTCTTGTGCAGTTGGGACTTTTGTGCGGTATTCACATGAAAAAATCATTCGTCATTTCATACAAACTCTACTGGTATGACGTGCACAAACTTAACCCCCCATGAACCCGGGCACCCCTGCTAAGTCACCAAAGTTAGCGAACCAATTGGGGTGACCTATGGTAGAGGTGATGCTTATTCATTCTTATTCATTAAATCCTGGGGCGGCGGTACCTACACCCGCCTTTCAAATTGAATTTCCCAGGTTGAAAGCAGTTGGGACTCTTGTGCGGTTGGGACTCTAGTGCGATTGGGACTCTTGTGCAGTATTCACATAGAAAAAGCATACATTATTTAATAAATACTCTACTGTTAAGACCCGAACAAACCTCACCCCCATGAACCCGGACACCCCTGCTAAGTCACCAAACATAGCGAACCACTTGAGGTGACCTATGGCAGATGTTTTGGTTATCCATTAAATGATTCTTGGGTGGCGGTGCCCACATCTGCTTCCCAAATTGAATCTCCCTGGTCAGAAGCAGTTGGGACTCTTGTGCGGTTGGGACTCTTGTGCGGTTGGGACTCTTGTGCCGTTGGGACTCTTGTGCGGTTGGGACTCTTGTGCGATATTCACAAAGATAAAGCATACATCATTTCATACAAACTCTGCTGTTAAGACCTGATCAAACCTCACCCGCATGAACCCGAGCACCCCTGCTAAGTCACTAAATGTAAAGAACCACTTTAGGTCACCTATAGCAGAGGCGTTGATTATCCATTAAAATGTTCCCGGGTGGGGGTGTCTACACCTGCCTCTGAAATTGAATCTCCCAAGTTAGAAGCAGTTGGGACTCTTGTGCGTTATTCGCAAAAAAATTATCGAGGTAGTATTTATCCAATGAATTGTTCCGGGGCGGCAGTACCTATACTCGTAAAGAACCAGATATACCAGTTGATAAGCAAAGCACTCTGATAGGTTCATTTAAATCGTGTCAACAAATGAGCACAGTGAAGAACCACGTGCACGCCTTTGATAAACAAAGCGCCCTGATTGGTTCATTCAAATCGGATCAACAAAGGGAAAAGTGTAAAATGTATATGTGATGGAAAAATAGGCGTGGTTTACAGCAAAATCTAAATGACGAAAGTTGATCTTTCGGATCAACGTTTATATGCCTACTTTGGTATTGGATCAACAAATTAGGGTGGATCAACAAATTCCACAGGATCAACAAATTCCTGGCGTACCGTCGCGTCTGATCAACATAGTACGAGAGGGGATCTCTATATATATATATATATATATATATAACTATATGTTTTATTTACATCTCAGACCTAGTTCTTGTTTGATATCCTAAAAGTTTTAGTTTTGTTATTTTTATGTATTAATATTAGTGTTACTTTATAATGTGTATAAATGTGTGTAGATGCATGCATATTTATTACATATTTTAATCTACCTTAATACAATAAACTAACTAAAAGTAGTTTATCGGAATATGTATTCCCTTTTGTTCTATAATTTGTATTGTTAATTTTTTTTTATTACATTGATGTTACATAATTACTGTTTATTATGTAACAAAATATTACCACACGAGGGGTTGAAGGTATGTACGATTTCTCTACCACTATACTTATGGAGTTATTTGTTTCTAGATTCAGAATGCTACCTTTGTTTCTTAACAATACCACAAGAAGAAGAGGAAAACTTATAAACTCACATTTAATAAGTAACATGTTTATAATAATATACGAGTAAATATGATAAGTTACACCGAGGCTTTAAAGTTGAAACTAACTACATAGATCTTCAAGTTGTCAGAACCGTACGTAAGCGATCCGCCTCTCCCACGCGCTACAAATGTGAAATACATTCGCCATTCGCTACTGGTAAATATGAAATTGAAATAAGTAATTGGAACTGCAAAAACTTTGCAGGCACATCTTCCTCTATCATACAGAACCTAATTCATGATCCCTATATTTAGTGTTTTTTAGGATTTAGGCCACTCGGGAATTTACAAACTATGTCTTTGGTTGTAATTACGTAAGACATCCCGTAATGTAAATATCAGAATCACGGAACACTTAGAATGTTTAAATAACAATAATCATCTTATTTCAAACGATAATATTTTTAATAAATATACAGGAGTTCAAATTCTTCACTGTAATAATAATGGCAAAAAAATAAATAATTTAGAAGCGCTCGAAGTTAGAAAATTCCTAAATTTTAATTCAAATATATTGAATTTATTTTTTTGTCCTCTTCTAGATATTTTTCCATTAAATCGCTTTGTTCCTTCAGAAAACCCTCTAATTATCCCTTCCCCTTTGGTCGGATCTCAATCCAACACCTAAATATTAATGCATGTATGTTATTATTTTGTATCTTAGTTTTAATATATTCCTGACGAAGGAAGGGTACTGCCGAAACCGGTCGATTATTATAATAAATAGAAGTGGTTCAAAACAAGTTTATGCATTTAGGTTATAATACAAATAACATGCTTTTTACGAATATGTAAGTGATTGATTTTTGAATTTTTATGATAACATGTTTTTAAACCCGATATTATTTATTTATTAATTATATAATTTTTTTTTAATAAATGAAATTATATGCACAATAAAATTTGAAAATTTAACTGTATACTTAAAGATAATTTATGGTAATTAAACTCTAAAAAAATATTTCTTTATTCATTTTAATTGAAACATAAATTGAAAGAAGGGTGAATGGAGGAAACTTCATTAACGGAGGAATGAACGCGGTTGGCGCAAACAAAAAGTTGTCCAAAGAAGCGAAGCTAGAATTCCACAATGGAGTGCTGATACCAACCCTGATATATGGCAGTGGGGCATGGAACTGGCAGAGGAAGGATGAAAGTAGACTGAATGCTGAAGAAATGAGATCTCTGAGACGAATGTGTGGTAAAACCATGTATGATCGTGTGAAAAATTTTGAGATTCGTAAAGAAAGCAAGGCTGATATAAGTGTATTGAGCAAGATTAAGAAAGGGACGCTTAGATGGTTTGGGTATGTAGAGCAAATGAACGAAGAGAGGAGTGTAAGGAGAATATATGACGCGAATGTGAATGGAAGAAGAAGCCGGGGACGACCGAGGAAGACATGGCACGATCAAGTGAATCAAATACTTGAGTCGGGCTATGTCAGAAGTCGGAATAACAGTATGAGATATTTTATGAACGTGAATGAAGCAAGAAGTGTATGCCAAGATCGAGTTGTTTGGCAGTTCGTCCTCTCTGCCCACCCCTGCGGAGAAACGACGTGATGGTTAGTTAGTTAGTTAGGGAAATATAAAAGATGAATACCTTAAAACAGCATTTCTTTCATCAATTTCATGATGTCCAACTTTTGAAAACCTTCGCAAACATTAATCTCTAAGTAGCAAAATGACTCCGCTGGTTTTCCATCGAAACATGACGCAAAATACAGACACTTTCTCTTCTCCTATAACAATCTAAACACTGTTAATTCACCTGTTTATCTGAATAACGTTTTCCATTTTTATTTGAACATAGGCTCTATCTTCGCTTAAGTGATGAGAGAACTCTTGCGATGCCCGTCCACCAAGCTACGCCATAATTATGAAATAAATAAAAATAAAATAAAAGAGAAAACGTTTAAAAATTAACTGAAAGTTTGAAAATCTTAATGAACTTTGAACTGAATGTTCAACTTGCAAGTTTGTGACCCACTTACGAAGCCGTGGGTGACCCGCTACTTTTGGAATTTGTCTGAGATATTTATATAGAGTGCCTCTATTTAATCGCATAATCAGAACCTGCTATTCCAATGTACTTTATGATAATTGCACCTTCTGTTTAGTATTTATGAGCTTTTCTACTCGGTAAACATTGCCCACATATTTTTGAAGTCTATTTGTAACATTTTTATCATCCTTATTCCAAATCGGAAATTGTTCAGGATATAGAAATACATGTCATATTATCAGGATATAGGAAAAAATGGAAATGAATCTTTGTAGTTGTTTGAATATACATCAAATTGAATAAGATGCAAGTACATCGATCAAAATTTTATAATAGTTTTAGTTTTAATATTGATTTACGTGTTTTTGTTTTAAAAAATCACAGATACCTTCCAATATCTTCCTATCGGCACCGGTGCATAGTCTAGAAACACGCCAAACGCATGCCCAACATTTGTACACAGTCGAAATTTGTCATATGAGAACGGGTCGCTTTTAAAACTCGTTCCTGTGTTCAACAGCTCGGCTGTGGAACGATCTGCCGGCCTCTGTGTTTCCTTCATCCTACAACATGGGTCTCTTCAAGACCCAAGTTCAATCCTTCCTATCCTCTAAAAGACCCTCTACACAGTATCCCCAAAGATGATATAGGCCTTGAGGGAAATTATTTCCTTCGGGGTCTCCTGTGTGGAGTTACCGTAAAAAAAAACGAAACATATACCAAGGCAAGAAATTTGAAAATACCACTAAAGTAAATGGTCAGTATTTCATTTTTTATTGGGTGTTGTACACCAAGTAATACGGTTTTTTATTGATTTCCATAAATAAGTTTATGTCGGAATAACAGAAGAGAATGTATGAGACGTTGTATGAATGTGAATGAAGCAAGAAGTGTATGCCAAGATCGAGTTGTTTGGCGGTCCGTCCTTGCCTACCCCTGCGGGGAAATGGCGTGATCGTCAGTTAGTTAAGTTTATGTTTGGAATGGTGTTGCTCTGAGATGGTCTCTTATAGAAAAAATGGCAACAGCAATCCTTAAACCTTTACATATAGAAAGAAAGGGTCTTAGATTAAATTTACTGGAACAACTATAGGTAAACAAAATAACTTCACTTACTTAACTGTAAATTTGAGTTTTGAATAACAAGCTCCCGTTAGACAAACTTCAAAAAAGTAGTTTATCGGGACTTTTTGGATTGTATTTTTTTTTCTATAATATTAATAAATAAAAAAAGTAATTCAAATATAACGTGAATAAATAAACAAAGAATAATAATTATCTATTCCCCATTCCTCAGTATTTTAAAGAAAACGAAACATCATAATCACTTAAAATGTTTTGCGATTTACCAAACACTTTTTAATTCATTTTCATAACCGGGGAAATCGACTTAAAACCATTCACGTCATTAAAAAATCAATTAAGACGAACTTGCCGTAAATAAAGGGGGAAAAATAGATTTCAACGGTAAGTACCTTGTAGAATAAATGATTTTAATTATCACAATTGATTTCTAAGTAAATAGGTTTTTACCGAAAACGTTAATAAATAATAAAACAAATTAAATAACATTAAATAAAATAATAAATATGCAACCAATAAATAAATTAATAGATAATAATTAATTATTAATCATTTCGTAATAAATAAAATAATAAATCATTATTAATGATTAAATGATAAATATTTATTAATTATTAAATAATAAGCAATAATTAATTATTAAAAGATTATTATTTATTACATAATAAATAATAAATTAATTAATAAATAAAACAATAAAAAAAATTATATGTTTACGGTCCCGCGGAAGGTTGAGTTCAATTAAAATACTCGCAGAGTTTAACAATAGTATTTTAAAATTTGATTTATTTTAAATTGAAATTTCACGTAGTTCTACGGATTAAACACCAAAACAAATAAAACATAAATCGTTAATATTGGAACTCTTTCTAAGAGATATCTAGAACTAATTATTCAATCTCTTTATGCAATATCTACTGTTTGTTACGTCAGAAAGAGGGAATTCATGTTGGGCAGGAAGTGGTGCTCCAGTTATGCAGACCTCTAGTGCATTCCATTTGATTCTATGATTACATATATTTACTTTATATTGTAACATCAGATAGATCAAAACCACTTTTTTTTTCCATTCGATTTAGAAGAAAGAAAATGCAGCATTGGCAACGTAATATATCGATTAATTCATAATTTTAAATAAACAAACAAAAATCTTCAATATTTTATGAAAAGTTTTGGTATAAAAATAATGGCTTTTCGGATAAAAGCAGCAGTGTCACATTAATAAAACTGTTATCTCATTGACGCAAAGATATCGAGTTACATGATGATTTTCTTTCCGAACTGGCAATATCATTAGCATTTCAGTCAAAGTAATGTGAATCCTATAAGTCAAACTTTTACGTATTGTTAGGCACTATAATACCTAGTTATTAAATGTAATAATAATAATCATCGGCTATGTTCTAACACGATACAGCAAACCTCAGAGAATATGCGATGTCTGTAAATAGTCAGTGCACAAATGGAGATTAAAGGGATTTACATTGTGCGGTTGTGGACAGGTTCAAACTATACAGAACATTGTTGAGTATCCACTTTACTAGTTTTTTGGGGTCACACAGATGCTATTGTACATGATGTCAAGAATACCAAAATGAAGAATAAGTACAATAATGAAGTAGCTACAAAAATTAATAAATTTGACAGCTTTATTTGGTTGTTGATATACGATGGATTACCATTGAAACTATTATAGGTACAGTAGAGTTACTATAAAGAGATCTTTGCTTGTGTAGTGACGTACTGTATCGTAGGATTCTGCGGGATAAGCGGAGGGGGGTATCAGTATGCACCACTATCCAAGTACACAAGCAAGAATCTCTTTAAAATGATTAGCCTTTACTCATCTACACTTAAGCTATATAAAATTACCAGTTTTTGGGATAATTGAAAGCATTAGAAACTTCATATTTTGACTTATTTTAGGGTAGTTGTGTATTCAAACAAAGCCGAAATTGCCTAGGGTGGAATGTTCCTATTCCGCCTTTCCTAATTAACGAAAGCGGTTATAATGATGGATCAATAAACTAATTAATGCTATAATAACAAAATCACGAGTGAGTAAATAGACGGAGAATTATATAACAATATAATTACATTTATGACAGCTAGCTACCTTGGTGGTGTCTTGGATTTTGAACTCCTCCGTACAAAAGTTGTTTTATACGGAGAAATTAATGTTGACGACAGAAGTCTAATCTATTATATTAAATCGTATTTCATTTTCATACAACAACAACAATACTTCGAACTGATGACGCTCTGTCAAGCTATCGATTATAGTTGAAAGTTTCATTTTCATGCCACAAAGTTACCAAGCATTTGAAGAAATTATGAAAGTTTCATTGTTTTAACTTATCAGCCGGGAGAAAGGCTATTATCGCTGTAAAAATAAACCGCGATTTGATCTGTGGTGTTACTCTCTTCTGTTTTTTTGCATTTTTGAACTGTTTTTTGTCTTGATAAACTTTTCGTTTTATTTAATTATCAGACAGTGGAGCAGTCTTTGCAGAGGTAGAGCGCGCTGATTGGCTACCTTGTTTATGAGCTCACTTTTCAGTGCTCCTACTGGTGTAGTGATCTCTCTTTAACCAATCACCGCTTATTTCTGTGAAATTGTGAAATCACTTGTTTACAAATTAAATCCCAGCATACGAAAAAATAAAAAGTTTTTGCTTTTATGTGAATATGGAAAAAAAGAATTCTCGAAACAATGATACATTGGCGGAAAAACCGTCAAAGGTATCAAAATAACAGCAGCTCAAGGTGTCCCGAAATGTTACGAGTGTTCTTGGATTAGTGGCCCAGCTCTTGCTTGAGAAGGAAGAACTGAGAGGAGATCTTAACTCAGCCCTTCCAAACATCCAGGTCTTGCAGGCTGAAAAAACGTTGGCGGACAATTATACTAAGCAGTTGTTGGATAAAATTCAGCAGCTAAAGTCTGATCTGGGACCAGTGATGCGTCGAGTGGCTGATGCCACGGAGGTAAGCCTATCGTTTGCCGACATGGTCAAAAATGGTCCTCAGAACACGTCACGACCTTCAATCACCCATATAGGACTTAGTGTTGGGACCCCTAAGCTTACCACATGCATCTTTCCGAAGCTGGATTCGGCTAAGGAAAGCGACAAAACGAAGCAACTCCTGAAGGACGTCTTACGACCATCTGAACATGGAATCCGCGATACGGGTATAAGGAACATCCATAACAAAGGCGTAGTTATCCAAACTGCTACTCGGGAAGACCAGGAAAAAATACTCAAACCCCCTGTCTAGCAAACTCGGCTACTCTGAGTGCCCGATTACCCACAAAACGACATCCACGAGTGATATTCTTTAATGTTCCTCGGGAACTTACAGATGAGGGTTTCCTCAGGAGTGCCTTAACGGGAATCCAGGACAAAGCAGACTTAGAACCCACAGTGAAAACGTGCAAGCTAAGTCATCTAGCTGGTGCTCGAACAGGATCGTCATGTCACTGGATTTACGAGGTGCCTGCCCATCTACGTCACGTGCTGGTGAATCAAGGAAAGGTCTTTGTTGACTGGAATGTGTGCCGCGTTCGTGACTTTATTGGGCTTATAGTGTGTTCCAAATGCCAAATGATCGGACATTCCTTCATTTAGCACAAGTAAAGATGTGGACATTGTGAAATTGAAGGTCATGCCAGGACAGATTGCCCAAAAGCTGCCGCCAAGCCATTATGTGCTACCTGTATCAGGTTTGGCAAGCCCGCTGGACATTAACTGGAGACAAGGACAAGCTTATAAAGCTGCTCTTTCCAAGGACTTTGCCACCATCGGTTATGGCGTATAAATACATAGATAATGACGGTGATGTTATCTACACGAGGACTAATGACTTGAAACAGTGGACGGAAGAACATAAAATTGGCCATGATACAGGTAATTTTGGTATAATAGGTGGTGGATCATGTACACAATACACGTTTCACACAAAACATAGGAATGATAGTGCCAATATTTCAAAATAAATATGGTCAACGAACCCTTCAATACATTGTAACATTTATATTTAACAAATTGCCGTACGAATTTAAAAACAATTGCTCTATGATGAAATTCTCACTGATGTTATTGTTGGCTTTTGGAAAGTAACCTTGTGTATTGATGGTAACACATATGATGATCTCCTTGGTAGTATAGCTCCTCGATATCTGCTGTATTACTGTTACGATGTTACTATTAAATTAAGTCTATCCTCATTGTAAACCAACCTGCATTGCTGTTTTATTTATATAATTTTATTTTATTTTTTATTCTATTTCTCAATTTATTTAATATTGCCGATACTTTAAAATTTCTGATATTTACATAATATTTATATTTTTGTAATATTAATGTTTTGTAATATATAAATAATCATTTTTATAATATTTTTAATTTTATAATGTTGATGTTTAAAATGTTGATATTTTTAAAATATTGATATTTTTATAATACTGATATTTTTATAATATTGATATTTTTATTATATTTTTAATTTTATAATGTTGATGTTTAAAATGTTGATGTTTTAAAAATATTGATATTTTTATAATATTGATATTTTTATAATATTGATATTTTTATAATATTGATATTTTTATAATATTGATATTTTTATAATATTGATATTTTTATAATATTGATATTTTTATAATATTGATATTTTTATAATACTGATATTTTTATAATATTCATTTCCTCATATTTGACAAGATCATATAAAGTTTTATCGCACATACGCCTTGAAGATCTTTGTTTATAATTTCCTAGATGAGAGCCTAATGGCAGGTGGAAAATTGATATACTTTGAATTTTTTCTTTGGGTCACTAGATTAATCGATACATGCTCTGAAGAAATTTTTTCACATAGGTACCTAATACACCGATCGATAAAAATATTCTAAAAGGTAATTATGTACAGGGAGGCGTAGACACTGTGTAGTTTTTTTTTGTCTAAAGCTTTAGAAAGGCTTCCAATAATCTCTGTAATAATAAAATGGTTCTAGTTTCAAAGTACTGTAGTTTTTATTTTAGTTGTTTAGTTCGTTGTCAGTTATGTAACAACTCTTTAAAATTGTGAGTTTAAATGCCCTGTCAAATCATATTTTTGTTCAGACTGTGAAATGTAAATAGGTAACTTTTTTCCAACGGAATAAATATAATTTATTTAGTTAGTACTGACAAGCAGGTATGCAGACCCAGTAAACTATAATAAAAATAAATTTCGGCTGCTGTTTGCGTGACCTCCCGATGAAATATTTTTTCGCAATGATTACTTTGAGATATTCTGTTTAAAAATGAATAAAAAAAATCTGAATAACTGAATAAGTTTGGAACTGACTTCATATATCTGATCTAGAATGTTAAGAGGAACGGCAGCAAGGCCTGTTTCATGTAAAACGTATTTTTGGATTAGTGGCCAAAATAGTCACCTAAAGCGAATGACCTTTTTTTTCATAGAAAGGTATAGAAAATATCTAATACGGATTAGAAGGATTGTATTTAATTTTTTTTCAATTTATAAAATATCGATTTATAAAATACAAATTTTTGCGATTTTAGAGGCAACATAAGCAATTATTTGGATTCTAATGGTGATTTAAAAAAAGGAAATTCCCCGTCTACTATGAAAATACAATGAAATATAAAATAATAATAATAATAGAAAGTATTAGAATAAGCATTATTGTATCGAACGTGTCTGCAGAGTGGATTAATTTAAACAGCTAAAACACATTTCTTAAAACCAAATATAAATTATTGCGCAACACGTGCATAACCAAACCAAGTTTTGGTATTTCACAACACCGAACCAAGAGTCTATATTGCATCACAAATGCAATAGCAATTCAAGATTGCACAACAAATGCAATACGGAGCCGAGATTTCACAACACGTGCACATAATGTTCGCCCGCGCCGCGCGCCCTATAAGAAGCATACGTACAGCGGAATGAGCTTTTATTCACTTCAACCGCAGAATGGACAACATGTCCTCGCTTGGATACCTCCACCTGCCGCTACCAGACAAGAACAGTCTTCTTCACCCAGTAACCGCTGACGTTACACTCGCTACCTCGGCGACCGACCATACTGGCTGGTGCTATAATTCAAGTACGCTCGCATCTCCATTGGGAAAATACCAAACGCCTTTCTCAAGAGGATTTACAAATCACAATGGTCGTGCATCCCTGGTTTTCGATTTCTTTCTTATGCTGGTCTAAAACGTCTCGAATTATAATGAATTTAAATTAAAAATAAAAATGACCAATTTACGTTGGAACACAAATTTGCCGTACAGAATTCACAATATCGACCCGAAAAAACGTTTTTCTAAAAAAGTTTTTATTTTTTATTTTTAATTTTATTTTATTTAAACATGTTTATACAGCAAATATGACAATCTAAATAAAATTACCACAAACCTGCAAATAATTTTCAAATTTGCCTCTAAAATCATGAAAAATTGATTTCTTTAATGGCCTATATTTCATAATTTGAACAAACAAAATAAAATCACTTCTAATCCGTACTAGATATTTATTATTCCCTTAATTTAAAAAAAAATATTCCGTTTGGGTGGGTATCAAATTCAAAATTAAATTTTGTTTGAAACAGGCCGCGCAGCCGTTCCTCTTAAGTGAATTTCCAACTTGAGTCAACTTAAAATATTTTATTATTATTTTCAATGAAACTTCAAATTTAATCTACAATTTGATACAGCAGCGCATTACATCATACGAGTTTTTTTTAAATTTTTATTTGAATAATTTAAAACAAATTTCAAAATGATTTTACATATTTTGAAGAAATTATGAAATTTAAATTATTATTATAAATAAATTAAATGTTTTTCTACAAATAAATAGTATTTTAATGTTTTACTAGACAGACAAATGAATACGATAACCCACACTGATTAGATAAATTTTCAACTATGTTCACTTAAATCTTTGTCTGATATTTAAAGCAGAGAAATCTCCCGAACGGTGAGGTCAGGTAACATGAAATGAGCACAACTTTTTTTGTCTGTAATTTAGATTGATTTCAATTATATTATTAAACATGTTGTTTTGGTACCCACATCATTTCAACGTTAAAAAAATAAGACAAGGCGTCATTTTGTTCTATGCTACATTAGTTGGTAAATTGTGTTGTTAAGTCGGGTAGTTAAGCTAGTCAAATTAATATTGACAAATTTAATTAATTGTTTACTTTCGGGTATGTTATCAACTGATTATTTCCTTTTTTCAGAATACTGAAGTGACGTAGAACGTAATGCAGTGATAAAGTGAAAATGGATACCTAAGTTTCACTCAAGCAATTCAACATAAGGTAAATATTTTATTTGTTCCTATAAACGTAAAACAATATTTATAATAATTTTTCTACAGCGTTTATAAAACAAATCATAGTTTCATGTGTATATTAATGAAAATAATTAGGTCTCATTAACTCTAAGTGTGAGTATTGTCCCTGGGTTTGATTCCGGGATGCGACCGTTATCTTTTTATTTTTTGCAACTTTTGTCTGTTTCATATTTCATTTGAGATTTGTTAATATTATCGTCAATGATTAATTATTGAATTTTTTTCGTATAATTACATTCTTGTATGGTTTTCATCCCTACACCTTTTCATCCCCCTATGTCTTAAAAATATAATATGAACTCGCTACAATCACAAGTGGAAACTGTAAATGGTCAAATTTACATAATTTAAATATTATAACAATTTTTTTTGTCTCCAAATAAATTAATAAAATACAGTAAACTTTTTTTAAAAATTGGTGAACAACATTGACCTACAAAAAAATATACTTTACTTAAATATAGGGTGTATATAGGACTGTATACCCAAAATAACTGATTTCCGGATTTTTATTAATTTAATTCGCGTGAAAATTCCGACCCTTTCGCGTAAACAGACGCAGGGATAACAATGAATTTCGACATTTTATGCATGTTCGAAACACGAATAAAAATGCTATAAATTGAGCGGTTAAGGGCGACTCGTGTGCGGGGTAATAAATTTTTTAGCGTACCGGGATCACTCATGGGATTCGGAAACAATAGCGGTCGCTCTTGGAAAAAAGTGAACTTTATTGCGTAGGGCCAGGTGCGGGGAGCCGGGGCATAAACTCATTGCTAATTCCCAAAATGTCGCGCCACTGCTCGTTTTTACGATAATATGAAAACTGGAATAACAAAATGCAAACATTATGAACTATGCATCAACACAATAACTTAAAATAAAATAATAAATCTTTCTCTAAAACAATAACATGTATAATGCATATACATCACATATTGTGAGGTGTGTTTTCAGGATTTCACGCCAAAAGTATTTTCTTGCATAGTTTGTGTTGCGCTCCCTCCTCCTGTAGCCAAGTGGCTGTAGGAGGAAGAACTGGCTACATGATGACAAAGCGCAATACGGCATAATATCCCAAAAACTATTCAACAAACAACAAAAAAACATTCTCCGTATTTATATATATACGAGTATATATATATTTTGACTGTCAATGTTTTCTACGTAAGGATACCTAATCTTGAAATCTGTTGAAGCCCATTTCCACGATTTAGTCGAAACATCTTTAACAACGTGATTTATAAATCAAACATAACCTACATTATTAGTGTTATAGCTCGGAAAAAATATGTACTTGAAATCTGATATTTCACCCACAACTTGAAATACATCGTTCCCTTAAAAGTAAAACTGTGCCATACTAGCTGTATGACACATAGTGACTTTTACCTCTAATGATATGAATTGCTTATTTTTCATCTGAAACCATTTCGTATCGAAGGTTGGCTATCATTAGGGCTACCTTCACCTTGTAGACTGCTGCTCGGAATAACGTAGTCAAACTCCACTTGTACCAATCACGTTTTGAAGCCGTGGGATGCGGCGTCTTCCTCTATCCAATTTTAACCTTATCTGGACTGTTTAACCTTTAGTCAGCTGGGTTGTCTTTTATTTGCAACCCCTCATAATATAACCAAGATATTAGCGTTGTCTTATTTTCATAATTTGGCATTTTTTGATTATTAAATGAAGAAGTTCCGCGCAAGTCACCTTATCTTTCTAGGTTATTTTAAAGATACGTAATTACATGTCGATGCTTGGTTTAGTATAGAGGTTTCCATACCGTACAGAAAAAAAGAGAAAACAAAGCAAACATTTTAATAAGGTATTTATTTTTATTTGTTAATAATAAATTTTTCGTCAAATATATTTATTATATAGACATACAAATGTTATTAAAAAGTTTTTTTTAATCAGTTACGAAAATAAAGGAATAACTGAATATATGTACCTAGTTAAAAAAAAAATTTACAGGATATTCCAAATATAACAAAATATACTTGGTATTATTAAAAAAAAATTGTTTTTATGAAATTAAAATATTTTGTTATATTTGTTTATATATATTTACTAATTTACTTATATACATACATACATATTTGTATTGTTTTTACAAGTTAAGCAAGTTTTTAGAGTAGGTTATTAGAAAATAGTAATATAGTTTGTAATAGAAAATAAAATAAAATATAATAACTATAAAGATTTAAAAAATATATTCCTAAATGAGTTTTTCATCAGTATATGAAAAATAGTATTGTAACTGATGTACGAAAAAAATAAGTTATAATAAGTTTTCGTCGCGAGTAAAGCCCAGAATTCATCAAACCAACATTTTAATTTTCAGTGTGCCTTTCACTCATTACTTTTTTAAGTAAAATACAAGAAAAACTATAATGAAATACTTTTGACTCTCGTTATATAGATGTAAAAGTTTTCATCAAAGGAAAGGTTTTTACTTCAATCCTATGTTTGCTGAGGGGAAACCCCTCATCTAATTTCCACAACATTCCGACAAGTTGCGAGGCAGATGGAGATTCAGCAAATTGAACCGGTGAAAACTTCCAAACGCACCATGCCCGGCTTTGCGAGTTTCGGTTCGCCCTCATTATATATTTAGAGCAATCGATAAGTTTAATTGTGAGATTGTTTAGCGAAACAAGCCGGTCAAACATTGATAAACTGTTTAAGCACAGATGCGCACGCATGAGCTGATGGAAGATCTATAGTGGATGTTGTGTCGACTTGTTACCGCCTGAAATAATTAACCGTTTTACAGACATACAAACAGACCTTTTAAGTTTTTTCATTATCTGCTATGGCTAAATTTAAGAATTGTGACCAATTCGTGCTAAATATTGACATTTTTTATCTCTCAAATTTCTGTGTTAAATTTTAAGTTAGGTTGTTTGATTTGCCATCTGTTTTTATTTATAGTTTCTCCCCACACCCTGGGGGAAATAATTTCCCTGAAGGCCTATGTCATCTTTGTGGATGCTATGTGGGATCTTTTAAAGGATAGAAGTGAACCTGGTTCTTGAAAAGACCCATGTTGTAAGAGGAAGGAAACAGAGGCCGGCAAATCATTCCACAGCCGAGCTGTTGAACACAAGAATGAGTCTTAGAAGGGACCCGTTTTCATGTGATAAATGTCAACCATGTACAAAAGTTGGGCGCGCGTTTAGCGTGATTCCCGACTGTGCACTGGTTCCGAAGGGATCAATGACGCTAATTCCTCAGAGCATCTTCCATTGAAATACCGATAAAACGAGGACAGCATTCCTGCCTGACGTCTGTGCTCCAAAGATTGTTAAGATAGGCAAATTCATCAAATGAATCGCCCGTGTTTGCACATAGTTTACAGATATTTTGGAGCTCCTGACCAGAGGTGGCTACAAAATTCTACAGTTGGGCGCCCTTACGATTTGTACAGGGTCAGTAATTGTGTACTACTACAGTATCTGCAGGCTCTGTACTGTCTGCCCCGCTTCTGAGGGGCTAACTTTACTCTGGTTTCGATGGAGCGCCGAGCTAGTCACTTATAGTTACACCAAGCATATCAATAGAGGGATTATTGTGCAGATTGCTTCCATTAAATTAGACTAGATTGTCATTTTGATCCCCTTTAGACGAATCAGAAATGATTGGGTCTTTGAAACATTAAATTCGACGAGATTATTCTTACCCCGGGAGGAAACACTCTCGAGGTAACCGTCCATTCTCTGCTTCAAAGCCCTCCAAACCGTTGGCATTTGTGTGCCCTTTGGGGGCTTATAACACAAGAAGCGATCATGTTCTGAACTGTCATTCGCCTAATAAATAATTGGTGTACATGTCAAGAGGTCATCTAGCATAATATCACGTTTTGAACAAACGCTGACGGGTCGATAATCGGCAACTAACGAGGATCATTATTTGAAGAGGTAAGTGTCACAAAAATCAGAATGTACTTAATGAATGAATTGAGAATAATGTCAAATGTCATTGGGGCTCGCGAACAATTGGGCCTAATAATAAAGTTGTAACAAAACAATTAACTCATTCAATCTTCCCTTGTATCAAAGAAGTTTAATTATAAACTTATTTTAATTACTGTCGCATGGTATTTTGAAACCACTTTATAAATATATATTGAATTTGAGTCATGTCAGAAGAGTGAAGAAATGATTTCTTGAAGAGCTCTATCGGAAACACTGTTTCATGATAACGCCTAACCCTCGATAGATACATAATCCGAGACGCAGGGTCCACATTCATGGGCCAATAAAGGGAAACTTTAAGAATTACACGAAACAAAAACGATAAGAAGGGTGGCGACAGGACGAGGAATGGTCCTGAGAAACTTGGACCCTTTCACCAAACAACCCTCCCCCCACCTCTCCTTTGCCGAATGTGCCTTTGTAATGTTGTAAACTGTAAACTAGCAGCCGACTGTTATGTTTACGGGGTGAAAATTGTCAAAAAAGTTTATCAATCACGTCATTCTTACAACGGTGCCTTCAAATGGGCAGTTTTACTTTTAATAGGCTACTGGTTTTACAGTGTTTTTAATACGTAAAAGGGGTCCCTCTTAATACAGGTCAATATTCTTATAAATCTTATTTCATAATCTGTAGAAGTTTTCAGAGTTATTTTGATTAAAAAAATAATTGAGCTTAAAAAGATGTTCTTTCATAATTCACGTACTTTGATGTATGTGGGGCTGTTGTGCAGAACTTCCTATTTCCAAAAATCTAACTTTTCAGTAGAGCCATAAAACGGTACCACTCAAACATAATAATAATACAAACATTTTAAATAAATAATAATAATTAGAATATATCAACACATGTATTCATTTATTCCTGATTGTGACAGCATTGCTGTCGAAACATGTAGATGTTTATGTATATTTATAAAGTGGTGTAAACAAAGTATGTTTTTTTTAGTCTATTTTATACCCAACATATTTTTATATGTCAACTCATTTCATTATCTAACACAAATAAACGTATGAAACAACATTTTTATAGGTGTTACTAAACTGAATCGTTTCTGATATGATCATTTTGTACAAGTGAACTGCATGAAGTGCCCTTTAATGACAGGTTTCATTGTTGGTGGAATAATAACACACTAATTTCTTCTTTAATTATTATATTAATTTGTCTTTTTTTTAATAGTAAGGTACTTTTAGAAGCACTTTAATAAAACACCGATATTATTTATTTATATTTGTATAAAATTGTTTACTCAAAGTTCTTGTAAGTAGGTTTTTAGAATTATTAACAATTATATTTTGATATATTATTAGTTTTCTGAACGCTGAAGCACATTTCATTATATATTAAGTCTGGTATTCAAACAAATAAATTAATCTATGTGTTTGAACTTACTGAAAGTTGGAAAAGAATGTCAGTATATGATCATTTACAGAGATAATTACCACATTAATGAGTTAAAAGTTTTACATCTCCCTAAGTTTGCCTACGTCAATTCACAAAAGAAGCTTTGAAATTTAAACATTTTATGATTAAGAGAAATTGTTAGTATTTTTTATTTATTTTTTATATTTTGATAGGAAGCAGTCACTTTGTGGTTTGACATATTAATGAAATAAAACAATCACTTTGTTTATAACCACGAAATACATTTAATTTTTATTAAGATCGTCCGGTCATGTGCAACAGATTAAATAATTTAGAATCACTCGAAATAACGAAAGAAGTTAGAAACAAACGCGAAATTCTTAATAATCAATTAAATATGTCCAATAGCCCAATATAAGGTATATTTCCCATAAACTCGTAAAATTTCCCATTATCCTTTAATCACATGTTCAGGTGTTCCTTGGTATTTCATTATGTAGACGCCTGTCTCTTTCTCTCTGTTATTATGTTTGATTTCTATTTCATGCTCTCATTGTTTCTTTGTTCTATGTACTAGATTTTTTAAAATTAGTTTAATTTTGTACCCTGATGATGCTTGTGTTAAGCGAAACTGGTTGGTCTTAATAAAAATTAAAGATATTGTTAGATTTTTAGCAGTACCCGACAATGCCATGTGACTCTGTATTGTAATCAATATAGGTTTTTATATGATATAAACTGTTAAATTCGTGGTGGAATACCATTTACAATCATGAAATACAGGTTTATGTCTTTTATTCATACTAATGTTTATGTGATGTTTACATTTTTTTACTGTCAAATTGACTACCAGCAAAGGTGTTTAAAAATATTATTCGGTTTGTATAAACCATTTTGATTAGTATAAAGGTAGTGTATGAGTAAATAAAGATATTCTTGTAAGCTCGATAAAATAATAAGCATCCTATGAGAAGCTTAAAATGTACCAGTCTGAGGATTCAAAAACCGTACCGGCTTCACTATGCTACGCCTAAAAATAAAGTGTTACAAAGTACTGAAGTTTTTAGCCATACGTAGTATTACTACCCAGTTTTGCATCGCAAGACCGTTACCTTTTAATCCTCTTCCGGAAAAAACCGTTTACTTTTCACTGCGTGCACGAGCATGACAAACCAAAGGTTAAAGGAGGAACAGCTAAATTTAAAACGCGAATGACGTAAACAAGACTACGAGTCATTTGGGGAAACGCGGGAGGAAAGAATGTTTATTGTATCATAAAAATCTATGACTTGAATCCGCGGGAGGGATCGGGATCTCGCTCCTCCACTAAAAACATAATTGGTTCTGTTTTAAGATAAAGTGTTCGCATAAAGAAAGATTTTTATTTTATTAGTAGCCCTGAATTTTAAATTAGGTACGGATATAAATCGTGGACTTGTTTTTATACAGAGTAAAAAAGCAAATTGATATAAAACCCTTTTGTATACATTTTTAACTTTCGGTCGTTAATATGCCAAGCCTGTTATCTTGAAAACAGCTAACAAGTTAGCATTTTTAAATTCCGCTATGTTAAAAAAAAACTTATTTAAAACCAAACATTTCTGTAGAAAGATGTAGCACAAATATTCACTCGATGTTTTAAAGGTTAAAACAGAGTTCCTACTTTCTAAAGCCAGTCAAACTATGGTACCTCTAATGGAATAATATTTTGAGGCTAATACTTTGGTCAATAAAGGTTGGAAAGAACCTGGGTATTAAATCTAGATGGTCTCTCACTAGGGCGATAGGTATAGCATACAAACTAAACTATTGATCAAACTAAAATACTCAAATTAAATTTGTCCTCATTGGGTTTCGAACCCATTTCGAAATGATTAGGTCCAAGGTCTTTGTGCTTTTATTTTGCCACGGAGGTGCTCAAAGTTTGTTTGTTGTTGCTACGAAATAATTTTTTCCAATTTTATTTTAATAATCAATTTTTTTAAATTATATTTATTAGAGTTTCGCGCTTCGTTCTCGCTTGCTTTCTGAGACCATGCCAATTCAAAATTTATAAAAAAAGTACATCAGATTTATTTAGTAGGGTTCCCGAAGTCTCTGCCCTTTCCCTCCCTCTCTCTGCCGACCTTCGACCTCCTAACGTCTTCTTCGGCCGTTATGCGTGCCAACTTTTCAGGAATCTATTTAATGAGTGTTTTTGTTTCCGCGGTGATTGGGGTTAAATGAAGATCGTTAGAGTTCAACTTTTTAGGGTTATTCCAGAGGCTAAGGAGGCCTTAAAATATATCCCTACATATATTTACCCACTACGACTGAAACGACATTTTCAAATCATAATTTTACGACTTTGATTTTGAACTTTTCTGGAAAAAGTTTTTAGCCTTGTATATACTTCTAAGGGATTTTACTGTTTTAGTTCAGTTTTTCTTTTTATAACACTTGTCATTATTTAATAGGAACATAACAAGCCACATAAAAGTTTAAATGTTTATACTTTTGTCATTTTCTGATAGATAGGTATATAACAAGCCACATACATATGGTTTCGTCATTTTCTGATAACTAGGTACATAAAAAGATACATAAAAGTTTAAAAGTATGTACTTTGGTCATTCTTTGATAAGTAGGTACATCACGAGCCACACAAGAAGCCACATAACAAGTCACAGTAATTAAAAATATCAATCACAATAATTAAAAACTAAAATACTTGCAGGACTCATAATAATAACATTTAATCTACTTTCAATAAAAAATATATACATTTTGTTCCTGCGAATTAAACAAAATAACAATTAATAAACCCCGTAATAACGTTTAGTTAATAAAATTTCTTCTAAAGATTGGTATTCACTTTGTGACGTCATTTTTAATAAATGCTTTGAAAATTACTTTGTATTCACGACTCAATTCATAAATACATATCAACAATTCAAAAATTCAATTCAATCAGAATATTAAAGTATTCTGTATATTTCTGATGAGGAATGCTATGCTGAATATACAGAATACTTAAATATTCTGTATATTCCTGATGAGGAATGCTATGATGAATATACAGAATACTTCAATATTCTGTATATTCCTGATGAGGAATGCTATGCTGAATATACAGAATACTTAAATATTCTGTATATTCCTGATGAGGAATGCTATCCTGAATATACAAAATACTTAAACATTCTGTATGATCCATATATCGATGTATCTGAATAGGGATCAAATTTTTTCGTTCGTTTTTTTTTCCTACCTGATAATTTAACATCTATTGAAAATGTGATTGTTTATTGGTCTCACGCTAAAGTAATATACACATTATTCGTTTGACAGTAAAAAGCTTATGTCTTTTCGCCTTGTCGTAAAGCGTACCTTGAAAACGACTTATCCCACATACTGTTTGTGATTTACGTACGAAGGTGAGTTTATGGCATTCTGTTTTTTTTTTCATACGTTTTTGTGGACTTTGTGGAATTTTATCATGGATTTTGTGGTATTCACAAATATGTAACATAATTCTTTTTAACGTTAAATATAAAAAGTCGTTCAGTATTGCATTAAGTTTGATAAAAATATATTTTTGTTTTAATATCACATTACTGAATACATAAACCAACCGGTTTCGGTTCAGAGTGGTGTTAACAAAAACAACAAAAAAGTTCAATTTTAAATTTTAATTACGTCTGATTGCTTTCTGTCAATATTTAAATATTTCATTGGTTTTACGATATGACATTTATTACAATAAATGTACACAATATAACTCGACTTTGATATACGAATATACATAATTTTTAATTCATTCATTCATTCATTCATTCATTTATTTAATTATGGGCTTTTACATATTTTAACATTTAAATGATTTTGTGTATAGAAAGAAAAAAAAGGTTTCAAGTTAACAAAAAAAGAACCTGATACGAAGTTGGTATATAACTCAAAGATGTTTATGATAAATATGTATGTATAATAATGTATAAGTGTATGACACAGAGAGGTTATAAGTGGAAAAAAAATTCTTAGATAACACATTAAAAAAAAATAGTAATAGCCTGATCTATATGATACATAATATTTAAGTGCATAATATGATATAATATGATTGCATGACATTGTGAAAAAAAAATTATCTGTTTTTATATTTCGGATGACGTAAACATGTATGAAATTGCATAATACATAATATAGTGCATGATAAATAGAAAGAAAAAAGAAGAACAAGTTTTTGTATAGTAATGCTGTTATAATCGTTGCAACATAAAATATCATTCAGGTATCTTTTGAACATGGGTAAACTTATATTAAATATATCTATAGCAGAGGTGAATTTGATTTCATTTAATTTTAATTTATCATGGTAGATGAATGCTAAACACTCATTTGCAAGTTTATCAATTGTCGCAATGAAAATTACTACATTTGTATTCGTTACTGCTGGTTATATGCACATTAAGCTCGCAGTTTTTTTATTCATATTATCAACATTCCTCTGCATAATAATAGTTTCTAAAATTTAAAAAATATGGATGACAAGGATTGCCATAGTTTCCTTCACAAGGGGCCCCATTCTGAGGCGAATTATTACGGATGAAAATCACGTTAATAAAATATTTAAGTACTGAAGATGATTCAGTCGAATCGAAACTAGTAGATTTATTTGTACAAAAATAAAAGTGGATTTCCATTTTATTCGTCATGTCGATCCCCAATGTGTTTGCTTATTTTGAAAATCTAATAAAATATTATGTTTTTTCAAACGATTTGTATTCACTTTGTGGCGTCATTATTAATAAATGAATTTTAAAATATACTTAGTATTCACAATTTTATAAATATACATTGATATCTACATGTTTCGAAAGCGATGCTTTCATCGTCAGGAATATATGAATACTATTATTAGTATTCATATTTTGCTTTCGAAACAAATTAAATTCATTTGTTGATAAAAATGTTGTTTAAATTATAATAAGTGACTTTAAAATAATTTTATATAAACAATATAGACAGTTAAAAATACGTGTTTCTACCTAGAGGAAGCTCGGATGTTAGCAAACCGAAACAACAAATAAGTCACACGATAAAGTTATTTCGTAAACGTGATTAGACTATAGCTGATGCATTCTACAAAAATATTTCTCCATTCAGCTTTTGCAAAGACGGTAATAATAATAATGAGAGTTAATTCCTATAGCGCAGTTTGGTGAAGATTCACTGCGGCACTTACACTAACTAACCTAACCTAATATAATTTGGAAATAACGGATATGCAATTTAAAACTATTACATAAATTATTCATGTACAGCAGACTCACTTACAATGACGATTTAGAATACAATAATAATAATTGGATGATTTATATAGCGCCGTTTTTATGAAAAATTACCTAAAGGGCGCTGTCCAAATATAACTTCCTATTCTTTATATAATTATGTACAAACAGATACAGAAAAACATACTAACCTGGCGGGTCGCTTCAGATGAACACAGTTTTATTAGAAAATTTAAGAATAAAGACTATCGTTTTACAGTTGCTATTTTATCCTCCATTGCTATTATATAACAATTTAGAATAAACTAGTGGTATAAATAATTAAAATAAAGGTACAAATTTTAAAAAAAGCAAGAAAATAAAGACAAAATAACCTAACCTACTATAATTAGAAAATAACGGATATATTTTATGTATGCAAATTAAAACTACAATATTTCAAATATTCATGAGTAGTAGACTCACTCACATAAACATTTTGGATATTTTATACAATTTAGTATTTGATAAAGGTGTAAATAATCAAATTTAAAAAAAGAGTTGATATGAAAAGAGTGAACACAAAACAGAGTCCATAAATAAATAAAATTTCCCAAGTACTATTTCTACTAAACATCTATATCTCTAATCTCATTATAATTTAATTGAAAATGCGCCATAAATTATTAACACCAGTATTTCTGTTAACCCTTTGGGTCCCGGCGAACCAGGTCGGCGATAGAACTGCGATTACTTCCCGTCTTTACGACCCGAAGGTCTTTTATGTACTTCGAACAAACGCAAACAACATTTAATTTACATTTTATACATTGTGACTTTTTATTGCCAATAGCGGCACTCTTTTGTAGTACGAAGGTATGGAGCTTCAATACTTTCCGAAGCTCATACTTAAATGAATACAACTTTTCTTGCTGAAAAGGCTCCACGGAGCTATCGTGCAGTGACGGATCGTGACTAGTAATAATAGTGGACAAGTTTATTTTCGGTTAATGTCAGTCACAGAATAATAACCTGTTTGCGTGTATGCGTATTAAGTAGCTATTGGATAACGACATTACAATCAACACTCATTAACTAATCTATATACGAGGTGTGTTCAAAAGAAAAGGTGAATTTTGAATTTTTTAATACATTTTCTCCCCTTCAAAGTAATCCCCTCAGATATAATGCACTTATGCCAGCGCTTCTAGCAATCCTCGAAGCACTTCTGGAATACGCTTTTCGGTATGGCCATCGGCTCGTTCTTCGATTCTGACTTTATCTCATCAATTGTGGCAAAACGCTTTCCTTTCATTGGTCTCTTCAGTTTCGGGAATAGGAAAAAGTCGCAGGGAGCCAAATCTGGTGAATAAGGTGGTTGAGGCATGATTACGGTGTTGTTTTTGGCCAAATAATCACGAACAAGCATTGATGTGTGAGCTGGTGCATTATCGTGATACACAATTCCGATCGTTTGAGCCGTATTACTTCACGAAAACGTTGCATAACTTCCTTGTAGTATTGCTTATTAACCGTACGACCTGTTGGCAAGAACTCATGATGCACCACGACATTGTAATCGAAGAAAACAGTGAGCAAAACCTTCACATTTGATCGAACTTGGCGTGCTTTTTTCGGTCTTGGCTCTTCTGGCCGCTTCCATTGGGATGATTGGGGCTTGGTTTCGACGTTATAACCATAAACCCATGTTTCATCACCAGTTATGACCCTTTTGAGCAAATCTGGATTGTCGTTGACGTCGTTCAACAACTCCTGAGCGATACTAATGCGACGTTGCTTTTGCTCAAAATTTAGCAATTTCGGAACAAACTTCGCTACCACACGTTTCATGCCCAAAACATCCGAGTAAATTGCATGGCATGAGCCGATTGATATGCCATCATCCTCTGCAACTTCCTTAATAGTGATTCGACGTTTTTTCAAAACCTTTTTCTTCACTGTTTTGATGTTTTCTCCGTTTGTTGACGTGGTTGCAACTCCGGGACGCTCATCGTCATTAACATCTTCTCGGCCTTCTGTAAAGCGCTTGTACCACTTATAAACACTTTTTGAGACAAAGTAGACTCGCCGAATGCCAGTCAACATTTTAAGTGCGTTGGAGCACTTTATTCCATTTTTAACGCAAAATTTAATACATATTCTTTGATCCATTTTTTTCAAAAGTAAAAATCGAAGAACACGCAAAAACGTGACTAACCTTTTCAGTTGTCAAAAACAAACCACTAATCCAAAATGGCTGATAATGCTAACATTAGATAAACATATGTGTGTAAAATAACAAAAAAAAAATCGATAATCCAATGTACACAGCCCGCGAAAATTCAAAATTCACCTTTTCTTTTGATATATATGTAGAATAATTTTCTCGGTTTACCCTCGTAATGTAGTCTTTAGAAGGACTTTTTAACTCCTGACGTTTCGGACAAATCACATTGTCCATCTTCAGAGGCCTTATGTCTTGAATTTTGTTTTGAACTGATCGCTTGCGCGTGTCCGTTCAGTCCAAAAGTCAAAACCTAAGTGATTGCAAATCATTTTAATAGACTACATTACGCGGGTAAACCGAGAAATTTATTCTACATCTTACACCCGTGAAAATCTCAACCATAACATATAAGAGTATATATAAAGCAATGTAAGTTTGTTTATTTGTTTATCCTCGATTTTATCAAAAATTACTGGACCGGTTTCGCTGAAAATAGCACAGTTTGTTCTTATTAATGCCGGAAAGGTTTAGAGAGTAGTTTGAATGAAATTTAATGTGTAAAACTGTTGCTATAACGTTTTAAAATTAGTATGAAAAATATTCAACCCGCAATGTTTTATTTAGGTTAGCCCATATTCAAAAGAAGAAGGTTTTTTTGGGTAGAATATTTTCAAAACGGAAAACACGAGTAGGTACCTACTTAAGAACTTTATTATTTAGATATATTTTGAAAAAAAATAAACGTTTGGATTGAAATAAATTTTTCAAATAGTTTCTTTGTTTGGAGGTAGTTACTTTCGCTGTCAAATCAATTATGGCACCCAAACGACAAGCAAGAATTTACAACTTCATAACACTTTATTTGAAAATAAAATAAAATCCGGCCGGGTACACATCACCTAGTATTAAATAAAATAAACACTTTGTGGTAAACCACTAATTTATTGTATTTAGTATAATACTTAGACACTACTTTCAATAAAACTATGGAAACTAGTCTTTAGCATAAAAACGGAATAGAAATTAAATTAGACAACTTTAATTTAAAATTATTGGATAACCTACATAATAATCATACAAATTTATCCCATAGTCCGATTTTAAACATGTTTTCTGTTAATCCTACCACATTCAAATATTAATTTCCCCTCATGTGGCATTATGGATACCCCTCTTATGTTGTCTCACTCACCCATTTAAGTATTGTGTGTAGTCTATTTGCCACTAAGAATGGCTATGTCTTTTATAAATCATTATAGGATTACCTTATTGACATCGTCATTTTCCCAATAAACTGTTTAATTTACTATTTAGTTATTATAATTTATATTATTGTTGTGTCCCTCTTATACATAATACTTTTCAATTGTTGTCTCCCTTTAATATTTAATTCTAATTTCTACTTTTTGTATTATCCTCTCTCACTCTTTTTCTGTACCCATATATACGATAACTCAGTATTATTTTCTTTAGTTATTGAAGCTTGATATAAGCGAAACCGGTTGGCGTAAAAGTACAATAAACTACTGGTTTATAGCAAAGTGTTTATTTAATTTATTAAAAATATATGGATTTTTTAAAATTACCTATTAAAAGTTTTTACTACAAAGTAAGTACTTAGTTTTAAGTCTGAAATTATTAAACTATCTTTAGTTTCAGCTGGTAACATTTTTCACTATAAAATATCAATTTTGTTCATAAAAATCAAAGAGTTTATAACAATTCGAAAATCTCTTCAAGTTTTCAATGAGAAAAATATATTTTTTTAATTTCTTCGAAAGATGTGTGATTATTTTGGGGTGTCATTATTAATATACTGAATAAGAAGAACTTTGTTTACACCACATTTTTAATATATAAATATCTACATGTTTCATACTTAGAAGCTTTGCTTCTGAAACATGTATATATTTATATATTAATAACAGTGGTGTAAACACTGTAAACAAAGTTCTTATTATTAATCACATTTTTTTAAATTAAAATATATTGTGTTGATAATATTAGCACAAATAACCGAAATCAAATCAGTAACTCGACATGCAGATGGGAATAATAATTGGATAATTTTCGTAGCGCTGTTTATATGAAAAATTAATTCAAAGACCCTGTAAAAATATTAGTTCCTCTATTAAATCTACTTAAATAAAGTCTTTAAATACTTACTTTTAAGAGTAATATTTTGTTCATTCTTTAATATACATATTGGAAAAATGTTCTTGCTTGTACAGTTTCAATAAGTATTTTATGTTTATTTATGAACATCTGGTTCAGTTTCCAGGAAATCTAAATGAAATTTAAAGCCAAAAAATGATCACGAAAACAGCAAAAATAAAATAAAAAATTCAAAATATTCAATAAAATATTCAACATTTTTCGACCTTTGAATACCTTGGAAGCAGTGAAGACTAAATTAGTATTGGAAATGGCTCCGAAATATAATTCCATTTCCTAGCCGATGCATCCGCTCGATTACAAAGATAAATAGATAATTACCTACATACATAAATAATGTGTGATTGAGATTTGCGGGAAGAGAGAAAAGAGCTTATTTTCCAAGGATAATATAGTTATTGTGTACAAAGATAAGACAGAAAGATAGGGAATTAGGTACGTTTGGATTCTACAGGGTGCGCAGCATAACTTCCTTTTTTAAAATGGGCGCCATTCAGTCGGTTGATGTCGTAGCGGAGCGCTAGTGGTCTCGTTCGAGAGGCGAAACTTTAAAGTTTTGTTCCGACACAGTCGCCATCATGTGTTGAAACAGTGAGGAGCATACGTTTGCCGTTGAGGCCTACTTTTCGAACGGATGTTCAGTGATCGCAACCCACCCGACAAACAAAACATGCGCTACTGAGGTGACAACAATCCCAGAGAATTGCATGAAAGGCCTTTGCATTCACCTAAAGTCACAGTGTGGTGTGCAATTTCCTCAAGTGGAAATATTGTTCCATGGTTCTTTGAAGAAAATGAAGTAACAGTGACCAGTGAATTCAGACCGGTATATAAACATGTTACAGGATTTTTTTTCCACGGATAAGTTAGGGGACACTTGGTTCCAACAAGACGGTGCAACGGCACACACTGCAAGAACATCGATGGCTGTTTTGAGGGAACACTTCCCAGAGCGCCTCATCTCAATTAGGGGCGATTTGGAGTGACCGGCCCGCTCTCCCGATTTGTCCCCATGTGATTTTTTTCTATGGGGTTTTTTGAAATCCCGTATTTATATGAACCGTCCAAGGACCCTACAAGATTTGAAGACCAACAACATCCAGGAAAAAAATGTCAGGATAACGCTTGATATGCTGGCAAAAGTCATGACAAACGCCAGAAATCGGTTTACCCAGTATATGGAGAATGGGGGACGTCACCTACCTGATTTGATCTTTAAAAACTAAGTAAAACAAACTTTAGGTATGTGCCTACATTATGAAAAACAATTTTAAAAAATCTGATTCACACAATGGGTTTTATTAAGTTTTGAATAAAGGAAGTTATACTGCCACACCCTGTAGAATCACACACCTCTCTGAGTTATAAAATGGAATAAAATGATTAGAAATAAAACGTTAACTTTGAAATATTTCTTAAAAAAATATTGGTTGTTTCAGAGGAATAATATTTCAAAATTATGTGAAACTATGAAGTGATTGCTTTATGCGAAAAGAATTTCCTTAAAATAAAAAAAAATAAAAGATTTTCCTTAGCAAGTTTCTAGTTGGAATAAAATTTTAGTGCATTTGGAAAAGGAATAACAGCGCTACTTCGAATGAATAATACATCGAATTTTGTAAAAGTTTGTTGGTTTATTGTGTAATATATGATCAAAAGAAGCCAAAAATGTTTTAACAACTATTCATATGTAACCACTATTATTACTTCACCTTAGCGCTCGGAAAAATAGCGGATGATATATAATATCTGATTAAATCCGTTTTTTTACATCCTTCCTAGAATACTAACTTTTTTTTTTAAATTGGCGGAGCCAGAGCTCACCAAAGGAAGCTTGCTCTCATGGACAGCGGATCGTGGGCGGAAAGATTTCTGCTCCAATTTTTAACTTGGAATAAAAACCAAAAAGGTTTCAGTTTAACATAAGATTATCTCGGAAAGTACGTACGGAAAATAAAAAAATACCCTTTTTTAAAAATGGCAAAAGTTTGAAAAAAAAAAAAACAATATTCGGCAGAAAATTTCGAGTAATACGATAAAATGTTGAAAATAGAACACAAAATCCATACGCATTTCCGAGATAATTTAATTTTACAGCTGCAGTAAATTTTTCAGGTTAATTGATTTATAATTTGAATTAAAAATAATCTATTTTACACTACTCCGTTGAATATATAAACTAACCGGTTTCGGTTTCGCTTTCGTCTTAACCTCTTTCAAGGATGTATAAATACATACCAGTAGGTTTTTATTTTAATTTATTTCATTTGGAAAAACATAAAATTATAATACTACTGATTTTTATGGCTTAACTTGTTACTTTGTTGTATTTACCAGTGAAATTTTCGAAATATAATTTAAAAAAAAAGATATTTTTTTTTATATTATAGAATTGAAAGAGAGAAGAAAATACAACATTTTTGAAGTGAAATTGAAAAGAAAAATAACGTAATAAAAATAAGTAATCCAGTTTCTAAGAAACGCTAAATAAAGCAAATTAAAATATGCAGTTTCATAGAAAACGTTACAATGACTACATAAAATACTTTTTAAATCAAAAAATATATAAAAATAATGTAAAACAAAGCAAGGGTAGGGAGTTATAACTAACCTTAATATTTTAATAAGGGTCGCACAACTCTGAGCGAGTGGGATTCGTATTGTTTTAGAAAAGCAAACATGCTTCTTTTTTAATACAGAAATATTATTACATGATTAAAATAGCATGTAGATCTCGGAGGATTGAAAACACGGCTTTAGTCTAGATTCTTAGAATATTTTTACGTTTTCGCAGTTCGCTGTACAGAAAGTGTAATTACAAATGAAGGGCAAATAAGTTAATACAGCAATCTCCAACAGCTTCAATTATTATTTATAAAGTAAATCTTCTTTTCCTGGTACCCCCTCCAGGAGGTTGGCCATCATCCGGGCAATCTTCACCCCGAAATCTGCAGGCTGCAGCCCTGGTCATCTATTTGGAACTTCCTCGTAACAATAATGTATATAACGTGAATAAACCTGGAATAAAAATGGAAAAATATTTAAATGATATTTCGCCACCTTTATCAGTAAATTAGCATTCATCATTGCGCCTATTTTGGCTATATTAAAGTGTCCGCTATGAACAAGATATGTTTGAGATTTCTATTCCCAAAAAGGTCATAATTTTAGTATCTTCAATTTAACTCTTTGTTATACATTTTTTCCATATAATTATTAATACCCTTGTTCACGATGCAACAACACTTTTTTGGTGGTGACCGAATTTGCTTCCAAAAATTTTAATTATTCAAAAATTGACTTTTGAAAAGTGTATTAAAAAAAACAAATTGTCAGTTATGAATCAATAATTGGGTTTTTATGAATTAATACATGAACAATAATGTAAGTAGGTACGCGAAGTAATTGGTAAAGTTTTTAATAAAAATTACGTCTTGAGAATAAATTTTTAAATGTAAGCAGATTATTATAGCATCGGTAGATATATACAATCTATAAACAATGTAAAGGAGCATATTCCAAGTGAATATTGCTATAATTTATCAAATAATCTGAACGAATCTTATTGCAATCATCCATTTTCACCGTTTCGAAGAAACTCTAATTCAATCATCTAATTTCATCTTACACAATGAAGAAGTACGAAAGTACCTGCCATGACGAAAAGCTTTCGCGAAATGAAAGCGGTAAGCAGTAGTGAGATTGAACAAAGCAATTTGAAAATAATCAAAAAATATATTTATACATTCAGCCTTCCTATCACTTCAGAGCAGAGATACAAACAAGGCGGTAACTTCGAAAACACACCGGAGTTACATTACTTTGGAGGCAGCCGTAGACGGTTCCAGGAATTATTGATATTACTAAAAACCTCGATCACACGGAGCGATTTCGTCGCTTCTATTTGAATTGTAGCGAAGAAAATGCTTCGTATGACAAGGTGTTCACTGCAAATAATTCAATTAGCAGCTTGTAAACGTTGCAGCAATAATTAGAACATGTTCAAGTCTGATCGCGATAACCGCGCGATTTTGACTTTAAGTAACCCAGTTTCCGTTCACGTGATATATTTGACGCTACGCGACATTATTATCGCTTTCTTTTTCATCTAAATCCGCTAGTCGATATTTTTTGTAATGTTTTTGGTTTATTTCATGTTTTGTGGGACATTTCATTCGCTACTACTCCTCAGATTCAGTAGCTCCGTGTCATCGTCTACTAGCGGATAGAACAAGTAGTGATCACTTGCTGCAGCAACATATTTATAATATTCCTTGGGTATATAAGTTTTCAAAGGCCATTTTATTTAGTTATGTTTCGGTGTAAAGCTACAAAATTGCAAAACAAGGATCTGTATCATAACTAGTTATTGAGTATGTATTATCCTCTCTTTATTTGTGTTCCATTATTGGATATTAATCACCTCAAGCCATGCTAAAAAATTAAATAAAAGCGACCATTTCTTTGTATAAGCTCTTCCTATATGCGTTTTAAATTACATAAATTATTATTTTATTTAATTCATTATTTTTAAATGTTTTAATGATGTGGTTATGTAAGGTAAATTGGCTTATAACTAAATTATATTAACAGAATCTTGTAGAAAGTAATATATTCGATTTGATTCAGTGTCCTGACCTGTTTGAGGGAGTTTTGGTTGGATTCATTAGGACATTAGGTGGTCTGAAACTTTAATGTGAGTTGTTTTTTCCAGTTTACATTACTGCGACTGCATCTTAGATGTATTTTTTTAGAAAGCATCTGACATAAGAATGATGAGGAACTCCTGTCCATTTTTTTTTATCAATAATGACGTTCAAACTTACATACCAAGTATATTTCGTTTTTTTTTCTAAAGTTAGTTTTTTCATGGTTAAAATAATTTTCAAAGTTTAATTCTTTCAAAGGCCGTCTAAACGCTCCTATGGCTGGTCGGTTTTGATCAGTTTTCAGGTTAGAATGTCAAATCTCAAAATAAGGGTGAGGTTTACAGTACATAATTGTAAATTATATTCATGGTAAACTATAACTAAACATAAGCAATAAAATTATTTACTTTTTTAGAAACTTTAACTAAAAGAATAATAATAGCATTGATCATTAACATTATCATAATATCCGTATTGATAATTGGTTTGATCATGAATACTGTAATTTTTTCATGAATAATAGTTGTTTATATCGAATAATAAATATATGGCTTAAAGTCACCCAAATTAAGTTAAAATTTTGCCAAAACTAAAAAATACATAGAAATAAAAATGCTCATACTAATCCAAAAACAAAATGCTCACTTGACGTCAGATGTTCCAAATGCAATGGTACCAACAAAACACTGTGTTTTGATGAGCTGATTTTTTATTGACTTTTAAATAAAGATTTATAAATTCTACGTACAATTTAAAGTTTTATATTCAGATCGGCGTTTTCTGATGATTTTTAAAGTCAATAGATTTTTCACTGGAGTTCTTTATTAGAGCGAACGTATAAGTGACGGGTGAATAGGTATATAATGCGAAAATTGGTAGAATTACAAGGCGACGATACTCTAAGAACATATTGCTCAAACAAGGATTGGAGTTGGAAAAAACATAAGAGCAAATATTTGATTAGGCAAAGAGCGAATTGTGTAGTGTTTTATCTGTGAGAAATTGCGTTTGGTAATTTAGTAAAATATCAATACTGTTAACCAAAATAAAAAGATTTTTGAAAGATCAGCCAAAATTAGCACCTACCAATGAACAGTGGAATATAGGTTAATGTTAGAAAATATTAAATCAATACTAAAATACAGTTTGAAAGACATAACGTGGTGATTTATTTGTACATAAAGGTATCCCCTCTAGGTCTCGAATCCGTTACGAACATCGTAGGGATGTTGACTGAAAAATATTGCACTGCGAACCTTTTTATGTCCACATTACGTAGTCTCTTTCGGGGTATATTTTCAGAGTTCATATGGAAATGTTTATTCGCATTGGACGCATGTCAACACATACAAGCGCTTTTTTGAAATAGTAAAAAAAAATATTTGCAGACCCTTTGGCGGGTCTTAGGTATTACAGTAAACGGTAAACGACAAATGAACGGAAATAGGTTTAAACCACTAACGTGGATGTTTGTGATGTTTAGTAGGTTTGGAAATATAATTTTCAAGAAAAGTTTGTAATTTTTTTCGAAATATTCACATAATACGAAAAAAAGGTGAATTTAAATCCTAATTTTTTACAATATACACAAAATTGGGAAATAAATTCTCTATAACACTTCATTAGTTTTGTGTGAAGAATCTTTCCTCTAAATATATTAAAACAAGTGTTTTTTGAACACCACTTTATACACACTATATTTGTCGAAAAACTGTTTTTTCTAAATAAAAATAAAACACAATACGTGTGAAATTAAGTAGGTACTGGCTTAACTATGCTACATCAGTCACCTTTGAAAGTTTTCAATATAGAATAAATTTAACACTTTTTTTTTTCGAAGTAATGTACCTTCTCCATTTTTAGATAAATGCTATTTCAGTTTCGACGGAAAGTTTTAACACGATGGAAATGCTATTTTTTTATTATTAACTTATATGAATGAAAATTATACTTAAAGTCCCTGTAAGAACTAGCACTGACGAAATCTTTAATAAAACAATTACACTCTAATACTACATTACATTCATAAATACAAAAATAAAACAAGAAATAATAAAAATCACACATATTAGAAACACTAGATCTCAGAGTCAAAAACACATACGAATACAACAAGGAACCATAAACACAACATTTGGACAAAAAAACTTCTTATACTATGGTACTAAACTTTACAACAAAATTCCACATTCGTTTTAAAAATCACAACAATAATAAATTTAAAAATCAAATATAACACTGAATACGTTACATAGGGAGATCTGAAATAGGAAATATATTAACACCAAATAAACAGTAACACCGAAACCACTCAACTTCTCTTAAAACACCACACATTAGAATTTTTTTTTTCATCACGCACATAAATTTAATACAACGTTATATTTTGTAAATCAGCACGAGAAATCTCAGTGAGGATATCATTATATATTATTTTGTTATAAAAAAAACATAATAAAACATTTTTATGATTATTTTTTAAGTATTTTAAAATTTTACATGCTTTTGTGACATGGTCTGTGTATAAGTGTAACATATTTATAATACATATGTATGCATTATAATGTATAAGTGCATGATACAAAGAAGTTTTAAAGGGAAAAGTCTTTTATTTGCAGATATTATTATTAAATTATTATTTTTAATAGTAACAGTCTGATCAACATGATACATAATATGAGTGCATCTCGTTGTGAAAAAGAGAAATATTATTTAGTAATCTTACCACATTTAAATTAATATGTACAACAGTGCTCTCTGAAAAAAACTCTGCCTCAATTGTAATGTACCCACATAAAGATTCGATTGACATAAACACAATAATATATTGAAAATGAAGATTTTATGAAGGAGAAGCTAAGACTATTGAAAGTAAATACTTACCCACTTTTAAAAAATTACGAATTATATCACGAATTAGAACGCTTTGATTTAAATATGTTTATACTGTTGTATACAGTTAATACTTTGTGGTTGTTCATTAAAAAATAAAATAATGTGTATACGAAATAAATTTATTTTATTTAAAAACATATTTAATATATAGTATTAACATAACATAAATGAAAATGGAAAACAATATTGACAAATCTTGAATTAAAGATATGATATCGACGAAGTTATCATAAATTGAACTGATCTAATTAGCTAAGTTGGTTAAGCGGTTGCCCCGGATAGGCAGAGGTCCTGGGTTCGAGTCCCAGATGCGACTGAAATCTTTTTATTTTCTGTTGTTTTTTTCCGGTTTCATCTTTCATTTGGGTTATGTTAATATTATTTTCTTCGATGATTAATTATTACAATGGGGTTTTTAAATCTCAATAAAAAATAATTAATAATAAAAAATGTAATATATTTAATATATTAAATTGAAATACTACAAGTACAATGGGAAACTTACTTTATTAAACGGGTTCATAATCGGTTTTGCGATTTAATGCTATTAGAATATTATTTAATACTCGTCAGAAACAGTACCTATTAAAGTTGATTAAAATTATTCAAAATAAGTAATAACTCTCCCAAATCAACAACACAAAAATACCACAGTAATTAATTCATTAAACAATTTCCAAGTTCGGAATTTCAAATGAAAATCTTAAGATACCGACACTAATTTGAAATAGCGTTTACAGTTTCCTGCAGGGAAAATTGACTAGAAATCGTAAATTCATAACTGGGTTAAATAAAAGGGTAATAATAGGCTTCTACTGTTCAGTTGTTCGGTTTTGGAAAGATAAGCCTGCGGGTAATATATTCAACACTTAATTTGTGGCACTTCATTAGGGGGCGGAGCGAGGGTCGCCATGAATTTTCAAATTATCAATTCTGTGTGTTTAGGGGTGTTAGGAAAAACACAAGAATTTAACACATCACTTCTCTGGGTAGGATAGAGTTGGAACGTTTTGAGAGAATAATGTTTGGGAATGAACTAAATGATAATTAAAAAATCAATACATATATTTTTACTGATAGTATCTTAATAGAGTATTTTATTATTTCACTAGCTTTGCTCGATATTTTTGCACTTTTTAAAAGATTTGGTAGCATACTGAACATAATATCTATTTTTTCTACATTTAAGTCACATTGTGAGTTTAGAATGGTTGCGTTGACCTACAAATTCACGGTTGAGCTTTTGCTGCTGTTAACCCAGATTCCTGTTTTAACAAATATACAAATCCAGTTAACTCGCAATTAACCGCTTCTCACTGACAGCTACGATAACAACACGCATATCGTGTCCACTGAAAGCGAGCGACTGTTGTAATTATTTTCACAAAGAGTCGAAGAAATTAATGATCTCCCAACCACTGAAGAGTTTGTGGAGATACAGCGTTCTGGATCCAGAATTTTCCGCCATACGACAATATAATGAAAAAAGCATGTCGATGGACAATGGACATATGTCAAATTTCTTTATTTTCGGTTTGAATCGGTCAATTTGTACAAATATTTTACGATTTTTGTTTCTACGTAACGCACCTCATACAAAAATACTTCAACACAGCGTCAGTTTATTTATTATTAACATAAATAAACTGACGTACGTACATGAAAAATAAATACTATAGCATGAAGCAATATCGCAGATTAGTAGCACGGGTACTAACATAAATAAAGCCTTTGATAGTGAAATTCCCAATGGAATATTCTATGTTATGTTAGAAAATGGAATCCAATCAGAAAAGTAATGAATTATTAACCAGTGATAAAGCTTCCAAATGCCAAAATGTAGTGTTTGTATACTTTTTTTATAACGGAATAAAAATGCGCACTCAAAACATGAGGAAATTCTTGCGATATATTATTACAATGCTTTTGTTAGTCGAGCTTGCTGTTTACAAGTGACTGTTATGAAATGAAACTTTTGTACTTAGCGCAAGACGTAGAAATAACAAGCACGATCCTTAGGCTAATTCACGTGTCTCGGTACAAAGTATGAATGTCACCGTAATACTGGGTACATCCAGCACTCGAGTCAACCTGTCGCACTGCTGAAGATGTTGTTGGATATAAATGAGACTTTAATAACTTTGCAGGCGAACTTTTTAGCATACTACAACTGAGTATCAAATTATTACGGTATTTCAGTCAAAGAGGACAGAAACGCCATTCTTTGTTTGTAAATGATGTGATGTTAAAATGTAATCAACAATTTAATGATTGTTTTATTTTAGTACTATGTATATTTACTAATGGATGTTTTACGAAAGTACCAAAATAAGTTTTCATTTATTTTTATCTATTTATTTATTTCTATTCATTATACGGGTACATTAAATTACAGTACAAAATAAATATTTCATTTAGAATGTTTTGGGTAAAGTTTGAATGAAGTGTACTTCAAATGATTTATTTTACGTTATTAATGTTTCGTAAACATCTCACTAGGAGAACCTGTGCCAGGTGTTTGGCGTATTTAAAAAATATATATATTGATACAAGTCATAAGTGATTTACTATAATCCCTAAAATGGTACCCGAGGTCTGTCTACCTGCGGCTAATGTACAAACGCTTGGATTAAAATTCAGGGAATTTTGCAGTCGCCAGAAGAAGCGACAAGATAAGGGGATTAACTTGGTCAGCAACAACGGACCAATCACAAGTCACCCAGTTACATAACCGATCGTCCGAAGAAACCCGACGTCATGTTCGGACATTATAAAAACGGCAGACTTTGGCCGAGGCAAAGTCAGTGGAGACAGACGAGTCAGTGGAGACCGTCCGGTCAGTTGTCGTAGTCGAGACTTCTGTCTCCTACAAAGCTCCCCGCTGAGACACTGCTGGAAGAAATACCGACTGACTCGGCAGGAACCGCCGAACCCCAACGCCCACCGTTCGAGTGCCTTTCGCCTCCTGCCATTCGGCGCCGTGATCACATGAAGGCGCTTACCCACAGCCGTAGGAATTACCACCAGACAGCAGTCGAGTGCCTCTGGCATCCTGCTGATCATCCTCTTGAACCATCTGAACCAGTCGTCAAGCGGAAGCCAAACCTCGTGTCCGCCCGGCACCAAAACCTCCCCCTACCCGAAGGACCACCTGCTCTTCCAGACTTCCAACACCAACATCGAAACGACTGGTAATCTCTCCACTGGACCGTGTGCAGATTACCTGCAGAAACAGTTCGTGTAATTAAGTGAAACCCATAATACCTACCAGTTAAGAATTTGTTTTACATTGTGAATTAATATAAAACTTGACACTCAACTAAGTGACCTGTTTTCTACTGAACCCCAATGACCCGCATCATGTCAATATATTATAGTTTTAGGTGTTGTATACGCATTGCATCCAAAATACAGATAATAATTATAAATAATGTATATGGTATTGAGCTATGTTTGATTTTGTGTTATTAGTTTTTGAAAAAATCGGAACCCTTTGTTTTGATCCAGACTGAAACGTTATGTTTGATTATAAGTGTTGGTGTATTCTCTGCGGGTTGTTTCAATGAGGTAGTTACGTGATTATAAAGTTTAATGGCGTAGTACTGAAAATGTCTTTGTCCGTTGGTAGTATATTTTAATTGGATATTAATGGTGTAGTTGTTGAAGATCTGATTATTACCGAGATTTGGGATTGTAATGGAATTTTATGTTGCTGTTTATTAAGTTTGTACTGCTGTCAAATGGACGATGATAAGACCCCTTTTATGCGGTTTGCAAATTAATCTTACAAATTACTAATTAGTCAAACACTTTATGCCATAAATATACTAGCAATCAAACCATATCTATCGAATAAATTATCTTTAAATTCATATTACCAAACTGAAAAACTGGAGGAAGAGGCTTGTCAATGAAAAATAAGTGATTTTATATTCGTAAAAAGCATTAACTTTTTAATAATAACTACAATTTAAACGCATAAATTCGATTTGAACCACTTTAATTTAAAGGTATGTCCTCTGTTCTACATAGGTAAGACATCCAGTAATATAAATCGAACACTTAAAATGTTTAAATAAGAATAAATTTTCAGAATTTGCCCATCATCTCATTCCAACCCATCATGTTTTTAATAAAGATAAAGGGGTTCAAATTCTTCACTAATAATTTACGCAAAAAATTAGATAATTTAGAAGCACTGGGAATTAGAAAATACCTACATGTTAATTATAGTATATTGAAAAATCAGTTAAGTTTATTGTATAGCCCTCTTTTAGATATTTTTCCAGTGAATCGCATTGTTCCTCCAGAAAACCTTCTAATTACCCCTTCCCCTTTGGTCGGTTCCCACTCCAACACCTAAATATTCATGTACCTCTATCACTATTTTGTATGTTAATGCATTCCCAATGAAGGAAGGGTACTTCCGAAACCGGTAAATTATCATACAAAAATGAAGTATTTCAAAATAAACGTGTGCGTTTATATTAAAAAGATTGTGTCTTTGGTAACTCACTACAATCATGTCGATATGAATTTTAATCCAATCATCTTCTATAATTTATATAATCGCTTTACTAGCAAAACACTGTCCTTCTTTAATTTTTATTTGAGTTAGCAGTGGATAACTCCTAACATCCAACTGTTAGCCTTTTGATACAGCGGACAAACGCAATGTTCAAATCCCTTCCAAAAGTGCTTTATACACGTTCATAAACCAATGTTCACTGGAATATGAATATCAAAGGATAAAGTAAAGAATAACGATGTATTTATTTTTGTGTAGAATATAATGCGGTCCACGTGCAAAGGACGGGAGAAATAACTAGAAATACGGCTAAAAAATACATGTTGATACGTATGAAAAATTGTTATTCTTTGAAATATTCGCCCAAAGAGACGGCAGAATTAATCAAATTTTCATTCTAGATTTTAATTCTTTGAGTTACAGTTTTTGGTTTTGCATTATTTTTTTTAATCACATAACTTAAAACAATAGGAATAATATTTTTTACTTGAAAACTTGACCAGCAAGATAATTGATATAGGTGCCTTTAGTGGACAGTGACTCATTCCGAAGTATAAAATAAATTGATAAAAGATAGAATATTTTGAATATTTTAAACCTAAATATGAAATTATTATTCTATTTTAGTTCAGAGTCAAAATCTAGTAAGATTACGTTCAAATATCGACCTCGATGCTTCGACCTCGAACATCCCGATGCTATTTTGTTGTGTTCTAAGATCCGTTCTGTGTTCTATCAACATAAAAATAGTTTAATTTTATGAAGAAAAAAAATAACGTTTGTGGGCAAACTTATCAATACTTGAATGAAATTAATGTAGGGGTAGTTGTAGGTCGAAGGGGTAGTTATAACAAAATTAAGAGGAACGGCTGTGCTACCTGTTTCACATATAACTTAATTTCGGATTTGAGGCCATAATACCCATCCAAACTTTCTTTCTTTTCTTTTTTTTTAAAGAAAGTCAAATATTCCCTGGTTACGAATAACCTGACAATATTTGAAAATCTCCTACTACCATCACAGTAAACGGAAGATGTTGCTTGTGCCGTAATGGAGGACTTAGCTAGCCGAGGAATTGAACTCACGACCCAAACGCGATGCCAACTTAGCCACTGACCGGACAACTGAATCATATACGAGTTTATTTTTATAATTAAAGGTTTATTAAATATCTAGTACGTATGAGAAGTATTTTTGTTTTAAATTATGAAGTAAAGGACATTAAAAAAATCACTATTTTGGAGACAACTTAGAAAACTATTGGCGGGTTTATTGTATTTAAAAATAAAACATATCTGCTATGTAAACATGATTACGTAAATAAAAATCCAAAAACAAAACATCTAATAAACAACAACTTTTTTCGGGTCGATATTAATGATTTTATAATTATGTATGGAAGATGTATGTTCCAACGTAAATGGGTCGTTTTTAATTTATTTTAAAGTCTGCCATAATGCTTATTTTAATATTCGTTTCATTTATTTTAATTTTATATAACATTATATTTTCAAAGCAGACGGGGTAAATCTTTAACCCGGAAATAATTGTTAAAAGTCCCTCTAAAATCGCGAAAAATCAATTCCTTTAATGGCCTATATTTCAAAATGTAAAACAAAAATAAATAAATTACCTCTCATCCGTACTATATATTTACTATACTTTTTGATGAAAAAAATAGATCATTAGGTTTGGGTGAGTATTTTGGTCTCAAATCCAAAATTAAGTTTTGTATGAAACAGGTCACGTAGCCGTTCCTCTTAAGGTCCCAATTATGCATCATGTACGCACAGTGGCTGCAAAATAGATAACTCTTTTAATTGTGTGCATAGGTATTTATTTATTTATAAAAATAACTAAAGAAGACCTTTATTTAATCCTACGCTATTAAACATTATAACCAGCAGGTATATTCTGGTTCATTTTAACGAAATTTTCTTATCCCTTTCCTCAGGCTTAAAGACTTCTTGTTTAACTGGGGAATTCCGTAGAAATATAGTAAAACCTCCTAAACTGATTGTTAAGAGATTATTTGAAAACTCAAACGAATTAAATTTCTTCAATTACCACATGGTTTTGAACCAAAACTTATACAAACAATTAAATTATGTTATAATGGATTTTAATACACTTTAATTTTAATTTTAGAACCATAAATACGCCTAACGAAGAATTACGTTTTGTAAAAAGGTACCTACCTAACTAGATAGTAAAGACCTATTTATTCTGTCACTATTTCTAAAGGCGATATTTGCCGCTGTCGTATATCTATGGAAGAATATCTATGCTGCCGCCTGCTATTGTGCATTGTTTATAGTTGTTACATTGTTAACTTATAATTAACATTGTTTGTTACATTCTTAACTTATAATCGACATTGTTTGTTACATTGTTAACTAATAACCAACATTGTTAACTTACAGCCAATATTGTTTGTTACATTGTTAATTTGGTCAATATTGTTTTTTACATTGTTGACAGCTATCATAATAATAAAAACTAATGCAGAACTTAATAATAACATTATTAAATTTGATTTAAAGTAAATAATAACAAATATTAAATGGAGTTCTACTAATTAAACACAAAAAGAATTAGTAATTCATTTTTAACTTATAATTAACATTGTCAACTTATAATTAACACTGTTAACTATGTTTAACATTGTTAACTTATAATTAATATTATAAACTTATAATTAAAATTATTAACATTGTTAACTCAAAGTTAAAGTTGTTAATTTTTTTTGCAGTTTGTCAGTTTGAAAATGGCCTTGAACGTCTAAACAGATGTCACAATAATAAAAACTAAAAATACTTGTAGATCTTAATAATAACATTATGAAATTTGATTTAAATTAAATAAAAAAATAAAAAATAAGTTCTACTAATCAAACACAAAAACAATTAGTACTTAATTTTTAACTTAAAAAAAATATTTTTTACTTATAATTAACATTATTAACTTATAAATAACATTGATCGCTTATAATAAAAAAAAATTAACTTATAATTCACATTGTTAACTTATAATTAACATTGTTAACTTATAGTTAACGCTATTAACCTATAAATAACATTGTTTGTTATATTAGTAACTTTCTTAATATTGAATTTTCCTCGTGTTAAAACTGGGAAAATATTTCTATTTTTAATTAATGTAATTTGCTGAATGTCAGCTGGCAGCTGTTATCCGAGAGAACCGGAACCGCAATTAAGCAAGAAGTCTTTAAGCCTAAGAAAAAGGATAAGGAATTTTCCTTATAAAGAACCAGAATAGGCATCCTGATATCTTACCTTATTGAAAAAAACCCGCAGAAAATGCACCAACACATATTATGAATTAAAATGTTTCGGTTCGGTAAACATGTCGCAAAACTAATAAATTTGACTATAATCTGTATTTTTTGCAATCGGTATTACACAATTTAACTTAATAATATAATTAATTTGCAGCAACTTCTAAAACACGTGAATACCTCAGCACAAGTTCTCCTTTTCAGGTGTTAACGAAACACGGCAAATAAATCATTTACAGTACCCATCACTCCCACCTCACAACCCATAATATAAATGTTAGGTCATTTATTTTTAAGGAATTCAACAACCTTGTATCATAACAAATTATTTGAAATATTGTTGAATAATTTACTGTATAAACCGATAGAAAAAAATTCATAAACTCATTAGGCTTTTTTATTTTTTTATCTTCTTTGGCAGGTATAACAGGATATAATATTCAGAAAAAAAAAACAATAAATTTTGACCAATGTAAGAAATGTGTCAAGCCAGTGACCAAGTAGTGAAAGTGATTGACCGGTTTCCAGCCAGTGGCTTACCCTGTCCCCGTACCCTGTTCGGCATTTCCCTGGGAGGGGTTGCGTGTCTCGACGCGATATCAGTTAATTTGCGGAAACTCAAACAATGGTCTCGTTTTTAGTATTTAGAGTTAGTTAAATCGTTTTTTGTTGTATTTAGCTCACAATGATTTGCATTTTTAAAATTCTGGTCACTTAAAAGAATTTCCTATTATTTTTTCGACAGGTTTTCAGTCAATTATTTCGACGAAGTAATACAATTTTAGCGAAAATATTTTTTCTTGTGAATTTCTTTTTCTGTCTTTTTCTGATGGTTTCCTATGAATTATTTAACTTATTTATGAAGTAACTATTACCATTATTTCCCTGAATTCATTATGTATGCGTTAATTTTAATAAGTATTCACGAATCGTCGGTTTGCAATTAGATTACCAGTTGTTATGATTAACCTTGATTTAACTTTGATTTCTTAATAACAATATACCCAAATATACCATCATTTATAGTTTGGAAGGCATAGTATAATACGTAGTGGTTAATTTTTCTATAGTGCCGTTTAGTTACTAAAATCGCATTATGGGCGATTTTTCACCTTGTTAAAGTTGTAGGCCCTGTTATAAAGATATGTTTTTTGATCTTTCTTAAGGGTTTCAAAATTGCTTTCTGACATCAAACCAAATGGAAGTTAATTCCTAGAATGTGAGCTCAGTACATTAAAAGTTTTGTCTCCAAATTTAGCAGCATTCGTACGATAGGGTTCAATCAGTCTGTTCGACGCATCAGACTTGGACGATCTGAGCGTGAGTTGCCTCTGAGTAATATTGTCCCCAACGGAGAGATCAGCCAAACATGATGGTGCCAGCCCGTTTAGTGCCTTATATACCATAAGACAAATTTTGAACTGAACTCTTTGTGACTCGAAGCCAGTGTAGGCAATCACGTAGAAGAGGAGTGATGTGACAGTATTTGGTGGCACCGCGTATTAGGCGAACTGCTATATTGAACACTCCTAGCAGTAATTTTAAGACACTTATTAGTTTATGTTGTGTGAATATAATAGGTTTTGTTCAAAGTCTAAGTATTTATGTGATACGCACCGAGCAGGTAGATCAACCGTATTTCTATGTTTTAGGTAATCTGGCTTAGCGCAAAGGGTAACAATTATTATTTTTATTTTTATAAACAATAATTATTAATCTAAAACACTCATCCAAATTGAAAAAAACCTTCCGAGCAAAGATAAATGTCGCCGGCAGGACATTAGAAGGGTGCGGGTTCGGGTCCTGCCGGCGACATTTATCTTTGCTCGGAAGGTTTTTTTCAATTTGGATGAGTGTTTTAGATTAATAATTATTGTTTATAAAAATAAAAATAATAATTGTTACCCTTTGCGCTATGCACAAAAATCTTGTCTTAAGTTTTTAAGAACTTTAGTTTATCAATTAATCTGGCTTAGTTTTGGTAAATGCTAAAGAAAGTTAGAAAAGGATAATAGGGAGGTTGAGTACAGGATGGCTCTTTAAATCTGGTAATTAAACAACGTTAAATCGTTTTTAAGTAAGTAATATTGCCATTCTGAATAGTGGTATATATCCAGAACGATTCTGAAAGTATTTCCCCTGGAATGAGAAATTTTGCAATATCTAATTTTAAAGGTGGTTTAGAACACAGACATTACATATTCACTTAAAATGGGTGAAAATGGGCTATGAAGTAGAGTCTACAAAGGAAAACACATTTTTTATATGTTAATGTATAATATTGTATTGAATTTTTAATTATTTTTATTGAGATTTAAAAACCTCATTGTAATATTTAATCATTGAGGAAAATAATATTAACATAACCTAAATGAAACCGGAAAAAAACAAAAGAAAATAAAAAAAGATTTCGCTCCCAGGTGCGACTGAAATCTTTTAATTTTCTGTTGTTTTTTCCGGTTTCATGTTTCATTTATTATGTATACATATTAGTTTGTTTTCTTCAATGATTAAATATAATATTATATTTTAGTTCCAAATCACACCATTACAAAAGAACTTTCAAATTTCAACTTGAAATATCTTATAACCTTGTTTATACTCTATAATTTTTTATTTTTTATTACAAAAACACCGGTTTTCGAACCTGCAAACTTTGGGACCAAAGCTAATATTGCCCTTCTACGAAGCTATTCAAATTGGTTTGCGGTACATGCGTCAGTCATGTTACATGTTATAGCAATTACTCGAACATCAATCAGAATATAAATAAATTACCATTGATGCGCGTGTTTGCAAGAGACGGGATGATAATGTAATATTCCTCAGCCCGATGCATTCAGCTGCAGCCTCCATCAGTATCTGCCCGCTGCAGTTCGCTTAGCCCCAGAAAACTTTAATTTCCACTTCAAGTAGTGTTCTTAGTGTGAAGTGGGTACTGCAGCATCCGAACCAAAGCGAAGCGGGAGCATTTCAATATATTGAATCAATTCCGAGGATGTCACAACTCCACCGAGAAAACAATTGGCGTACCCAACAAAAGCGGCAAATAAATCTTGCATTTATACCAAAAGGGTTAAATATATCCATGGAGATTTTTCTTTGGGGGTTTCTGGCTTGTTAATTTGTCGTTTGAATGCAACCGTGATGAAGTAATAATGGAAAGGTAGCGGCAGACCAACATTGTGAACAACAAGGGGATATATAAAACTAATTTGATTCTTCCCTTTTTTATAATTTTTTTGTTTGATTATCGTACATAAGACTATGACATTCTCAATTTGAGCAATTTTGTAAGGAGATGGGAAAGGGGAAGGTTGGAAAGTTTTTGGATAAATGTGGTCACGAAATACTACTAAAGTAATTTCAAGCAGGTATCGAGTTACTTCTCAATGTCCCTCTTCCCTCTCCACACTTCCTCCGACTTCATTAAATTCCCGAATTGGCGATGGCGTAGTCCCATTTGCTCCGAAGAGTTGAGACTGTTTTGTAGTTATCACATCAACAAAAACAAGCAACGCCAACGTTTCGATTCTGGATGGTAGTCAATGATAAAATATTTATTATACATTAAAACCCTAATGGCGTAAATAAATGAATAAATTATAATCAATAAATTTGAATAAGGATAAAAAAAAACTTATCTAGAAAGTTTTGGATATTTTTATAGGGCGTCTGTTTACCACGGATGAGATGTTTGCGGGTAATTGCGAGAAGGTAACGGGAGGAGAATGTAACGGGAGACGGGAGACGGGAGACGGGAGACGGGAGACCGGAGCCCGCTGAGATCGATGAGCGCCCCGACAGTTGGGCGCCGGAAGAAACTAAGCTCAAACTTTCACCATCTCGATGTTATCTCGTAATTAGTTCACGTCTGACCAACTTTGTCAAACTTTTGAATGTTTTCAAAATAATTATCATTTTTGAATAAACAACGTTTACCTACTTGTAAATGTTTTTACAAGAATTATTTTGTGAGATATTTGTTTCGAGAAACTTTTTCTTTCAAGGTAAGGGGCATGTCACGACTTCTCTCAATTAAAGGTGAAATACCAATTTTCAGAACCGAAATCATATTTGAAATTGTTTTAGCCACGTTTAGTGACCAAATCAGAATAACCTGACTATCCCAAACTATCACTTTTCCGTCTCCTTCCTCTCCCTACTCCTCTCAGCCACATAATGTAAACTGTTTGGGTTAGATTAATTAGGACATACATCCGGTTTCCCATTAAATAATATTAAAACACCTTAAATCATCGGGCAGGTAGGTTTAACATCCGAAAATAATTAAAAAAAATTTAACCCAAGTTTTCTGATATAGATCCAGTTGTTTTAGGACAAGTATGACTAAATAAAAAGCATGAACAAACTTTTCGTTAATTTAAAAATTTAGAAGAAATTAATCTATAATGCACAAATGCTTGCGCTACGTCAAATTCTAAATAAATCTTGTCTTTTTAGCATTTTCAAAGAATATTATGACAATTCATTGAATGTAAAAATAGCACTTTTTTAAAAGGGTTCGAAAGTCATATTAAGTTTTGTATAAAATCATTATTGTTATCCTCTCTTTATTTTATGCGAATCTGGTATCGTGCACGCTATCCGCCATTGCCTCAAAATAATTACATGTTCAATTATTATTAACATTTTATTCTAAGAACATGTTTATTTCCAACGATAATAATATGTTATGTCAAACGGAGATAGGTACATTTAATAATTAGTTCCCACCTACGTCGTTCACGTGAAAAATATTTAATATTTATGTAAATAATTACCCACTGAAATATACATTTATACCCAGTTACTTGCGGTGTTAGACTGATGAAATCAGGAAGTTTACAAACGTATGGTTAATTAAGCTAATGGCAAAATCAGCATTTATTTACAGTGGTGAAATATGATTGTGGTGGATTTATTTAATTGGTTGCTCTATGTGACGGTTCAATACATGAAATTTAGAACGGTTACAATAATATGCTTGTAGAGAATTGACTTGATGATTTAAATGTGTAATAAACGTCATTAGCATGTTGCACTGTGCTGCATCTATGAATATCAAACTTACAACTTTTAGCTTAAATATTAACTGTGTCGAAATATTTTATTATTATAACCTACTAAAAAATACATATTTATTTGTATGCAAAGAATTTCGATCGGAGAATCTTTTTCGAAGAATCTATGGAATATTTTCCTTCTGGCCTTTTAACGTCCATCTATGGATATGTTCAGATTTGTCGATTCTTGCGGCTCTCATTCATTCGAAGCCAGCACACCCCCTTGGTCATCAGTCTATATCATCTGTGGACATACTTTGTCAAGACTTAAGTCAAACGTTGATATTGAAATTAAATGGATATTCGTCAGCTGCGTGTTAGCCCTGCAAAATCGCTCTTGTGACAGAATCATTGCTTGCACTTTTGACGGCCTCCATGGCCGAGGGGTAAGGCTCTCGACTACGAATCCGAAGGTCGTGGGATCGAATCCTGGCGTGCGCAAGTAAATTTTATTCAATTAATTTATGTTGTTTCTCAATTAATTCATTTAAAAATAATATGTAGTATATTCACGCACGTACCAGAGTGGACGATATTCTCAGTATCACCCTGGTGAAAAACCACCAATCAGAATTCAAACGTTGCTTGAAATGGCTTATAGCCGTGTTTGGTGACCAGATCTGAATAGCCAGGTATTTTCCCACCGTACTCTTCCCCTTCTCTTTCCCCTCCCCAATACCTTCAGCCTCACAACATTCCCCAATTGGGAATGCCATAGTCTCACTGGCTCCAGACGGCTGGGAGCAGTTGGGAATCTTGTGAAGAAATCATATTAAAAAAAAAAAATTGCTAACAAAAAATGTTTTCACTTACACAAAATTTGAATAGGAATAGTTTTTTTTTTCCTTTACTGTAATACTTACTGCCCTATTTTACTATGAAACCATAAATAATAAGACCAAACTAAATGTATAACGCTCCGTGGAGGGTCCCTCTCCTGGTCTCGCCACAATTTGGTGGCCGAAACCAGTAATTGACGCGTGCCAACCAGTAAAATATATAGCGCTATATAGCGGCTCACTCACTCGGATAGGTACAACGGTGACACATCTGCGCACTTGTGGCGCCACACCTGGCGTCCTGGTAAAATATGGCCCTTAAAGAGCAAAATAAGATGCTTGACACACTTCTTAAAGAAACGTAATCAAGAGGCTTATTCTCGTTCTTTTTAAGGAAAATTCTTTAACTTTTCCTTAGGCTTAACGACTTCTTGCTTAACTTCGGTTCCGGTTCTCTCGGATGACAGCTGTCATTCAGCGAACGACATTATTTAAAAATATCGATATTAACGTAGTTGTGATAAAAGAAAAACTCAATATTATCGTAAGTATTGACTTTAAACATAATTAGTGACATATTTTTCGGGTAATAGCGCTATTAAATGAACCGAATTTACGAAATTGCGATGTTTGTAAAGTACCTGTCCCAAAAGCCCGAATTGCCAGATAGAAGTGATTTAAATTCTAAAAATTGTAATAAATCACACTTGTAAAGTAAGAAAGAAATAAACAACACATGCTAAGTACGAGTATGTGTGATGCACACTTAATTTTTAATAATCATGTTCAAATTAAACTACAAACTCCTTTAAAAATGTATTTCCATTGAAATGTAATCGGAATAGCGGTGAAGCTAATGTCTTTAAGCAATAGGAATAGGATAAAAAAATCTTTTAAAAGAAGTAGATGATAGGTAGGTTTGTTAAAATATTGATGATGTGTATATAACATAATAAATATAAGAATATTATTACATAGTAACTGCCCAATAATCAAGTATCTAGGACATTACCCAGCTGTACCACCAATCCACCCGATTTCGCAAAGTTTTGATTATCGCTCCACATTTTATAAATATTTGTAGGCCCTGTTCTGTTTTCCTCGAATCTAAAATAATTGAACAACCCTGACAATCCCATACAAATTTAATTTAATTCAATTTAGAGCGAAAAACTTTTCAAATTATCTCGGTTATGACTTTTGGAACATCGATGGTTTGTAAAGTTTCTAAATGTCAAATGGTTTTTGATTACACCCATGATTGAAATGGTTTGAATAAAACGTCAGAATTAGTGATTTTTTATCCCGAGTCTTGCGGACTTCAATTTAACAAGCTTTTGGCAAAGTATTATGAAACAATCCTTAGGTCATTTATTTATTAATGTGAATAATTTGTATTTTAGCAGAAAGCAATTACTTTGTGGTTTGATATATTTCGACGGCGTCCATGGTCGAGGGGTAGGGCTCTCGACTACGAATCCGAAGGTCGCGGGTTCAAATCCCGGCGTGCGCAACTAATTCTTATTTAATTAATTTGTGTTGTTTCGCAATTAATTCATTTAAAAATAATATATAGTATATTTGCGAACGTTCCAGAGTGGAAGATAGTCTCAGTATCGCCCTGGTGAAAGACCACCATTCAGAATTGAAACGTTGCTTGAAATGGCTTTTAGCCGTGTTTGGTGACCAGATCTGAATAGCCAGGTATTTCCCCTTTTCCCCACCTTTTTCTCCCCTTCTCCTTCCCCTACACAAAACCTTCAGCCTCACAACATTCCCCAATTGGGAAGGCCATAGTCTCACTAGCTCCAGACGGTTGGGAGCAGTTTGAGACTCTTGTGCGGTATTCATATAAAAAAAAATCAAAAAAAAAATTATTAAATTAAACAAACACTTTGTTTTAAACCGCTAATTTATTTTGAAATCATCATCAACTAGTTTCGCTTATCCCAAGCTTCATCAGGGTTGGTGATGATTAAAAAATAAATTGTTGGTTTAAAACAAAGTGTTTTATTTGATAAATAATACGTGGTCCAGTAGAATGCATTTTCAATTAATCTTTACGCCCTTTTGAAAGGTAAATAGATATTTCGTAGCTCTGTCATATGAAATGCCAATGTCTTTGCAAGTTAAAAATATTTTCGTTTGATAAGACTTAGAAATATTCTTAGACTAGAAAACCTAAAAAGAGTTCGCTACTCAACTCAGTTGTACGGTCAATTTTATAGTATGGAATTCTTGGATGGGGAGGGACATATGAAAATATTTTAAGTCAACTTAAAGTCATTCAAAGATTGATAATTATGGCAATTTAAAAAAAAAAAGTGAACATTTTCTACTGAAACCCAATTATTATTAAAAATATTACATGAACGATAATTAATCATATTTTTAAAGAAAAAAAGTTTATAATTTACGATATAATATATTTATAATTTAAGATATCAGAATAACATCAGAATCGCGCAATTCAACACTAAGCATACTTAAAATACCTACCTTTAGCTAGGAATCTTTAACAAACTTCCATTAAATCTCAAAATTATATAAAATACTAGCTGATGTGTACCCGGCCTTGCTCAGGATTTTTTTTTGATTAAAATTATAAAGTTGTGAATTCTTGCTTGTCGTTTGGATACCGTAATTGTTTTGACAGCGAAAGTACTGCCTTTTGATGACCTTTACTATCTCGTAAAAAAGAAACAAAAGAACAATCATTTCTTTTGAAAAAAATATTTTTAAAAACATGTCTTAATAATAAAATTTTAAAATAGGTACCTTTCAGCGCCCTTGAGGTGATTTTTCACAAAAACGGCGCTATACAAATCATCCAATTATTATTATCATTATTATTATTACTTGTGTTTTGCATTTTGAAAATGTTCTAACCAAAAAAACCATTCTACTTTTGAATGTACAATCTGTGGATAACCAGAGTGTTATATCTATGGGCTAACCTAAATAAAACATGGCGGGTTCAATGTTTTTCATACTAATTTTAAAACGTTTTAGCAACAGTTTTACTTATAGGAATTCATTCAAACTACTCTATAAACCTTCCGATACTAATAAGAACAAACTGCGCTATTTTCAGCGAAATTCGAGAAAATCGAGAACAAAGAAACAAACAAACTTACATTTATTTATATATATATATATATATATATATATAGATAGAAGGATTCAAGCTTAAATTGAAATATTACCTCAAACTTCTGTAACAGTGTTTTATTCGTTATTATTAGTGGATTTATTGTCTTTTTCTTTTTCACAAACCTTTTGTATTTTGTTAATTAATTAATTATACTATTATTTTGCATAACTGCTAACCAATTTTACATACCTGATTAATATGTTTCCGCTCTACTATTTATTAACTACACGACATTTTATGTTACGATTGTATTATTTAAGTGAAATTCCCTCACCAAACACAAAAACCTTATTTGTTTATGGTGAGGTACAAGTTTTATACGTTTTTTTAATTAATTTATTTGTATTATTTTTGTTTGCTACATAGTAATCCTATGAGCTATAAAACTCATTTTACTGTTTAATTTGCTACGCTGTGTTAATCATGTACTGTATGTATAAGTATTTTTTTAAATCAATAAAAAACAACCTAATAATTTTTTTTTAAATTGGACAGAAAATAACGCGAAATTCTCAAAACCAGGGCAAATAATTTTTCCGTTTCTAGTTTCTCAGATTCATCATATACTTGTACGCATATAATTTACTTTGCAAAGAAGTCGTGTATTTTATTTTTAATTTATAAAAGTAAAAGGGCAGATTATAGGTGCACAATCTAGTTGCTCATGGATGTTTCCTCGTTACCGTTGTGTTTTTTTGTTATTTTCCACGATAAGTAATTAACTTTGTTTAGCTTCGTTTTCCGCAGTTTGCTGAAATTGTTGGCTGTGTTAAAAAACGGTTCCGTTTTAATTGGCAGATTTCATGCAGCGTTTTACTGTGTTCTTGGGCGAACCTGGAACTAAGTTTTAATTGTTAACGTTTTTTTTACTGTATTTATTTAATGATCATTTCCGAATTTTTAATATTTAACTCCGCAGATTTCGTATTTTTTTCTACAATAGCGACTAAGAAGAGATACTTTGTTTAACCCTTACAGAAAAATTGCGGTTTAAGTTAGTTCGAAATTACATTAAATCAATTTAAAAATGATATCCATTCGACAATTGAAAATAGTACAACTATGGAATTTTCTTCTTCTCCTGGTGACATCTCTTATCGTAGGTTGATTATCATTAGGACAATATTCATCCTGGAACAACTTCGCGGCACTGCAAACACTCGATAATCAACACCTCTGTCATAGGTCACCCCAGGTGGCTTATTACATTTGATGACTTAGCAAGGGTATTTGGGTTTATGTGATGAGGTTTATTTAGGTCTCAGCACCTTTCTAGCTGGACTCTCTCTATCCATCGCCTTGTACTGCAGTTGGAGGGATATATTAATACGTTCGTCACTCCTGGACACACTGACAACCAGATTCCATCGCGCCCCTTATTCCCTTTTGATTCCCAGAACCTCATCCCCTTCCTATCCTCAAATTGACCATCCACAAGGGGCGTGCATCACTCTATGACCGGTTGTAAGTCTGTGGACTTTTCGATAGTAAATAGATACATACAATTTAATATTCAGATGGCTTTGAAGAATGTGTATTTTACGTCGATATAGAGAACATTTTTGAGTGACTTGCGCCAGGTATCCCAGACTGTACTTTTATTATGCATGAACCAGGTTAGGTTGCAAATAATAAAATTATTTTATTAACTAGATACATTTCATTAGGGTAGAACGATAGTGACATCAAAAAGTGATTAATTTTTGATAAAAATTACATTTTTATTAGAAAATCGTTTTTTTTATTAATTTTATTTTTTTATTTATTTTACGCTCCGTTTGGCAAAGGTAGGCAGAGATTTTTAGCCAATAGGCACTGCACACCACTGCCATCCATACAGTATCCCCTAAGATGAAAAATATTTTCTTAAGGGGCTCCTGTGTGGAGATTGAGACGACTTATTTATATGATATATTTTCTTCAAAAAATGCAAAATCGCTTTATGGTGATGAATAGTTAGTATTTTGTTTAAATCAAAGAAAAAAATTTAATATCTGATATAAATGTATTATTTAATATTGCATTGTTTTTTTACTGCATTATTTCAAATATTTTTAATTAATTACATCATCACTTATTGTTGATTTTTGTTTTTGTTTGAAATTTGTCCATTCTTACGTTATTACGTTTCTGTGTTAATTATTTGTATATTTCTGTCAGTATTTCTCCATATACTGTGTAACCTGATGAGGGAAGTTTTGTTTCTGAAACATGTTGATATTTTAAATAGTGATTTAAACAAAACATTTCACATTCATTCTATATGTATTTGATTTTATTTACCCCTACCTTATTTTTTTTTTTACGTATCTTCAAAATAGTAATGAATGGAGAATAGATATTTCTTTCATTGTTTATTTATCAACGTTATGTTTTAATCATTTGTTCAACTTTATCTAAGATTACAGATTATTTCCGTAGATAGATTCCTAAAAACAATTCAGCGATTTAAGAAAAACTTTTTTTCATCATTGAAGATATATTCAATGAGGTATACCAAAAAAAAACTTTTTATTTAATTTTTCTAACCGGGGTAATAACAAAATAGTAATTGACTCAAATAGAATATATGTCATTAAAAAAAACAAATTATTTATCACAATTGATTTCTAAGTAAATCGGTTTTTACCGTAAATAAATAAATCATTTCAAACACCATTAAAAAATAGGCAGGAGTAAATAAAATCAAATAAATAAGTCGTCTTAATGTGCCGTACACAGATTTTGAAAATGGATTCATATTCATGGCACGATCAAGTGAATCAAATACTCGAATTGGGTCTAGTCAGAATAACAAAAATATGTTTGAAACGATGTATGGATATGAATGAAGCAAGAAGCGTTTGCCGAGACATGCACCCTTGCCATGAAACGGCGTGATGATTAATTAGTTAGCAAAAATAATATTTTACTAACATAAATTAATGATTATGATCAATAATGAGTCGTTGATTATTAAATACGGGTGAATTGGTACTACATGTGTTTATGTGAAGTTTTACAGGTACAGTACTACTACCAAAAAGCGTTGAAGCTTATTTATGAACGCCTTATCTTGATTGCGCTAGTTTTAGCACGGTTTGAAGAAAATAAGTACCACCACGAAAATATCAGTACGGTCAATTTCATTTGCGGTATCAGTTTGGTAATCTTTTGAACGTTTGATTTAGTTACGTTTCGGATTAACGAAGTGCAATTTATTTAAATATAGTTACGAAAACGTATTGAATACCTATTCAGATTAAATATGGGTTGAAATTATGTACCCGTTTTAGAACAGACATAGTCTAGTGAGATTGGTAAAGTACATGTATTGTTATCAAATTATATGCCAATAAACGCCCGGGGTCCTGGCAATGAAAAAAAAACAATTTTGGTTCTACTTGATTTCCCGTTAAGTCTTTAAATTGTAAATGAAAAATCTGTTTTTCTGATGCACCAATCACTTAGTGACCTTTGGTGTCATTATATTTGCAAAAGCATTTTCTGTTTGGATACTATCTTTATGATCTTTAGAACTCTTGCAATTTCCATTTTACTGTCAAAACACGGGAAGAGACAGAAATGTTTTTTTTTTTTAATTTACCAATAAGTATAACGTTTATTAAAACTGCCGTTTCATGAAATCGTATACTGTAACCATATTAACAATTAAAATAAATCATCGAAGAAGATAATATTAACACATCCCAACTGAATCACGAAACCGAAAAAACAACAGAAATTAAGAAGATTTCAGTCCCATCTGGGACTCGAACCCAGAACCTCTACCTATCCGGGGTAACCGCTTAACTAACTTAACTAATGAGACCAGTTCAATTTACGCCATTTACACTGATATCATACTTCAAGTTCAAGATTTGCTAATATTATCCTCCATTTTTTATAAATCCCATATTATTGGCTGCTATTCTTATGATGATTGCAAAGTTTCATCCCGAACTCAAATGCAAAAAAAATTATAAAAAATGGAGGATAATATTAACAAATCTTGAACTT